>VXAL01008761.1:441215-453484 GCA_013399475.1 Chauna torquata
AAAAAAACCCCAAACAAGTATTTTTGATTATCTCAGCTTAAAATATAAAATAAAGTAAATAAAAAAATCGTCATGATACTTGATAAAACAGCTTGAAGTTTGGTTTTACTTCTGGCTTTCAGAATGGAATGTTTTAAAGTGATGTTTATTCAGGTATTTTGTAAATTTAAATACTGTTCAGAGACTTTATATGTGTACTTATCAAGTTATGTGGGACTTTTTTTCTGTTTTGATAAAAATGATAGTAAATCTATGTTTTCTTTTTCTTTTTCTTTTTCTTTTTTTTTTTTTTTACTGTTGTTGTTGTTTCCAAATTTACCACAATAATGCATATAGGATATCTTACTAGTAAAAAAAAAATATTTTACTCTGTTTGCATTAGAGTTGGGTCTTGAAAATATTTTCGGAAGTTCTATATACTGACATCCTAAGTAATGCGAAAAGTGATGCAGTAGAGCCTATATTCTCCTTCAAGTAAGCCATAACAAATTATATATCTAACATATAATCTTTAACCTTAAATATTTAACAATTCTATAAAATAGCTGTTGAAAAAATATTTTGTGCTGTTTATGCCATCTTGTGGCAAAGCCACTTAATAGCACTGTGTATGAGAATAAATGTTAAGAAATTTAATATCAGGGTAGTTATTATCTAAAAATAATAGATTACTCTACAAGCACTATTAGCTCAGGAAGTACTCAAAAATATGTTTAAGTTGTATCCTCTAATTGCAGAGTTTAATTTACCTGCCTGCACTGTCCTTGGTTCATCTTTCTTGAATGTCAGCACATGTCTCAGGGAGGGAGGCGAACAAGTAAGGCCAATGGCTAAATCATTGTGGAATTTGAGGCTTTATCAAAACTGGCCAACTCTCAGTGGGACCTTCCTACTTGTTTCTGCATATTTTGAAGCTGGCTTGCTTGGTATTTCTCTCAGTTCAGCTTTCGTACAAGCTATATTAGTATTTGCTCACAAGATTCAGTCTAACCTTTCATTTTGTGAACTTTATACCGCTTACTTTCTCATCGCCTGTAGAAATTATTTGGCTCAATGCCTTAAATTACAGTATGAAATAAAAGGAAAAATTTAAATCCTGTTTTACATGGAATTCTTTGTATTATTTTTCTGGATGGTCAAATGTAACGCTTACTCTCTGAAAATCAGCCTTTACTTCAAACATAGGATGTGATTATATTTTCCTGGGTTAGTAATTGCATTCTTTCTGGCCATATTTAGTATAAGGTTCAAAGATTTGAAATGATAAGAGAAAAACCATCATTCCCTTTCAAGGTGAATCAAATATTTAATCCTTCAGTACTTGACTTCATGATCTATTTTTACGCCTAAAGTACATCAATAACATATAGAAAAGTATATAGAAAAGTATTTAGAAATATACTTTTAAAATAAACTTATTATTGAGTAAAATTGTAAATGAAAGGATTTAATAGTTGGAGACCTCATGAAGTTCTTGAAGTATAAGATGGCAGTCTGTCTACAATTCCACCAGAAGAAATAAAACAGAACAAACAAAAATGAAAGGTACATCTGTGACTTAAAAATTATAGGATTTTGAAGCAAATTTATAGTTAATGGCAAAGCAGTGGAGAAGCAAATATATGCCAGGTAATACTATAGATTTAACATGTTCTAAGTAGGAGGACATTGTCAGATAGCTTTTGTAAATATATTTCCATTGAGAAACAGGGTGGAATAAAATATATCTCCTTTTTAAAATAATTACATTAATGTTGGGTTGTTGAAAGAGTATTCCAAATATTTCAGCTGGTTTATTTTGGAAAGTGGCTGCTGTTCTGAAAATTAAGTCTTTTCTGTCATCTGTGATGTCTACTTATGTACCAAAGCTAAATATGGAAGCACCATTTTCTATTTTTGAATGCAGAAACAGTTGGATTTTTTAGTTATACCTCTAACATTCGGCATGCTCCTCCCTTCTAGAGCAGATGTGTGCTTCTGTTAATAAAACAAAATAAAGATGTGATGTTAGGCATAGTTACTTGAAACTGTAGCTAGTAAAAATGGTACTGTTCTTGACTGGGATGCCCCCAATACTTTGTAGATCCAGTCTTAATGTCAGGCATCAACAGATGAAGGTTGGTTGAGAGGATGTTGTTGCAAAGTGAAAAAGGAACCTTTGTGACCTCGCAGAAGTTGAATCTTACATGGCTAAGAATTTAACTGGACTACACGTAGCCTTAAGCGGTGTTACAGAAAAGAGGAAGTACATTTGTGAACAGGGTTTAAGGTCTTTACTTACAGCTGAGTATTGAGGCGACTGAGATGGATACTGGCTGCTCATTTGGGAAGTGGTACCTGAAGGCTTCAAACAACGTGTGTCTATAAAAAAGACGAAGAAAAAGCAAGCCTGAGTAATTCAGTGATGCTGTGTTTCAAGATGAAGAGGTTTAGAACATATTTTTGAGGTCAGGTGTTGGCATTATTATGGCGTTTTCATTTTGCCTGTTCTGAACTTCCACATTATTTTAGTAATAGTCTTGAGCTCATACCTCACTGTGGTAAAAAAATAAACCTTCATGAGCTGGTACACAGTTAAGGCAGATGTTTGACCTAGGCTGTGAACAAATTAGTGTTTGTTCTTGGCGATGCCATCAGACTTCCTGAATGAGTTGTTTGGGTTTTGCAAGGGGTGGAAGGGGTTACCCTCCAGAGAACTTCTTAACTTTTATTTTAGCTTCTAATAAATACTGCACCCATGGCCCTCTAAAAGAAATGTACAGATTGTAAACTGATGTGTTTTCAAGCCCATTAACTTTGTATCTCAAGGGCATTTTTATTTTTCTAGGAAAGATGGCAAAATGGCATGGTAACGTGGAGTTTTGCCTTTCTGAAATACATTTTCAGACCTTGCATCACTCTTGTATCCCTGCCACATCATAGTTACTGGGTGTAACATGTAGGTAAAAAGCAACTTTTTGTTTAATGTGTTTTCTCTGAAACCATAAAACAAAAATGGTTTCTTTTTGGTATTTCAAGACTGTCTTCTATAAACACAGAAAGTACTGGCTGCTGACTGAAAATCTTTTCTACTAAACAAGATAAAGAGTATTTGAAAGTTACTTCAGATTTCCAAATAAAATGCTCAAGTGAGTGAGTGGAACATTATGTAGAATATCTGGATGTTCAGATTGATTGTGATCTGCTCACACACTGATAAATTTACTCGCATAAAAAGCCATCTGTTTGTTTAGACATCAAACTCACTCCCACGAATATCAATGGAAAAATCTTCACTGACTGATGTGAATTGGAGAAAGCTTTCACATATAAATATTGATCCTCTATGTTCAGATATTTTTAGCTTCTGTTTTCCACTCTTCCTCATCTAGGATTTCCCCCATTTTAAAAATAATTTTAAATCTCCATAGTCCATGGCTTCTAGCCATGGATAGCTAGGATGGTATATCACTTCTGTGAACTGGATATTAATTGGCTATGTCTGCTTGGGCATTAAATTTGACTACAGATTTTCTTTAGTAACCCAAAACTTGACTAATGCAGCTATCTTGTAAGGTTAAGAATGCCTGAGAAATGCAAAGTAATTGCTTATTACTGATATTAAAAGCTGCAGAAAATGCCTTTAAAAAGAGTGCCACATTTATTCATCTGCAAATTATCATCTGGAGGAAACTTTTATTTTTTATTTTTATTTTTATTTATTTTTATATGCTTTCCGTCTTAAGGGCTTCTAGGCTTAAATAGCAGTGGGCTTTTCTGTAATGGCTGCGGATTTGACCAATCAGTTTTTGCAGATTTCAGGTGGGATCATAGAATTTCTTCCGTGAAGGCAATACCAAAATGAAAAGCATGTAAGTATTAATTTGACATAATCTAATGGAAAAAAGGGGATAACTGTNGTTTTATTTTTCAATTAAAATATATGATTAAAAAAAATACCCAGAATGAAAACACCAAATGTATACTGTTCCTATTTATGTCTAAGTTTGACTCACTTTCAGCAAACAGCAAAAGTTACCTGCATATTCAGATTCCTGTAGAGGTTTGGGAGGAAGGATTCTTAAAGCATGGATGGCCTCCAGAGTGGAAGAACTTACTGTCTCATAATCATCTTCTTCCTCCTCAGATAGCTTGGAGGATGATTTGAAGTCAGCCTGATCCTTCATTGTGAAATTTTTCTCCTGGATACAAGAGGAAGAGATGCGCAGATAATACAAATAAGCTTAAGTTCAACATTAATTTCAGATTTTGCAATAGTTGATGGGCAGAACCAGATACTTTGGTACACAGTACATTTTCTGAAGGAAATTGAAGGGTTGGAAAATAATCAAGCAAGGGTTTTAAGGATTCAGATTTTTTAATTCAATTCATAAAATATCCATTTTGGAGGCAGCTTTGGTCTCTTTCTGAATCTGGCCTGTCACCACTCTTGAAAATGCAATGAGAGTGTTTAATTTTATGATCATTGCAGATGTTTGAAAATGTGCCTTTCATTATAATATTATCCGTGTGGTGTTTGTATTGTACTGACTGTTTACATATGTTATTTGCAAGAATATATCAACTAGCTCATCACAAATTTCATGGTTTAAAATAAAAACATGCACCGTTTTTGAGAATTCGTGCTAGCAAATTAGCAGTCGAAATGACTGAAGATGTCTCTAGATGTGTCTATATACTTGTACCGAGTTTGCTCAAGATTTCTTTCTGGAGTCCTGCTCCACCCTTCATACTCACCATTTACATGCTGGGACATCACTGCTGGCCTCCTTCAGGAGGAGAAATGCACAGACAGCACATAGCTGAGATATTATTTTCATATCAACTCAGCTGAGGGTACCCAGCAGATCAGTAAATGATGTTTTGCTACCAGAGAGAGTAAAGGTGCATCCGCCCACTCACAGCATACTTGGATCTTCCCTGATATTTGTTTTAATCTGTTTTCAAATTTGCTAGGAAAAGGGAATCAATAACTTCCTGAGGTGTCTTCTTCCACTAGTTAACTATCCGTTCAGTTAATGCTTTTTCTCTTGAGTGCTACAAATTAGACCAATTTGTTTCACCCTCCAAGGACGCACACACACAAATTGATTACTATCCACGTTATTTCAACCTTTATTATGCTTAATGTCTATAATTATATTTTCTTTTAGTCTTCTCATCCTCAGACTAAACAAGAACAACTCTTTAAAGCTTTTCTGAGCTCTCAGCCAGCTCACAGGATTTTGAACCTCATATCTCCAGTGTTACTTTCCTATCAACTCTCTCCAGGTTGTACACAGCTTTATGAAAACATCAAGTAGACATCCAAGAATATAGTGCTCTTGACGGTACATTTCAGGGTGAGTTTGACTTTTTATAACTGTACACATTACACAAAAAAATATCACTACATCTTAGACATACCCCTGCAGGATACCTGGGTTTGCAGGATATTCTGCTGGATCACTCTTTCCAGTTCAGCAGCAGACCACTGTAAACTAGGCTGAGGTTGGATATTTTTTTCAATCAATTGTGTAAAGATTTTACACACGTTCATCTAGACCAGGTTGCTTGTGAGACTGTCTTCTGGGAAATGTCAAAGGCCTAACAAAAACCAAGATATATCACATCCACTCTTTTCTTTCTCCCTAGCATGGTCATATTTCTGCCAAAAAGTAAATTATTTTGGCTTGATGAGTGGTTCTTCATGTTCACACTAGCATTTTTTTTTTTAATAATCAGACTTTTTTTCCAAAAGATGCTTTCAAACTGACTTCGTGTAATAGCGTCTCCAGGTATCCAATGAACCTCAGGATCTGCTTTCTTTCTTGTAAGAAACTCAGGTTACCCCTGTTGTCCATTGCCTTAGGAACTCGTGACTCCTTGGAGAGTTCCCAAAGATAATCAATTAATGTCTCAGAAATTACATCAAATACTTCCTTAAGTGCTTTAGCATAAATAAATATTCTCCTAGCAGTTCCTTCCCGGTTCTGCTCTGCACCATTACTGACTTCTAGTTCATATTAATTCCATACAGCGTCTGACTGTAATTAACCTTTCTATGAAACCTGAAGCAGCCAAAGTATTGGTTACAGCAGCCTTCTTCTGTCATCCTTTATCTGTTCAACTTGCCCATTAAGCAATAGACCTGTGTTTTCTTTTCATCTTTCTCTGATTTTTAAGATATTTAAAGTCTTTTCTGCAATGCCTAAAACTGAAACTCAAAATCATCTTTCAGGTAGAAGCTGGAAGATATTGAAATGTGTACTGATATATTCAGCTTTTATTTGCATTGGCTATGTATTAAACCTTGAGTTTCATGATTTACATACTTGTTCTGCTTGACTCCTGTTAATTTTGCATGATCTTATGATAAGGATGTATTTTAGATGCATACCATAAATGGAGAATTGGGTCACTTCTCTTATATAGCTCCCACTAAAATAAATTTGCTATATACTTCAAAAATTCTGATGCTTTATTTTACATTAACAGTGAGGACTACATGTTTTGTTACCAGTATTGTAGCCAAGACAATATTAACACACATCTAGAAGTGAAAGAAAGATAAAATTTTAGGAGGAACAAACGATACTTACAGAACAATATGCATTAGTGGGAACATTTCTTCTCTCGTTTTCTGTATGAAATGGAGAAAAAATGTCAGCAGATGTCATTCTATAGAAAATGATACAATAACTAATAGCTTACATAAAGGATTAAAATTTTGTCAATGGCCCAGCATTTTACAGATAATTGATTGAAACAGAGGAGCAGAAGCAAATCCACCCAAGAGTTTGACCTATAAAATGCATGAAGAAGTAGTTACATGGAAATGGGATTCACAACCACTAGCTTGTCTAAGCTCACCCACAGAAAACACTCAGAGAAGAATGTGCTTAAATTCCTACATCTCTTCTCAGTTTTGCTGCCTAGGGCAGAACTGCAAGGGTTCGTGTTTGTGACCTTGTGCATCGTGGCCTGGAAATCCCTCTTCTGGATAGAATTATTTCGTTCCTTTAGTGGTACAAGCAAATCTGACCCCCTGCTTTCAAGACTGAATGAGAAAAGGAGTTGTGCTGTCTTTTCTGCAATAGCACAGCACTTGCAGCACTTGCCCAGGAGATGTGAGTACTGGCTTCAGCTTGAGAAGCTCCAAAGCCAAAGTTCCCAAAATAAGAGCACTCCAGCTAGCAGGCTGTAAGCTGTTCCAGCTGCTGGCTGTTTGACCATGGACATTGCCTCATGGTATATAGAGGCAAGACATATATATATAGCCAAGAAAGCATGTTACAGGGCCAAGGGGCTGGTGAACAAGAGTGTGCTCACTTGAGAAGAGTCCTTACTTCTGCACTTAATCTGATTTACACATTTAATCCAGTGACTGGTTAATGCAAAACAGCCGTGGTATGTCCTTGCCCAGTAAGCGCACTTGTCCTGGGCTGTTGAAACAACCCTTGCATTGCTTATCTTTAACCTCAGAAATCTTGTATCTGTGGCTACATAATAGCCTGGTTTCAAAAGCAGAGCATGAAAATTCTTCAATCAAGACTAACCTGTAACATAATCACAGTATGCTCCAGTGCTTAGAAGGAAAGGAGAATTGTGGACTGAAACTCTTTTATGCCAAGGAGAGACTTAAAACCAGACCCACTTCTTGCCTGTATGTTGTAGTCTGTGCAAATATGTGAAGGATGGGCAGCACCCCACAATCCTGTCTTCCAGCTGTGTTTTGAGAGAAGCCAGTCTTTACCTACACAGCCTCTTTAAATTTGTCACTATTTTTTTTTTTAAGGTCTGAATAGTGCATAAGCCTGGTATTGCAGGGTGTTGTATGCCCCAGCAGATGGCATTCAACGTTCATTTATACAATATACTTAGTGCTTGTATCTCTACTCAGAGGGTCATTCACAAGGAGGAGATTTATTCATGCAATTTATTCAGACTAGTTGTCTGATTTTCTGTTTAGTTATGCTGACGTGGATCAGAAGTACGCCCAGTTAAATCAATGACATCTAGGAAAACTGATGCAGATGAGAGGATAATTAGATGGCACCAATATAACAATGAAAATGAAAGTGTGTCTTCAAATTGTCACCTTTTCACATCTGTTAATAAAAATGGACATTCTATCTTCCACAGAGAGCAACAATGAACTACAGAAATGAAAAATAGTGGTAAACATCAAAGCTATTAGCCACACGTTTCATAGCTTAATGCTAAAAATGGGCTGACATAAGCCTTTGGGGTGATTTATTGACATCTAACATCGATTTACAAATGGATGTCCAGGTTAGTCCACAACCTATTCTGTTACCCAGGGATCACCACAGTTTGGAGGAACTGCAGCCCTCCCTCTCGTTTTCTTTTGAGAACGCCTCCTTTGCACAATGGCAGTGAAGGGAGAGGTAGAGTTGCTGGTGTCCTGTGAGCATTCCCTTTACATAAGGCGAGTTTCCAAATATTTGCTCTGTGCTAGCTGTAGAGTGCAAACCAGATAGAAACTGCTCCTCCTGTTATTTAAGGATGACATTTTGGAAGTGAGGATGAATATTTCATTTTGTCATCTATGCTAGACATATTGGGCCTTCAGAATGAAAAGTGCTGATTGCCACCTGGGTAGTGAAAGACTGTCAAAGAGACTCACTGCTCAGGGAGAGGAGATTTCTGCTATTTACTATATATATTGCCCTGGAACTTCCAATTCCCTGGCTTCTATTCCCTGTTGTACAGGTGCAAAAGAGGACAGAATCACAGAATCAGAGAACAGTTTGGGTTGGAAGGGACCTATTTCCAACACCCTCTGCCATGGGCAGGGACACCTTCCACTAGGTCAGGTTGCTCAAAGTCCCATCCAACCTGTCCTTGAACACTTCCAGGGACGGGGAATCAACAACTTCTCCAGGCAACCTGTTCCAGCATCTCAGCAGGCACATCATGAAAAATTTCTTCCTTATATCCAATCTAAGTCTACCATCTCTCGGTTTAAAACTCTTGCCCCTTGTGCTGTCACTACCGATCCTAGTAGAAAGTCTCTCTCCATCTTTGCTGGAGGCCCCCTTAGTTATTGAAAGGCCGCTATAATGTCTCCCTGGAGTCTTCTTTTCTCCAGGCTGAACAACCCCAACTCTCTCAGCCTTCCTTCATCTTTGTGCCAGGTAGTTTGCAATCAAGTGGATGCTCTGCCATCAATATTTTTTCAGTGGAAGTGAACAACTTACAGCTGGCAGGAGTTTCCTCACTCTATAGAGTCTCCTATTCAGTCTTAAAATTTCTTGCTGCTTCTCTGCATCCTCTGTGAGGTTAATAGATGAAGTATACCAGTTGTAACAACAGTAAGGTGTTATATTTCTATGGCATATGTGTGGGTGTGTTTCTGCCAGCTGACAGAGAATGCCTGATGTCAAAGGACAAAAGGGAAGAAATGAAATTTTCTTTACTTTGCAATGGCATAAAATCGGGTGCATTTTGTGGCAACCTTGTTTGCTTTTCATTGTGACCTAAAAAAAGTCTGTTCAGAAGAGTGACAGGTTAGCAATTTGTGCACGAAAACCAATGTCAGAAATCTAGCCCTTATTTAAATGAGAAAGCAGAAGATAAATCTATTCCTGTGGACTTCTGTGAGTCTATGAATGAGCTGTTTTTTCCAGTCATTTTTTGTGGTGTTTCAGCAAATGACAGAAAGCAATAAAGTGTTGTGGGTTATGTTTCAATAAACCTTGTGATACTTAGAGGGTGTCTCCTAACCTCTTCAATAGAAAACAAAAAACAAAAACAAAAAACAAAAACAAACAAGCAAAAAAAAAAAAACCAAAAAACCAAACCAAATCAAACAAACAAACAAAAAAAAGAGGCTGGAATACTGCAAGGAAGAACCTGCACAGGAGTTTTCAGTGTCACTTTTTTCTGTCTGGTCCAAAAGTACAGTGTAAAAAGCTTGGCATTTTCTAGCCTCTAGAGTCAGGTAAGACAGGCAGAACTTTCTAAATTGCATAGGTTTAATTCCAAGACCAAGGAAAAGACCAGGCAGGCTTCTCCTCAGAGACTGTGAAAAAGGTATGTGAACAAATGCCAGTTAAGGTAAGCTTTAGTGATATGGTCAGTTATCCACAGAGAATAAAAGATCTGCAGTAAAATGCTAGATTGTTGGGCTTTATTTTTCCAGAACTGATTTTTTTTTTTTCCCCCAGACTTAAATCGAAACCCTCTGTATTATACTGATATTGCATGCATTTAAGAAAACTTTACATAACAAAATAGAAGTTTAGTATGCTAAATAAATTTATCTGGCTGGTTGTGTACCTTTTTAGTTAGATAAGTTTTTATGCTTTGCATTAAATATCTTTAAGATCAGCTAAAGTTTTGAAATATAGCATCATTTTCCATTGATTTGAGTAGGAGCAGTGCTTTACTTATGAAGTCAATGGGATTCAAACGCATGCTTAATAATGACCACAACTGTCATGGAATCAGATTTACAGCTCCTATGTCATTATGCCATTGCTTTGGAACAACAACAAAAGAGATTGTTTTAAAAGAGATGAGTCCTTTTAAATTCCCTTAGTTGCTTTCTAGAAGTCATCAGCCAATGTAATGTTTTCAGTTTCCATCAAGAAGATGGCACTTATATGGCTTTTTTTCAGTGTATGACATCACGAAACCAACATTTTTTGGAGCAGTCTTGGAATAAACACCTTCTTGCTTTCTTCATTAGTGGGTGTCCAAGAAGTTAGCTTTCTTTTCCCTTTTTTTTACAATTAATTTAATTTTTTTTATGACCCTAAAATGTTCTGGCCCTTTGTTCCTTGCATACTAGAAACTGTCACTGATTGAGTAATCAGTATGATAAGAAGATAAGCTATAGTACTTTTTTTTTCAGTACTGAAGGAATTTTACCTTTCGGATGTATTTCCAGATTCATTTCTGCAAATATGTTTGGGCAAGATCTAAGGACATAAAAAAGAAAAAGACCCATTTAAATACTTAAATATTAGAAATTACCATTGTTCTCTGAAACTTTTCAAACAGTCTAGCATAACAGACTTTGTGTAAGCTGCAAGGATAATAATTTAAATTTGAAAAACAATTTGTTAGACATGGAAATTTTTGACTAACAATTTTGGTCAAACTGCACATTTTTTTTATCACTTACAGTCCCAAATTTGGTGCAGTTACAGAGAGCTCTACTGATATAGCAAATATTAATTTTAGACATAAATATTGCAACTGCCTTATTAATGCTTTAACGTCTTCAGTGTATCATTTGAGGGATGAATTTGGTTAGGGAGACAGGAGCTAAACCTCTCTTTTATCATGCAGCTGTGCCACTGCACGTGGCCCCTTCCCCTCTAGGAGCCCCCATAAGTACCACGATTTCCCCCAGCACTGACATGGTATTCTTCCATCCTGCTATTACGCAGCTATAAGGAATACATGAGATCTATTGAGTGTGGAAGAAATGCATCGACAGGTCTCAACCTAACTCTGGTGTCATGGATGATGGTTCTCTCACCATCACCCTCTTCACTCACTGGGCCTTGGGTCTGTATCAGCCTGTCCAGCAACATATACGGATCATTGCAGTAGTAGTACTTTCTATTCAGAAACAACAACAAGAAGAATTATTTTTCAATGAATATGTGGCAAGACATCACATCAGGACCACATTAATGCACACTTTTTTTACCTACTTTCTGAGCACCCATCCTTGGAATTACCCAAAGTTTGCAAAATATCAATGTAAATCTTTGAGCTTCAAGTACCGCACTCTTGGAATTACAACACAATTTAGGTTAGCAGCAGCTTTTGAATACAGTGAAACTGAGTGGTTTCCTGTTCCGTGAGCAGTCTGTAAACCGCACTAGATTCTTCTGGTCTTTGCTGTCTGCTGCTTAGAGCATGGACACATCAATAATAAAACTTTTATTGAAGCTACTTATCAGTGCCTTAAAAAGTAATTTATTTACTTACCTATTCTTTGACAAAGTTTTCTTCCTGCTGTTTGAATCTGTCGGACACTGTACTACGGTTTTCCTGTTAGCTGTGACACAATTGAACAAAATTTACCATTAGCAAGTAGCAGTAAGTGGGAAAGAAATGTGAATCTTCAGATTTTCAATCTGGGAAACACATATAAGTAAAAGATTCCTTTCTCTACCTCAAACATTTCCACCCTCTGAATATTTGCTGATTCTTTCTTTCTTTCTTTCTTTCTTTCTTTCTTTCTTTCTTTCTTTCTTTCTTTCTTTCTTTCTTTCTTTCTTTCTTTCTTTCTTTCTTTCTTTCTT
>VXAL01008761.1:453746-479370 GCA_013399475.1 Chauna torquata
CTTTTCCTATTTCAACAAAAAAAGTCTTTTCCTTCTGAGAGAATTGAAGGTTGGAAACTGAATTCCTGCATCCAATGTTTTGGTTTCTTTACAGTAGGTTACTTATTAAACTCTTGTACAGTTGAATAGGAATTAAAACCCAGGGCACCTATCCAAGATCTCCATTGACAGTAAAACTCTTGCTAAACACCAACCACATAGCTATCAATAGAGACCTGATCTCTTAGCCCCCTGCTTCTGGTTTCTTTTGAGCCCTACTTAGAAACAGATTTCCTAATTTTACTCATGTAAAATAATACTGATCTGAAACACTGAGAAGATTTTAACTTATACCATTTAACTACCAGACACCTCAGTGTTTGCAGCAAAAGAGTTAGGATTATCTTGCCAAATAATTCCTACAGATTGTCAAGATGGTCATATTCTCTTGAAAAATTTCACTTGGGCTCAGTCCTGCCCAAATTCCTCTAAATTCATAGATTCTATAATCAGTATTGCCATAACAAGTTTGAGTTTTTTTCCTTACAAGCATGCTCCATAATTCCCTTTAAAAAATAAAAATCCTTTCATCAATATTTGAATGTACACATTGATAATTAATTTTTCTAACTGTCAGTGTGCAAATAGTAATGGTCACAAATGCAACGATACAAATTTTACAGGCATGAGAAAATATCAGTTTATGTAGCATGAGAGGTATTTTTGAACAGTGGCTATAACTGTAGAGAATTTTGGACTTTGCGTATTTCTCAGTTTGCCAGCCAAGACTTTTAAAATCTTTGTAGTGCTCCCCAGCCACCAGAAGTATAAATGGTTAAATCTTTACTGCTGAGTTATCTCTCTAGAACATCAGAAATAGAAACAGGTAACCGACTTCTGTCAGCTTTATCTTCATCATTCATGTATGACCTTTTTTTCCTTTAAGAAAACAATCTAATTTTTTTGCAAAACTCTCCCCAATTCCTTTAATGAAGTGTTTATTACAAATGCAAAAGTCTACTGCATATAAATATTATAAATACAGTGAATGCATTTTTTTTTGTGTGTGTGTTTGAAGTTTCAGCGTTCTTTTCTGTGTTGGAAAATTTCCCAATGTTTACCTGAAAAGTGACCTTCTGCAAGTTCTCCTTTGCCTGCAAAAGGGAACTATTTTAGACTGCTTTGTATCATTTTGTCCACATGTGAGATGCAGCACTGAAGCTGAATACCTCTTTTGCTGGCTACCTCCATAAGTCCTTCAGAACCACAGACGTGTTAAATGTAACTAATAGCATAAACAGCTCAAAAGTACAGAAACTCATCATGGGTTCAGATTGTGGGGACTTTTTTTGTACTTTTTGGGTAACCTATATTAATAAAATCCCTACCTTGCCTAAAAAGATTACAAAAAGTCCTCTTCACCATTTTTGCTTTATAATACAGCTATGCCATTTTTAAAATCCCTGTGTCTAATTACAGTGCCAAAGCATTTTGCCTTCATAGGATTTTCTTCGTTCTTTTGTCAATACTACAATGACATTGTTCCTCCTTCTGTAAAAGGCAGGATTTTTTTCTATGCAGTGCAAAATCCTTTCACTTCTTTTAACTTAAGGGGTATGTAGAACTTCATTTAACTATGTTTTAGAACCTTTTCCTTTTATTACTTATTTCAGACTGGCCAGATACAAAACCTAAACTGTATGTCTGTAACAGTGCAGTTTAGTGGCACAGAGAGAGCAGCAAGACCTATTCAGCTCAAGATCTAAGTTACATTATGTATGACCAGAAGGTATACCAAGGAGAAAGTCTAGGGTAGGCTTCCTGTTGGGGGATGACAGACCAATATTTAACTGCAGATAAACTGTAATGAAGCACCTAAAGCAATACAAATAACATTTACATTAATGTCAACCGAATTCCTCTTGATGGGTTCTGTTGCAATAAGTTATGATTAATTCATGATGAATTGGATGTATAAAAGTTTCTGTTTCAAAATCTCAGAATTTCGCAGAGTCATGAAATTCATAGCTATATTACTCCATCTGGAAGTTTATTTACTTCACAGCATTTAAGGGGATTATTACTAGGGTAAATTTTACTTGCCAGGAGTAAAAAGAGACTAAATTAATAGCTGAAGTATGGATGGTAAAAATAGAGAAAAGTCTTTTTCCTCTTACTTCTATTCTCTCTCTTTCCTTCTGTTTCAACAATAAAATAAGAACAAGAAAAGTAGCTATCATATTCAGTGGCTCTCCTCTGCCTGCAATGCTTTACATGAAGCAGTTCAATATTGCCTGACGCTTTGTTCCATCAATTATTACGTTCCAAACACCCTGCCATACTCCTGTGTCAAATCCTTCTTCACATGAGATTGTAAATGCCATCATTCGGCCCGAAGTGTTCAGAAGCAATTCCCTATTGGTTAAACATTATTGTGGTTATCTGTTTCTGTAGTTACTTATTTTTGCAGTTATTTGCATATTTATTTGTTTTGGCAGAAATATGCAAGAGCTTGTCTCATAGAATAGATCCTCACTGTGCTGGATGATTCACAATCATAAAGTCAAAGAATGCATAAAGCAAGAAAAGAGGTGGATGCCAGCAGCAAATGGGGAACAAAATAATAAGCTGAAGATGAAAAAAGTTTGGCTAGAAGGAAAGGGGTAAAACATGGAGTATGCAAGTGTATGCTGGCTGTAGACTTCTGAAGGGAGTCTGTCCCTAGTTTGAAAATCTGGGTACCTGTCAGGTCCATGGACAGAGAAAATGACTTTTGTATCATTACTGCTATAGAGAGAGGTCAATATTGAATTTTATTGTCTACTTAATGCAACAGAAGGATCTTAGTGTTTATCACTTTGATTATCCCAATCCATGGCTTAAAGTTATTTTCTGAATAAATATTTATGTAGGCAATTAATAAGGAATGCTGTCATTCACAACACAGCTTGTTTCCTAATTGTGTCTAAATGTGCTATGCACCCTGCACTTGACAATGTGATTAGATCTGGGGGATGTTGCAGTCACAAGGCCATTCTGTTATACTGTGGTTTGAAAGTGCATCATACTGTTCATTTCATTTTCTGGTAGCATCCTTCTCTACAGAAGCTGTTACCTAGCAGTAGTGTTTAGGTTGGGAGGAGGCTTAGCCAACCCTGTTGCGGCCCTGATTAAGTACAACTGAAGTCAGTAGGGCAGAAATTATGCTAAATTTAACAGCAGAGAGCATTGTCAAGAAACCTCTCAGGGAGTGCATGGAAGACAGTTAATTCACTTTTGGAAGTGATACAGGCAAGTAAGAGAGATCATGAATCCGGCCTGACTGGGCTAGCTCACTGTTGAAGAGGATTTCAAAGTTGCATCTATGCAGGGGTGCATTGCCACTTCGGGTGCCCGAATATACCCTACCTGGCCTCTAGTTGCTGCTCAGGGGAGATCCCCCAAGGATGTGAGCCCAAATCTTCCTTTTCCTGAACCCCATAACTAGGTTGTGCAGAAGGATAGTGGGAGAGCTTCCCTACTGCCACCATCCCTCCTAGGGGCCGCAACAGTAATTTTGGGATTGATGCCACTGCTGTATGGGAGGTGCACATGAGGAGTGCACATCTGAGCAGGGTTGTTCAGGACCTTTAACAGGCTGACATGCAGCGTCTCTACCCCAAATTGCCTGTGGCACACATTCAGCTTTTAAGCTCTTTTGAAGTAGTTTTAGGCCAGCACAGAGTTACCTTTTTATGTACTTGAGATAATTTGCAGTGCGCTGTACTGGGTCTGGCTGGGATGGAGTTAATCACCTTCACAGCAGCCCATATGGGGCTGTATTTTGGATTTGTGGCTGAAACAGTGTTGATAACACACCACAGTTTTGGTTGTTTCCAGGCAGTGATTGTACAGCATTAAGGCTTGATTTTCTTCCCACTCTGCTCCCCAGCGAGTAAGCTGGGCATGAGAATGGGCTGGGAGAGGACACAGCCAGGACAACTGACCAAAGGGATCATCCATGCCATAAAACATTGTACTCAGCAATAAAATCTGAGGGAGTTTTTTTGGGGGGAGGTAGCCACTACTTGGAGACTGGCGGGGCACTGGTCTACCCATAGGAGGTGGTGAGTGAGAGCCTTTGTATCACTTGTTTTGCAGGTTGATAGTTTTGAACACAGGCACATAAGCATCACCCAGGTCTGACGCAAAGGCCCAACCACTTTTCTGAAATCTATCCCAGATACTGTCCTGAAAAGGAGCTCTTTCTTTGTTTTCAATTTGTAAAGGTCAGTTTTTATGAATCAGTAATAAGATCATCTGTGGAACCATTGTACTCAGTTCTGTGACATCAGAAAAAAACCTGCATAAAACAGATGCTTGTATGATTAACATGTTTAAACGACTTCAGCTGTGGTCCTCCTAGTGTGTCATTTAGGAAGAGACTTCTTTTTTTACCTAAAGTGAATGTTAGGAGCATAATAAGAAATATTAAAGGTTATATTCTCTTAGCATAATTATGTAACTGATCATTTGCAAAATGATTTAAATTTTGACTGGCACGACTCATTTGAATTATCTTCTTCAAAAAAAGTGCTGTAGGTTTCCCTGGCAACCTTTAAAGTTATATATATATATATATAAAACATACCAACCAGTCACCATAATATAATTTAAAACAAACCCACAGAAACACAAGTAAAATGAACAATAATTAATTATCTTATTGGTTAAATATGGATTTTAGAAGTGTTGGATAGAGACGTTTCCTTAGTGCCAAACTGCATTAACAATCAGCAAAGTGCCAGCTCTTTGAAATTCACTTACAAAATATTAAAAGATATTAAAGCTAACTTTATCAGGAAACAGGTCCCCTGGTGAACGTGTTATGAATCCCACCTCTCTACTACTAGGTAATACAAGTATTCAAACTGACAATTAAGATACACAGAACACACTTTTATTTGTATTACAGCCTCATCCAGTTTGGAGTTGCTGTAATGAATCCTAGCCAGGTGATTTTGCACTGGTTGAAAGAGATTAAAAAGAGAAAAAAATGATAACCTGTTGTGTCTGAAGAAAAGGATGGGACGATACTAAGGCACATTTCAAGCCAAGCATTTGTGATCTTGCAGGAGAGGGAAAGATTTTACTCAATCTTATTTGAGAACACTTACAGAGACTGGCCCTTTTAAGAAATTACAGTTGCAAAATGTAGATTTATGTTTTGTTGTTGTGCTTGATGCCATGCTGTGCAGAGAAATGCCTGGAAAAGATGTGGTGTTTGGCATAGATTCCTCTCCGGAACTCTGCTATCAAATCAGGCAAAACATATTCAAACAGCAACAGAGTGTTTTGGGACACTTCAAGCCAAATGCTGCAATATAATACGAACCACATTGCAAAGCTTCCTTGGGGAGGTGTGGCATGAATGTTTTGTCCTTGAAGGAAGGAGTATGAACTATGGGGCTGCCTCCTCCATGCTTTACCATTCCTGTGTGTCTCCTCAAAGGAATACAATGCAAAAGACAGTATCTTGTGAATATATATACATATATATAATCTATATATATACATGCACACATTGCATATATATGTATATCATTTACATATATATGTATACCATTTACATATATATCTACAAAAGAGTAGAATATATATATTCTCTCTCTGTGTATATAATATGTGTTATAAGTTAGAATATATTTTTTTTGTATATTATATTATATTATACTATACTATATTGCAATATGTACTTGTTTAAGGACAGCAACCTGTTCCGCCATGTCAGTGCAAACACTTAGGACCAGTATGTATTTAGTCAGGTTCTTGTAGCTTCAACCCCTAATAAACTGTCTAACTGGCTGAACACATGTTGTGAGGAGTGTCAGGGACCTTGGATACCTCAATGGTAACCACAGACATTTGACACTTGGAAAAATGCTAGTGGGAGGCTTTTGGTACCTGCGGTTACTGTTCATATTACTGTGCATGCTTATGCCAAGCACTTTCTTATCTATAATAACAGCTCTGTCATGGCATAATATAGAGCAGGGAGATTAGGCAAACAGTGGCTTGAAATGGAAATGCTTATTAAGTGTGAATAAAAATAGTCGCTCAGTGAGTTTTGCTAAATTCACCCGAAATCATGTATTCTATGAGAAGATCAGGAAAAACATAGATGAAACACATATATCATGTGGATAGGGTTTTTACATTTTTTAATCCAAGTAGTTAAACACTAATTTGAGTGAGCATGACTGAGGGAAGTCCTTAATGCATATAAAATGGTTTATAGTAACATAATAATAATAAAGATATGCTCTTGAAGCACTGTGATTTGTGACCATAGAAATCAGAGTAATTCAATTACAACGCCTCATCCGAATTTGGTCCTGGGATGATATTAACACTTTATGGAGGTGTAGGGTTGCATCACTGAGACTATTCTCATTTTCATATTTCTTAGCTTCTGTGCAGCCCCTTGGGATTTTTGACATCAAAATGGTAGAGTATCTTCTGGAATGAAGAGCAAAACGGGAAACGAATGTGTTTTACTGTTTTGTGAAGGTACTGGTAACAGATATTCTCTGAGGACTTGCAAAATTTGAAAACATTCCCTCTGAAGGCAATTCTGCCTGCAATATATGTCTTTCAGAAGGTTCATTTATAGATTTTAACTGTTTTTCTTTTTTGCCTCCTATAAGCAGTATAGTTTCAAGATGTGTTCTGTGTAGCTACCTACCAGGTTATTTTTACTGGCTTTTTAAGTCCATACATTAGGACACTCTGTTTATTTGCAAGATGCCCTTGCATCTTGCAATTATGAGTGCACCTGGAGAAGTCCGAGGAAAAATATTTAACTTCTTAACTCTTTCCCTAGTGCTTGTGGAGTGCTTGGTGTGAAAAGGGAAACCAACGCCTTCTAGCTTTCCACCTTCTTAAAGAGTACCAAGGTATACCAGTCTGAGCAGCCAGAGGAGCTGGAGGTTTATCATCTCCTTCCTCCTCCACAGATGAGCAATATCCTGGGAGCACACAAGAAGCAGGCAGATGATATCTTATCTCAGAACACGCAGTGCTGGCTGGAGCTACCTGCCAAAGAATCTGGGCAGGCACTGTGCGACCCAGAACTGCCCAGGGTGTTGTCGTCACATGTACTGTTTTCTAGCATGTATGGGAGTCCGGCAATTTTCCCATAGCCCCAGGCAAACCTCCTGTTTCAGGAGACATTTGACTCAAAGTTAAGTGTCAGAATCAAAATTCCCTCCTTATTGCTGTAATATGGATAGTCTACTTCTGCTCTACAACAGCAAATCATAAAACAAGCTGAGCAGACCCTTTGCACACGACAGACAAGTAACCATAAAGACAAGTAACCGTAACTAAAAGAATGTGCCATTCCTGTCCTTCCTTGTCCACCTGTTCCAGGAAGGAGCGGATAGGTAAGCAGGTTTTAATTTACTTTCACTCTGTCTGAATTGAGGTGGAATAATATGCATACAAATACAAAAATACAAGTGCTTGATCCTTCTACCATAGACATAGAGTCTCACCTAAAGCATGGCTTTTAGTACACAGGAAAAATAAAAATCATCCTGCCCAAAGCAGAAGGGAAATATGTAAAAGGATGCCAGTTTACTGCTACTGCACTGTAAACCTATATCCATGTCCCTAATATCTGTAAACCAGACAACATTGCACTGTTACAGGTTGCCAATGAAGTCTTGTTTAGAGCTGGATGAAAATGACTTTTCCAGGTATTCTTACAGGAGTGGTTTCCATGAAGAATTAAAGGTACGTATAGCAGGCATACTTCTAAGTTGAAATGAAAGCAAGCAAGTATCTTTATAGCAGGTTCTCTCATTTATATGCTTACTATTTTTGAATCACAAGCAAATAACAAACATATATATATATATACATATATGTTTTGCAAAACAGCCATCAACATTTCCTGAACACAAGATTGTTCACAGAAGATAGCAAATAGTAAAACAGTGGTTTCTAAAAAAAAAAAAAAATTAAGAAATGATGCAGTTTAGAAGAAAGAGAAGGGGCTTTGCTGAATAGGCTATATTTGCCTATTTAAACATTCATGTCACTCAGATTGGGATCCTGAAATATAAATTAGGTGTTTGAATTAACCTGCTGTTGATTCACTGTAGGCATTCATGTTTGAAAAGACTGGATTTTCTCTAGCTGTAGCCAAGTTCCTCTAAATATTTAAAAAAACCTCTCCACTTCAGAAATTTTTTCTTTCCCCCTTTCTCTCTCTCTTTTGATTATCCAGCCTAATTTAAAAACTCCTGTTCTTGACCAGTCCTATATTGCCATCTGTTTCTGTTCCTATTTAATCCTAGAATATCCCTCTTACTGCTTTTGACCATGCTTTTATAGTTGTATTCCACTTGGATATCTGCATATCTGCTTGAGGCTGCCAGCTACCTGATCTTGTGGCTTCCTGGGATTTCAGGTCATGTTGCCTGACAGGCGCAGACAAGTAGATAGGTGAAATGTTGGATGTCTACATGAAAAGCTTACTAAAAGAGAGGGATTGGGGTGGAATAGGCTATGCTGTTTCTGAAGCCTTTGTGAATAACTGCCTGATTCTGGCAGCTGGCAAAGATGAAAACCAGACACATTTCACAAGCAGCACAACGTTCCTTTTAGAAAAGGTTCCTGAAATCATTACTATTAACTGCAGCCTAGTATTTAATCCTTATCGAAGTTCTTGTCTCCTTGAAGACCGTTCAACAGAAGAAACAGAGTCCAGGAATCACAAATAAATAAGCTAGTCTGTCAATATCTGGGCACTCTATTGTCATAATGGAGCAAAATAAAGTTACTAGGTCAAGTTTGTGTGTAATGCACAGGAATTTGAAGGTGATAAAATTTAAAGAGTCCTCAAGTTGTCCATCCTTTGTGCTTTAAAGTGAACCAGACCAAGTGTGAGCTTTAGATCCACATTGGGCTAGTTAACTTCCGGCTATGGTCAATGGTTTATTTTTATTTCTGTACTTACTTCCTGCGTGTAGCAACTTTACTTGCTGTCAGATATTGCTTAGAGGAGCAGAAACAAAATGTTTTAGTGGGGAGAGCATAACAGTTAGGCTACTTGGCAAAAATCAATAGTGCTAACTTAACGACATAAGCTTCTAAAAACACTAACTTCACCTCTGCTTCTTCTACTGTCTTCTGCCGGTCCTTGGTCAGCCTCACCTGGAACCTTCCCCCCTACTTGCCCATGGGCCTGGAGCCCCATTTCAGCTCAGCCCAGAGCTGTCAGACCCTAACCAATGAACTATGTCATCACGTTGTCAGTTTCCAGCTCAGTCACAGCCATGTCCATATCTGGCCATGGACTCTGTTGATCCAGATCTCAAACTACTTGACTTTCCAACCTGACCTTGAACCTGTCACATCACATTGGAGCTGCTTAATAATCACTGGTCTATGTCTGACCCTGATTACTCTCACCAGATATGATCATATCCCTGACCAGCAAACTGATTTCCTGGCTTGACCTTGGCCCTGCCTCACTGCCATGAACTTGCCTGATGATCTGTACCCTTGGCTGAACCTGGCTGCTGCCCCTGGGTATACCCTGCTGGCCCGGCTGGGATGGTGGAATGGGCCCTGGTTGGTGAGGCTCCTGCCCTGACAGCCCTGTTATGCTCCTTGGCTCCTGGCTCCCTGTCCCTCAGCACAGCCCTCATCCTAACCCTGGTCAAATCCACCAGCATACTAAGTTCAGTTCCAATAATACGTATTTTCTGGCAAGGACTGTCGTATGGGGCCCATGGCTCTCACCAGCATTCAGCAACACAATAAGCTTTCCAGTTCTTACTATCTGAGAACATTATACTTCCTAATAGTGATTTTAATATAGCCCAAACCAAACAAAAGCTCTTTGTCTACAACAGTAGCACCCTTCATCTAACCCCAAATGCTTTGCAGAGTCCTGTGGTAAGCAAGGTCTGGTTCCTTCAGTCTCAAACTCCACTGCCAGATCTGATTGTATCCCAAATTTAAACAGCACTCCACAATTCTGTCTCTACACCCCACGCATTATCAACTGGCTTCACACTTCTACTGACTGGTTTCATCTCAGGCCCCAGTTCTTTCAGTGTATCTGCAGCGGATTGACAGCAACTTGTAGATATTTGAGTGGATACTTGAGACTTTTTGGTCATAGTATTATTATAAAGGAAAATGCCGAAGTCCACCTAGCACAGTTCATTCCTTTGATTCGTTTGAGTGATTAGCTCCCTACTGTGACCAATTTCACATTTTCAATCATTTGTCCTGAAATATCTTCTATTTCTAGAAATAGTACTAGAGTACTGTTGCATGTAATAAAGGAAGCAGCAAAAAAATCAGGAATTTCCAATTCTGTGCTAAAAGTGTAAGGGCTGATGACTGCTAAAGCTTTGGTCTTGTAGCTATAGTTCCTGTAATGCTTTCTCAGGGGCTAGAATTGACATAAGCACCTTAAAAATCAAAACTTTTTAAAAAGTGCTTCCATGAGAATTGAGAGGCCAAATTTTAAGCATATAGTTTTCGAAATATAAATGTTTAGTACGACAGGGAAAACAGATGGAAAGGAAATCATCAGTGTGTTCAGATCAAAACCACAGGAGCATCAGATGCTGTACCAGTTGCTGGCACATTGACCTTAATGTAACTACAACAACTTGTGCAAGCTGGACCCTGTACTGCACCACAGGGAGAGCCAAAATGGCTTTGAACTGTATATTTTCCACTCCTCTCTAATGGAGGCTATAGTTATGTTGGACATATGTAAGCTGCTCAGAAGGAAGAATTAGAATGGAAAAGAATATTGCATTGGGAAAAAAATGGGTAATCAGCATTACAGGCATGCCTCTGCTGTGACACAGTTAAATAAAAGCAATGTTTAGTATTAATGAATTACCATTTTTCCTGCTCCCCTATACATATACCATCTAGAAAAGCATTTTGCAATGTCTCATAGCAGTACCTTACTTTAAAACTTTCGGCATTAACAAGAAAATCCAACATCCTTTAAAAATAACAGATGGCTATGAAGTGAACACAGAGCTGTATTTCACTCTTGGGGTTTTGTGGCTATTCAGAAGCCACTTGAGTTACACACTCATGGTTAATAACATCAGCAGAGGCACTCCAGTTAATTACAGCATTATATTTGCTCCATAGTTCCCTATTATACTTTAAGTCACAGTAAGAAAAGGGCAAGCATATAATCCCTCCAAAGACATTGTGCTGCCCTTGTTAAAAAGACTGAAAAAGTCTCACAGCTGTAGACAAAATGCAAACCCTATTACGGAATAAGAGATACTCTTTAGTGTCTCTTGCACAGAGCAGCTTAACTGACAGTAGTTCCAGACTGGCCAGATAGCAAACATCGTATTGCTTCTCACAGAGGGCTAGTAAAATGGAATATTGCCTCCTGCCCAGAGGAGGGAGGGAGGAAATGGGAGGTATAATGAGTATATAGAAAAGACTCTTAGGAAGCATGGGGCTGTCTCTACTTTAATTTAGTTTTTCCTCCTGATTTCATTCCATTCTCTACTTTTTGTCCTTTTTTTTTTTTTTTTTTTCTGAAGGACAGAAAACATATAACTAAAGCCAAATAAACTAGAATGTTTTGTTCATCAAATAATTGAGACAAAGTAGAATAAAGCTACTTCACCAAGGAATTCTTGAGAAGTTTTTTAAGAGACCTTATCCTCAGCAAGGTTGTAAATTATTGACTTAGTATTTTCATTAAAAATAAAAGGGCAAACTCTTAAAAGTAAAGCTTCGTTTCAGGGGAAATAAAACCAATGGCTAAAAAATGGAATTGTCAGCCCCCCAAAAGCCTGTTCTTAAGATGCTTTTCCAGTCCTTCTGTTGGCTCTATACCACCTGCAGGCAATGGACCAGCAGGGAGTTTTTGTTTTGTTTCACTTGGTCAGGTCTGGATCCTCTTAAACTCCAAATTCACAAGGCAGAGAAGAACGGTAGACCCACATAACCATTGATAAGGGAAAGATAAGAAAGGGTCTGTGGATTAATCTAGGAAACACCATTTAGAAATGTATCATAATGACCCTTTCAATCTTTTTTTTTTTTCCAGTATTGTAAAATCTGTGCTTTTCTTCAGAGAAAAGAGTGCTTCCCTTGAACACTGTCTCCTCACCACATTTTACAGAGCAGCAAAAGCCACAATCTTGCCCTTAGCTCTCCCTCCAGGTACCGAGTGGTGTGCATGAAGCATATGGGTTATTTCTGAAAAAAATTTGGTCAAAAATGCTATCCCTCTGCATAGCAGCACTGGTCTTTTTACTGTGAACACTGTAGCGGCTAGGTTGTGAAATAATTCCTTGGTATATTGTATAAATATTTCAGAAGCCTTGATTGATCATAGGAACAGTTCTACCTGACATGCTAATAAAGGCTAATCTCACTTCCAGCACCCTACAGAACTACTGGAGGTATATTTGTGATCCTTTGGAAAGGAAGACCTGCGACAAATGTAAATAGTTCACAAATGCTGAAACATCTACTTTATCTAAATAATATTTTAGAGCGTAGCTGTATTTCCCTCTAGAACTTCTTTCAAAATTGTAAATTAATGTTATAGATAACTTCTAATTTATTAAAATTTTTTCCGTTCTATACCTGATGTTGGAAATCTTTATATTGTAAAACCTAGTGTATGTTGAAGCTGGCATCTTCCAGCCACAGTTACAGCTGTGGCATCTATGCCTTTGAAGTCGTCACAGCTGGGGCTGAAGCTCCTCTCTGCGGACAAAGCAACCTGCTAGCTTAAAACATAGAAAATTTACTGTAGCTTAGTTGGAACTTGACTTAAAGACTTGCTTCTCATTGCAGAGAACCATCTTTGTGTCTGCTTCAAAGGCTAGTGATAACACAATGTCTTCAGTCTCAGGTGTAGTTAAAAATCTACTGACACAGCAAAGGTAAGCCATCAGCTTTAAAGCGCAGGTTTCAATTCAGTTTATTGCCGTGTGGCTGTTATGTGTAAAGACCTTAGCTTAAATTTGAGCCTCTTTCAAATGCAAAATGTCATTTAATAAATTGCAGTGTTTCTAACATACCCATCACCCTTTTCTTTGAGTCCCTCTGCCTGCTGCTCAGCAGGTGTTTGTCCAGAACAAGCAGAAAGTAAGCTCTCTGGGTTCAGGCTCCTTTGTGCAAACCAGCAGGGCTTTCTCTGCTGAGCTGCCCCTACCTGTGAGCACTTCAAAAGAGGAGCTGCGGCAGGGGCCCTAGCTGAAACTGAAAGTGGTGTGTTTTATCTAGCATGGGAGGTTTCAGGAGTCTTCAGCCTTGAGGCGGCTTGTTCATTTAAAAAATATGTTTTTAAAGTGATATGTTGTAAGGCTGTTACAAGACCTTGAAGAGGATAATACTAGCCACAAGTCTTTTCTATGTGCTTCTTTCCTTCTGGTCAGCTTTATGAGAAAACAAAGTAGGAAGGAATGAGAGTATGCTCTTCCAGAAACTCTGTCCCCTCACTTCTATACTGCACCCACAGAATGACAGTATGTGAAAAAGCAAACAGTGACGGTTGTTTGTTCTCTTTGATGCTCTTTTTATCACGTACAGAGATGGTACCATGTTAGACATTATTTTCCTTCTCAGTCTTAATTAAAAATATCAGGAATACTGGCTTATGCCTTTGCTTCTTGTGCTAGAAGACTGGCTGCATCATGGTTTGGAGAGATTTGATGGAATGTCTTTGCTTGAAGATGAAAGAGTATGTTGACTTTAACATAGTTTAAGCTCATGGATTTAGAGGTGTTTAGGTATTTACTTCCCATTGATTTCCAAGTTAGAGGGAATAAATGGCTTTTTTTTTTTTTTTTTAATTTAGGAGAGAAAAACCTGCATCTCTTACGTGTTTTTTATTATTTTTGTATTTTTTTTTTGTATAGTAGTATTATTATACTGACTATAACTCTGACATTACAAATGCTAAATGACTTTATACACATTTTTTTCCCCACAAAAATTATACTGGTCAGGTTCACATGCATGTGTTTTACTGCCTGCAGACCTAGGGACTACAGTAGTTCACTCAGTGATTACTGAATTCCTGTATTTATAGAGTGCTGTAAGTCAAGGTCCAAATTAATATATTGTCATAATTTTGGATTTTTTTAAAACACTTTCAAAATTATAGACTTACATAGGGTAAGGCCTGTCACTGATCGGTCAGCCTCAGAAAGGTAGGTAAGTTAGAACGGAGAGCTGACTAGCTACATAATTAGCAGCTATAAAACCTATAGCAAAGAACATATCTGATAAATCTGGCAAGACTTCAGGAACTGCTCTTAATTTTCTAAATCAGATTTTCCCCTAAATCCAGTGTCCTGTGAAAGTCTAATTCCCTACAACATACACTGTATTTCCTGTGGGAGCTTAGAAAATGGATATTTACGAACCCTTTTCATTTAGATAAGCCTTAGCTCTGAAAACTGAGAGTCTCCCTTCCCTCAGCTGAACACGAAAACTGCAAGTGCAGCCTAGGTATCATTTTTTTCAGAGAATATGAACTGATACCAGCTATTATACCACTTCTCTTTCACTGCAAAGAGCTGGCAAAAAATCGGAGTTCCCTGCCAGAATATGCATTTGTTCACAATTTGTCCCACAAATTCAACCCCCCACCCCGTGCATAAAACTTAACTGCATGTCCTTGGTTTCTAGAGGGCTTTCAGCCCAGGTGAATCTCATAAAGCTAGTTTTAGATGGAGACCTGCAATACTGAGGTGAGTGGTGAGCTGCTTTGGGTGCATTGCTCTCAGTTGTGAACTGTGAGTAGAAAGTGAGTAGTTTCAGATAATTTCTTTACAAGATCTGGTAGCTAAAAGATGTTTCTGCATTAACTTTCTCTTGATGTCTGGAGTGCTAAAAGATAACAAAGAAAAGTGCCAACTCCCCAGATTTGCAAATTCAAGATTTCCTGTGAAAATCAGCCTTTGGAAGCAGTGAACATTGTAAAATTCAGTACTGGGAAGTTCAGAGGGTTTTGAACTGCAGCCCATAATCAGACCAGCTTAATGAAGCACAGACTGAGCTCTTCTATGGAAAAAACTTTGTCACAAATCCTTCTCACTTCTAGGGGGATGGTAAGCAGAGGCTGCAGGTTCCCCTAGTCTTTGTGGAAATGTTGTGAGGTGATACTGTCTGATGCACCCCATCCTGAACAAAGGAAAAAAAACAGCACCTACCACTCTCCAAAAATCTCTGGCTGCTGCTGAATAGTAAGTTCACTTATTACCAGTGAAAAAGTCCTGGCTTCAGGTTATTTCAAACATACTTTTAGATATATCCACTAATAAGTGATTCTGGAACTGCTCTGAAAAAAACTTATCTTTACATGTACTTGTTGGAAAGGGACACAGGAGGCAGTGTTTCTCAGTGAAGGACATCAGAGTGGGATTCAGAAAGCTTTCACTGCATACTAGGGTGCACTACTGAGTTCCTATATGATTTCAGGTAAATGACTCTGGCCATGCATTCAGTGCATTTAAACTGGCTTCAGAATCAAGCCTAGACTTTGTGCCCATCTACACTCCAACTACCAGATCTTCCTGTTGTCTAGCTCCAGGGTGCAGCAGCTGCTTTTCCCAGGTATGGGAAGATCCTTAGGTTTACCTTTCTCTCGAGGTCTGCAGAGGTTGTATATATGTAATTTATGTCTGGCTTCTCCGCCTCCCTGCATCCCATCAGCACTGGCACCAGTGTTGTGTGACCAGTGGCAGGCTGATGGCTCTTCAGCCTTCTTTAAAATCCATGAAATGCTCTGCTAGAGAGATGGATGAGGTTTATGTACTTAAAGTGTATAAACACATAGAGTAAGTGTAGCAGAGTTAAGGACGCTCCTCCTGGAGGAGTGATATGAGAACTAGTGGCTGGGGCAGGAGACAACAGTTTCAGTGTCCAAAGAAGGGCAACGAAGCTGGCAAAGGGTCTGGAGAACAAGTCTTATGAGGAGCAGCTGAGGGAGATGGGGTTGTTTAGCCTAGAGAAAAGTAGGCTCGAGGGAGACCTTATCGCTTTATACAACTACCTGAAAGAAGGCTGTAGCGAGGTGGGAACTGGTCTCTTCTCTCAAGCAATAAGACATGAGGAAATGGCCTCAAGTTGCATCAGCGGAGATTTAGGTTGGATATTAGGAAAAATGTCTTCACTGAAATGGTTGTGAGGCATTGGAACAGGCTGTCCAGGGAGGTGGTTGAGTCACCATCCCTAGCGGTATTTAAGAGATGTGTAGATGTGGTGCTTAGGGACATGGTTCGGTGGTAGACTTGGCAGTGCTAAGTTAGCAGTTGGATTTGATGATCTTAGAGGTCTTTTCCAACCTAAATGATTCTATGATTCTGTAAGTTAGAAGACAGTAACAGATTACAGAAGATATGGAAAGACTGTGAGACTGCCATGTAACTTTTAGCATAAGTGAAGTGTAAAATTAACATCAGTAACAAAATGCAGTAACTGCTAAGTATAGGGTGCCAAAGAGATTGGCAAATGTTCAGGTACAATACTTACTCCATACTCATAATTCCTGACTCACAGAAATGCAAATCTTCAAATGAGCCTGTGATGATAAAGGGAATGTAGAGTCTTAGAAATCTAGCTGTATGTATTTCCTGTCTTCTTTTTTTTCGCTAAAAACTTTTTGCGAAAGCTAGAAAATTTAAATTGCAGTGCCATCTATTCTGAAGAGAAAATGCTTTACTTTTGGCAGGACTAGTGCATTCAAAGATGTGATGACAACTGTGACCAGCATCAGAAAGTGTATAATGTGGTCATGTTTTTAAAGGTGGTGTTAATGAAATCTCCATGTGTACCTGAACAAGTTTTCATATATGTGTACATTGTTCTACCACCGCTGTGCATTCAGTAATGGAATTGGCATATACAAATCTGTATTTCTGTGAGAATTTGAAGTGAGGTTTAAGTTCTAAAAAAAAAGCATAAAGTTTGAAGATGATTTGTCAGAACCATATTTGGACATTATGAGTGTGCGAAACTACTTGGTCACATATCATGGTATACAAATAATTACATATACACACACGCACACTTTTAAGGTTTGGTTTTGCAATTTTGTCGGAGAAATCTAAAACTCTAAAAGTTGTTTCAGAGTTGTCAGCTATTGTATTGCCATGTCTTTTATGCTGGTGACTCTATCAATTTTCTAGTTGTCTGATTGTCTCTGCCTGATATTTGCTAGTAGGAGCCTTAGTAGTCCCATAATTTGGACTTAAAAATAGAATTTATAGCTTTTCCAAGTACTCTATCACTGTCCGCTGCCATTACTTTCTATCAGCTTAAATAACTGTAGCGAGAGAGTAAAAAATAGTCTTTTCTTCTCTCCTAAAGTGCAGCTACTTGTCAAATGGCAGGGCCTTGCAGTATTATGTATACCAACTGCTTCTGAACTTTCTACTATCTTCACTCTATTTCATGTTTTCATTTTAGATTGGCCTTAAATTCACACACAAAAATTCTAAAGCTTTCTATTTACAAGGGATTATGCACATTCAGTTCAATTTAAAATGCCTTAACCCAATTTTAGCTATTGCTGAATATGTGTAGTGAGCCAAAATGTTTTCTTTTCTAGAGTTAATTTTATCCTGATTTTTTACTGTGCTGATTATTTTATTCAATGTTTGCAGAATTCTTCATAGATTTCTATGGCAGGTTGCTCTTTATCCAAAATCCCCAAAATGTGTTTGTGATAACTGAAATAGCCAATGGTGGCTTGTGATTTACAGTGAGCAATGATAGTAGAAGTAGATGGACATCTGATTGAGAAAAATGGTTCCTTAATTACTTTTAAAAATTAAAGCAGATTAAAAATTCTGGAAAATGTGTTAAAAAAGGGTTATTTTGCCTAAATACCTGCTTTTTAAATGCTTACCAGAGTGTCTATTTCTGTCGTAGTAGAAATGCTATTTTTTCCTGCCTTAAATATTGAATACTATGCTTCAGATAGCTTTCTTCTGAATATTTAGCTCTTTTCAGATATCTGGAGATGTAAGATAGCATGAGCCAAACTGTAAATATATAGTGACTCCAACAATTACTAGTAACTCACGATATTGCAGATGAGAGGATTATTAGGAACTTAATAATTATATAGAGTTATACAATGTATTTTTTTTTACTCTTTTTCTCTCTCTCTAGGAATTTTGGTGTAGAATGGAGCTTAAAAGTACAAGGTCTAAATTAGAGGGAGGACAAAATGAGAAAGCTTGCATGAAAACAGCAAACTGAACAAATCTTACGATTTTTCTAAGGCTTGCTTTGAGAGTACTGAGGGATTGAGGTTGTCAGTAGTGGGTATGTATGATGAAGTAGGGAGAAAATTTCAAACAGACTAGCAGCATTCAACTGAGAAAGATGCCAAGGAACACTAAGTAAAACTTAGCTGATGGATCATCCATATCTTATTCAGTTAATTCCTTATTTCTTGTAACCAAACCTAGCCAGAAATCACCCACAGCAGAGATGTAACGCTATACAAAAATCTCCCATACAACTGTTTTGATGAGCCACTTTTTTGGCAGTCTACACCTGCTGAGTTTGGGTTGCTGCCTTCACTGTGGCATGTGCAGCTTTGGAAATAAAATTCTTGGGATAAGTACAGTCAGTCAAATTACCAGGTATGTCTGTCATAGATCAAGTTTTGGAGTTACTTAGATTAGTAAACTTGACCCAAGTTGTAAATATAGATCTCCAATGGATTATTAAAAGGGGAGTAAGTGACAGCTAAATCCAACTAAATCAACTTTTCCACAGGCTAGGCTTGGACTGAGTGCTTCCATTAAAGATAATGACAAATGAGGTAAATAAAGACCCCATGCCACCAACAGTTCATAAAAATCACAGCTAATTGTAATGAAAAAATGAAAATTAGCTTTTATGTGCTATCTGAAAAAAGTAGCTACAGTCAACATATGAAGCATGGTTAAGAAGCTATCCAAGTACTCATATTTGCTGAGAACAATGAAAACTGGTCAAGAACTTCCCAGTATTGTTACTTGAATGAAATTTCAAACATTAGCCAGGAGAAAATGTGAAAAACATGTAACTTTGATTTTGTTTCAGTTCTTGTGCACAAAATGCAACAGATCTCCTAGGACTTTTATGTTTAGAGAAAGGATGCACAGTTCAAGCAGACTGCAGACATCTCTAGGAAGTTTCATGGGTTGTCTGTCCAAACAGAGCGGAATGGAGCAAACCACATGAAACCGCAGCATCCTTGGGATGACCCTGTATCTTAAACTGCTGAGCAGAGGTGTTCTGTTTGAAAATGGAGTACTCTGCTCGTGTGAACAGTTAATGCTAGTTTGTCCTATAAATGACTTGCTAGACAGTATATGCTAGTTAACTCTTTAAGTTTTTATGCCATTTTTAAGAAGAAGAAAATTTACAGGTTCTGCAGGGCATTTAAAGTTAAACAATCAAAACAAACAAACAAAACAACTAATGATATATACATTGCATTGTTGCAGAAAAAGATTATTTTTTTTCCCCAATCAAACATGGGTTAGCAAGCAAATAACTTGCTTCTGAAAATGGGTCATAAGCTTCTAAATCATTTAAACACCTTTGAAAACCAAGTTTGAAAATCCAGCTTACAGCACAGCCAGATGCTTGGTCAGGCACCATGGGAGGAAGAACTGAAGAATTTGGTTTTCAGTTCTGTAAATAATTAACTTAATCTGTCTCTTATATCAATTCCTATAAATAGCTAAAAATGCCTAGCAGGAGCCAGGTCTTCATTCAGTCACTGTAACACTACAGAGGCAACACATACACCTTATACTGGTTATCCTCACTTATTCAACTGTCTGTATTCTCACAATAAAGTTCAATGGAAATGGATGAAAGGTGCTGTATGCATGCTTCAGAAAATCAGTTACAAAACTACAGTTAAGGTGCAGGAAATGTAGGGTAGCTTAATTTTCATGCTGCCGGAGTCCCGCTCTATCTCCTTTTGAAGTGCATTGTAGTACCAGGCCAATTGTAGTCAATACAATGGGGCACAGTGGTAGGACCTGAAACAGTGTTTTTTTGAGCAAGTGTGAAGCAGTTGTTAAATGGCATTGTCAAGATTATTTTTGAAGTCTGTCTTTACAACAACAACAACAAAAAGAACCCCAGTAACATGTAGCATGAAGTACTTACTTATCTGATTTAATGAATACAATCTGGTTTCACTAATCTGTTTCTGGCAATAATTAGCATGTTGCACAATTTATGTTAATAGCACATTAATTTGATTCTTTCCCTTACCAGAAATGCAACTAGAAGTTTAATAGTAACAAAATGTATCTCTAACAGGAACCACCAAAGTTCTCTGTAAAGATAGTTACTTAGGAAAATATTTGCATTGGTTTATTAAGTGTAACATTGTGCTACAGTTTTTTTTTAGTACATTACTTCTACCCAGAAACATAAATTAGCAATGCAAAAGACATACAGAGGAATTAGCCAAAAAAAAAAAAAAAAGGTCCAGTTGCTTGGCTCTGTTGATTTGCTTAGAGTGGGAAAGGGAAGAAAATGGTTTAAGAAGGCAGGCACAAGTATTTGCTGTAGGCCAAGAGGCTGCCTGATGGACCAGGCTGTTTCTAGGACCTACAGCTCATGCAATCCAAATGTTTTAAATCACAGTAGAAAGCTACCACGTTAGAACAAAAACACACTGATACACAAGCTAATCCCTTGGTTAAAGGCCAAGAAACATTTTCAAAGCAGAAGAGCATTGGAAGAAACAAGGACAACTCACGGATGCATTCCTTTAAGGCATGTGGGCTCTGAGCTAGCACAATGCTGAGATGGTTTCCACTGTAAAGCAATTGTTGTGCACCATTGCTAAATGACTCACGAAGCTAGCTGGAGGTCAGTGATGCTCATAAATTGACACAGTGCAAGTGGATGAGTACTCTGCCGCTTTTTGGTGAGTTTCCTGTGTGGCACGCACACAGGCACCAATCAGCACTATGAGAGCTGACCAGTGAATACCTATTGTTTCCTATCTGTGCATCTGCCTCAAAGTGAGATAAGATAGAGAATGTATTCTCTTGCTCCTCTACCTTAACCTATACTCAACAATTCTGTCTCTGTGTCACAATAGCTGTTTCAAATCTTAGCATGGAGAAAATAAATTTCTTTTGATAGGCAGCTATTTAATTTGAATGGGGAAAAAATGATTATTTCTCCTAATTTTATATTTTCTCATTTCTCAAGCTGTTCAAAGAGCTTATAAATTTTTTTAAGATATATATATTTATCATTGTCTGTTTCCTCAAAAGAAGCAAACACTTTGGGAACAATTTGCTTATTCTTACACTATGGTTTCATGGGATTTCAGTAGATTTTTGTACCTATGCATAGGACTACAGTGTAGAACATAAAGAATGTTTTTCCTTTTATTTTAAAACAAGATCTATGTATGTGATTTCTAAAAAAATATGTTACCAGTATATTTACTAAAGCATATATATTTTTTCAATTAAAAATCACATGTTGTAAAAAAAAAAATGTTGTGAGGGTCAGCTGTACATCATGAAAACATCTACCCATACTATACCATAAGGAAAGATGTCCAGCATGAGAGCATGATGGCATTTGAGGGGGTCCAGAAATTAGCATGCATGGGGCACTCATAGTATAGCCCAAATAAATCTTGGTAATGGGGCTTCCAAAACAAATACTTCTGTTGTAGACTGATACCCCCTACAACAGCTTTGCTGCAGGCTTGTTGTATTTATAAGAAAAAAATGAGTATTTTATCTGAAAATCTGCTCTTCGTGCAAGAAATCAATTAAAAATGGAATGGGTTATTCCAGTTCTCAATTAGTTCAGCATATGGCCCGCAAACTAATATAGATTTGGTGTATTTAGGAAGCATGTTATGCTTTTATTTTTTTATTATTTTCATTTTTTTTAATGAAAGCATTTGAAGCCATAACATTTACAGTACTATGTGTATAAATGAAATCTTATAATTAAAGTTTTGCTTGGAGTTGTCATCATGGCAGATGGACAATTTTCTAATTATATGCTCCAAAACTACAGAGTCCTGATTTAGCATAAACGGGAGTGTTGTGGTTTAACCCGTCAGGCAGCAGAGCACCACACAGACATTCACTCACTTCCCCCCACCCCCCGCCACTGAAAAGAAAAGAAAAACAGTAAAACTCATGGTTTGAGGTAAAGACAGTTTAATAGGACAGAAAAGGAAGGGAAAATAATTATGAGAAAGGAACATACAAAGCAAGTGACGCACAATGCAATTGCTCACCACCTGCTGACTGATGCCCGGCCAGACCCCGAGCACTAGCTTCCCCTCTCCCCGGCCAGCCCCCAGTAAACCCCAGTTTTATTGCTGAGCATAACACCATAAGGTATGGAATATCCCTCTGGCCAGTCTGGGTCACCTGTCCTGTCTGTGTCTCCTCCCAGCTTCTTGTGTACCCCCAGCCTCCTCGCTAAGTCCTTGACTCAGTGTAAGCATTGCTCTGCAACAACTAAAACATTGATGTGTTATCAGTGTTATTCTCACCCTATATCCAAAACGCAGCATTGCACCAACTACAAGGAAGAAAATTGACTCTGTCCCAGCTGAAACCAGGACATGGAGTCAGCAGGAGTCTTCCTATTCACATTAATTGTTCATTTAGAGAATAATTATGAACACTATTAATTTTCTTGTAAAGCAAACAGAAAATTCTTTTTCTTTCTTTTTTTTTTTCCTCTCCTCACTCTGCTGAGGGTAGTCCTGGTCAACCTGCTTAAGGAGAGCAATTGCAGGAATTCCTAGCAAGAGGTAGAACAACAGGGACACTACAGTGTCTGTCCATTGGTATGGACGGTATGGTATGGACGGTATGAGGTTCAACAAGGCTAAGTGCTGGGTCCTGCACTTGGGACACAACAACCCCATGCAACGCTACAGGCTGGGGGAAGAGTGGGTGGAAAGGGGCCTGGGGGTACTGGTGGATAGCCAGCTGAGTATAAGCCAGCCCAGGTGGACAAAAAGGCCAATGGCATCCTGGCTTGTATCAGAAACAGTGTGGCCAGCAGGACTAGGGAAGTGATTGTCGCCCTGTACTCGGCTCTGGTGAGGCCACACCTCAAATACTGTGTTCAGTTTTGGGCCCCTCACTACGAGAAGGACATTGAGGTGCTGGAGCATGTCCAAAGAAGGGCAACAAAGCTGGTGAAGGGTCTGGAGAACAAGCCTTATGAGGAGCGGCTGAGGGAGCTGGGGTTGTTTAGCCTGAAGAAAAGGAGGCTCGAGGGAGACCTTATCACTTTATACAACTACCTGAAAGGAGGCTGTAGAAAGGTGNTTAATAACATGGTTTAATGGTGGACTTGGCAGTGCTAGGTTAAAGGTTGGACGTGATGATCTTAGAGGTCTTTTCCAGCCTAAATAATTGTATGATTCTATGATTGCAGGAGGGACCATTCCTGTGGCATATTGCAGGAGTGACTCTCAGCTGTTTGTCCTCTCCTCTCTTTCTTTTCTATTCATATCAGGGTTTCATTTGACTGAGGTAATGTTAACTTGACTTATGTTTTTTTTTCCAGTAGCCTGTGCTTGCTCATGTTTTACAGAAAAGAAAGTTCTGGAGCTGTGAGACAGTTTCTGGTGGGATTGCATCTTGCATGTTGTGCTTGTGACTGTATAATTTGTTTTTTTTTTTTTTTATTGCCTAGGCTTGCTTTATTTGCTGATTAAAATTACTTTGGCTGACCCATGTCTACTTGCAAACTGGGTTCCACTAATGGTTCAGCTGAAGAAAAAGTGTTTTTTTTTTCTTTTTTCTTTTTAAACAAAACAAAATAAATCAATTTTGAAACAGTTTATTTTGAAATTTCTGAAATTAAACATTGTGTTTTTCAGACTATGTCCAGAAAGTTCACAGAGGTACCATTTGTAAAAGCACTACTCAACTTCAAGGGAACAAGCCTCCCTTAACGACTCTGTGGATCATACATATGTATGTGACATATGTGTGACAAATATATATATCTATTGGAGACTGAACAGCAAGGTAGACTCCACTGCTGTGGAGTGAGCAGTCTCAAAATTTCTTTGTGTAACAGTCATCCCAGAACAACGTATGTTGACCAAGGCTTAAGTCTGTAAGCACTAGGAGAAGTTTCAATCAGGGGAAGTTGAAAAAATTCAATTCTTCAGAAAATTTCTCAACATCTTGAAGTGGTTAGCTGCTAAATTTCCTCTAAGTTTTCTTTTGCTTAGAAAAAGTTCCTTTAATGTTTTAATTGATAGCAACACGACTTTGCCTTTAGTAAAAGGTCCTTTAACATCCAAGCTGTTCACTGTAAGAAGATGTCTCATTTACCGGGAAGGGACTCAATTGCCGTGTCTTTACTCCTCTGAAAGAGCAGCATCCCAGGGCAAATGTAAACACAGCATGATTCGCCTCCTGCAAGCTTTCCATCTGCATGGCTGCTTTGGTACACAGCCTGTGGGCTGCCTGTGGGACAAGCTTAATGTGCACAAACATCCTGGGCATCCTTGGACCTACAAGCTCTCCTGTGCTGTGGAGGATGCTCTCCTGTCCCATGTAAAGCTGCTCTTGCAGGCTAACCATATTGAAGAGATGAAGCTTATAAGATCAATGGAGATGCCCTTTAATGAACAATACAGATGTGGAACATTTGTTTCTGCAAAACAGAAGGAAAAACAGGTTGTACATTGCCTTTTCTGTTTTGGGGGGACATTGCATGTTCTGTTTATTCCCTTCAATTCTTGGATGAAGAACTAAAACCCCTACATTAAGATGTCCATTTTATTTCCCTTTCATACCTGCACCTTTTATTTTTCTTTTTAATCAATTATTTTGTTAATCATGACCACATGAGAACATCGTTCACACTTTGAAATACTATAGGTATGAAATGCCTATAGTAATACAGGATGAAATGCCAGAATCACCAAACTCTGTTTCTAACAACATAATTATTTTTGTGTAAGTGCTGATGAATTATGATGGGAAAATAAACACAGAGACAGCTTTTACAACACAATTTAGTAGTATCTGGAGAAAATGAAATGAGAAATAAACTCAGCTTTGAGACAGAAGAAATAAAAACTTGCTGCCTTTCCCATGTCAGTGAAAGAGCTAAAACTAAACAAAACAAAAAAAAGATGTTAAGTGAATGGATGCTTAGGAGGAATCTTCTGTCTTATCTGGGGTACATCCAAACTCTGTGCAGAGGAAAGCTGGAATGAGGAACTGGTAGTGGCAGGATGTGTTAATTACATACTGTTAATAGTTGTGTCCTACAGCTGACATCCGGCATGTTAGACTTTATCTTCGTGTTTTATTCAACGGGAAAAGCAAAACAGCACAAAACCAAACAAACACAAAACACTCAGTTCTCCCATCCCTTTTGCTTCTGGTCGTGTTTTGGTGATGGATAGTTTACAGATAAATCCTATTCATAATAATGGAATTTCTAGTATACATGGAACATGTATATTGTGCATTGCTGCCCTGAATCAATAATGAACTGGCTGTAGCATTACAGAATTGCACTTAAACCTTTCTAGGAAGGTTAATCTTCAGTCCCTTATAGCTTCTTCTCCCCCCCCCCC
>VXAL01008761.1:479405-516675 GCA_013399475.1 Chauna torquata
GTCTTTTCCCCCCCCCCCCCCCATTCTGTTGCTTGGAAAAGCAAAACATTTCCCTCTATTTACAGTGGGTTTTGCTGACTCTTCGGTTAATTTCCTACAGATTCCTCAGTGCCACTTACAAAGCCAAACTATGGATCATTAAATCTCAGTGTCATGCTGATGTAAAAGAGGCTGGCGTATCTGGATGGAAAGCTCTGTGTACCTCTGCTATTTTTTTTGTTTTTGTTTTTGTTTTTGTTTTTTTTTTGCTGGCGACTACCTCCATGTTAAAATGCCTACATGTAATCCAGGTCACAAAGTCTGCAATAACATATAAACTCGGTCAATATAAATAGGTCACAATATATCTTTCTAATCTAAATGTATTCTTCCAAGCTAAATTAAAGATCATAATGCCAGGGAAGCCTTATGGGAGCCTTTGTTTAATTACTCTATTAATTAATTACTTTATTAATTTCTGTTAGGGAAATTATGTTGATAGAGCTGTAAAAACAATGGAGTTTGCTTTGCTGGACTGAACAATAAATGAAAATAAACAGAAAAAAACTTGTATAAATCCAGGTCAAAAAGAAAGAAAAGTAACTTCAAGAGAAGTGCAAAAGCTGAAATTTTGGTGCACAATGATGTGTTTAGCTTTGTTTCAGCTGATAACTCTGTTCAACCTTTTTCATTTGCACAGTGTAAGTTTTATACGTGAAGCTTAACAACTGAAGCAGGAGTCTGCTTGCTCTGTGGTCAGTGGAGAGACTGAGTTCTTCTTAATGATTCTGAGCAGTGTCTTTTCTTGTCCTCTGTGAAGCACTCTGACTCTTTCCGTTCTCTGCACAGGGGACCTGGAGAGGATGTGAATGTCTAATGTTGGTAAGTATGAATCTCTTTCTACTCATCTGCCTAGATATTGAAAAGTTTCACTTTGTTAAAGTGTACAAAAAAAAGAATCCTTGGCAAAATAAATTTTGCCATTTAGGGACCAAGACATCACACTTGGATCAAATTTATGAATATTTTAGTTAATCTTCTTTTCATTACAGTTATCCAGTTTGCTCTAGATTGACTAGAAACATGGTATTTGTATATAGCTTAAAAGCCTGTCTGAGAGGTACAAGAACTTGCTGAAACAAAAGATACAGACTTTGGTAACAAATGAAGTTTTCATTAACATTAAGCCAGTTAACTTGTGTGTGTGTGTGTGTGTCTCCTTTTTTTCCTCAGAGAGAGAGTGCTTGAAATAGCACAATGTGCTGCTTTGGAGCTTGACTTTAATCAGCTGAATGTTTTAATACTGGTTAAGAAATAAAAACTTCTCAGGCCTGGTGAACAATGAAAATAGTCTCCATAGATATTTTATTATAATTCAGCTTCCCCTAGAAAGCATGGTATTAAAATATCCATGATCTTTATATTCATGAATCAAGAATAACAGAATATACTACTTTAAGAACTTAGCACAAATCACTATTAGCTTAGATCTTTTCAGCTTATGTCGTTGTACTCAACTTGTGGTTTTAAAACACATGGCTGTCAAATACGGGCTTGGGTAAAAGGTGCTGAGATCAATGCCTTTGTGGAGAAAAAGGGTGTTTGGATTAGTCCATGTAAATTGTAATGAATCTCTCTCTGCTCAAGCTTTAGTTTGGGGAAAGGGTGTTTAATGGTAAGTTAGAAGTAAACCTAGAGATATCTATGCAAAATACTTTGAGATTGCTCATTGACTTGAGCATGCCTTTGGGAGCAGGCAGTAACCTGCAGGATTCATTCTGTCACACAGCTGCCTGCTGCTAATATGGGATTGCCAAATGGATCAGTGAAGCGTTGCTGATTGTTGTGCCTTTAAAACTCTGAGAAAACCTACTTTATTTCTGTCTCTTCAAATTCAACTGATATGACAAGATAACTTATTCAGCGTCTCATGTCTAATTGGGGCATGAAGGAGCAATTGAGCAATTGGGGAAGTTGCTTTTCTGTGTCTTCTCATTCATCTATATTTCAATATCACTATCACACTCTGCAGGCGTTAAAATAAAATGTCATATTCTGCCTCTTTGTTTTTTCCTGGTAAAGTCAACCTGGGCTTTGTTCCAAAGATGAGAAGCATTTATTTATTTATTTATAACTTCTTATGCCAGCTCTGCAACAGTTTCCTATGGAGAGTTTTCAATCAGATTAAAAAAAAATAGAAAATAAGAAAATCATAGCCTTCTTCTGTGTATTGGCCCACCAGTACCTTGTGTACCTTTTTCAGTATCAAGTGTTGAAGACACAAATGTAATGTTTTCTCAGTATAGCACTGATTTAACATTGTCTGGCATAGCTACACAGCTCTTACTAGGCATTATACACATGCAGTTCAGAGTATCACAGTGACAGTAGCTGGTTAATGACTTTTACCACCCTGAGAAGCATGGGCTTCTGGCCTGACATGCAGCTGAAAGAAAGAAGTTAGTTAGGACTTACTGCTAAGTTCAAAGCTCAGCAGGAGGCACAAGTCAGGAGCCTCTCTTATTCACAAGACAAGATGCTGTTGACCAGGTGATCACTTATCTTTTCTTTGTGAAAGGTAATGCAAAATAAGATGAGCTGGCTTGTCTGTGATTGTGAGAATACAGTACCTCTTGCTGGGTTTCTGCACACATTCAACCGTTTTCCACCAAAAGAAGCACTCATTTGATGTTCTGCTACGAAAGAACAAGTCTGGCTGAAACAGGGAATTGTGAGCACTGTATTTGTGATGTGTGATTGCACCTTAATTTTAGAGTTCTTTTTATGTTAAGAAAACTAATATATCCCATGCTTGAGTTTGACCTGAGACTGAGTACTTCAAAGTTTTTCTGAAAATATGTTTAATTAATTCAAATTGGAGATGACCAATTTTAGACAGAGAAGTCAGTAAAACCTCACACTGCAGTTTAGAAAATAAAACAAAAACCAAAACAACTACCAAAACCAAACAAAACCCCACAACTTGAAGACCTATGCATATGCTCATGATTTTTGTAGGTACTTTTCTTTTAATTTCAGCTTTTTTTGTGGTTAGTCATATTCCCTGGAACAAGTTACCAGAACTAAGGTTTTGGTTAACAAAACTACATGCTGAATGAACATTCACTGCAGAGCTTAGCAGCTAGATTCTCATTCAGGTAAGTATAGAGATTAAAACATCCCACTGCATGGGTATAAGTATATACAAATTAATGTATAAACACATTAAATACTTGCAATATATACATTTAAACACCTCCAATGATGTGAGAGCTAACCTGAGAGATTGTACAAAGATTCAGCATCAGAAGAGCTTTGGGAAGGTTGCACAGTCAGCACTTGGAATTTAAGAAATGCTAGAATTTCTGTGTGGGCAAACTTATTCTAATTCCCTTTTTTCCAGTTTAATTTCTGTTTACATGAAAAAAAGCATCAGGATGTGATACTAAGTACATTCAATGAATGGTATTTGATCAGAAACAGTTTATTCAAAGGAGGTGGTTCTTCCCTTCTACTCTGCTCTTGTGAGACCCTACCTGGAGTACTGCATTCAGCTCTGGGGTCCGCAGCACAAGAAGAACATGGATCTGCTGGAGCGAGTCCAGAGGAGGGCCACAAGGATGATCAGAGGGCTGGAGCACCTCTGTTATGAAGAAAGGCTGAGAAAGTTGATGTTAACCTAGAGAAGAGAAGGCTCCAGGGAGGCCTTATAGCAGCCTTCCAGTGTTTAAAAGGGGCCTAGAGGAAAGATGGGGAGGGACTGTTTATCAGGAGGTGTAGTGATAGTACAAGGGGGAATGGTTTTAAACTAACAGAGGGTGGGTTTAGACTAGATGTTAGGAAGACATGCTTTGCGATGAGGGTGGTGAGGCACTGGAACAGGTTGCCCAGAGAAGCTGTGGATGCCCCATCCCTGGAAGTGCTCAAGGCAAGGTTGGATGGGGCTTTGAACAGCCTGATCTAGTGGAAGGCGTCCCTGCCCATGGCAGGGGGTTTGGAAGTAGGTGATCCTTAAGGGTCCCTTCCAACCCAAACCATTCTATGATTCCAGGATTCTATGATTCTTTCTTCACTGTTCAGTTCGTGCCTCATCTTTTTACTGCATGTGGTTGGAAACCTGCTTTGAAGACAGAGTGATTACATTCTTGACAGTCTTGACAGACTTTTCTATGGCATCATCGGTGTGGTATCTGAGTGCTTCATAAACATTAACTAATAAATCTTCACAGCACCCTTGGGAGGTGATGGCATGATATTATCCAGATTTGATGGATGAGGAACTGAGAGATTCAGATAAAGGCTTCCATTAATTTTGGGAGTCAACTCTAACCTGACAAAAATCTAATTTTTCAGAGTACTTATCCTTCTATAGCACTCTTTTTATCCAAAGTACAGCTCTCTTTGATTTCAATTAATAAAAGTAGTCACTTTAAATAATGAAAAAAATCTATTACCATAAATGTTTTATTTGAAACCTCTCATCTTCAAGGAAATATCAGTGAAGCTAAGGGAAGGCTGACAAAATCTCTCTTGTGATTATGATTGGCTGCATGGTAGTTCTACAGCTCTGGGAGAGACCCACACTGGATGCTCTGAAATCCTTAGGTGCCTCATTTCCCAAGGGAAACACTGCATTCTGGAGACACCAAGTCCATTCTGCCTGAGATCTTCCCAGGGGTGGGTGGTCTGGGAGCTCTGGTGACCCAGCGCTTGGACAACCTGCCGCAGGTGACTCCAGAGGCCACAACCTTAGGCAGCAACACTTGAACAGAACCTCTCCAACTGAACAACCCTGACTCTAGCCACGCAGTGCTCACCTTTACAAAAGGGAGCCTGGGACCACCAAGTAACTCAGCATAACTCACATCTCTTGGTTTCTAGACTCTTTGCCCCAGAACCGGGACTTAGAACACGGGAGGACTCTGCAAGGAGGGGACTTCTCCAAGTTTCTGAGGAAACTTGCATCTCAGTTTCTTTAAGCAACTACATATTTGTGGAACTATTTACTTTGTGCTAAATTTTGAAATATGGTCCTTTTTCACAGAAGAAAAAAAATCTCTAGCATAAACATCCCTTCTGCATCCCATCTTAAGTCCTTTCTTTAACGTCTAGGTGCTGGAATGCTAGCTTTGTACATAAAAAAAAGAAAAATATTTTCACATGGTTAACATGTTATATTTAATATATATATATATTTTTTACATGGGCAAAATATTATAATGAGGCATGAAATGAGAAAAATGTTTTTCTTGGTTTGGATTCTGAGTTTCTACGTGTTAGTGTAATATGAACATAAAAATGATAAGAAGTTGGTTAGTAACAGCACATACAGAAACCTGATCACATTTTAGTAGGAAAAAGGTTATGTTCATAAAATTACTCTATCTAGGCACTTTAATCATATATGCATACATAGATATATATGTAGGTATTATATGTACGCCTCTTGTTTACAAGAACACTGTCCAGATGGCAAGTGAATCTTTATTATTATTTTTTAAAATTTAAATTAGTTTTAATTAAATTAATAAGGGCAAAGATCAGTAGCCCATATGAATATCTTGTTTTATCTTGTTTATTTTAGAGATCATCAGGCAAATGCCAATATTTCAGTACTCAGAAAACAAAAGTTTACCAGAAATAACAGTGAAGTACCATCACAATTTGAGTTTTCTGCCGTGACTGACGGATAGGAGAGACACAGACAGAGAAGAATTACTCTTTTTAGAAAGTCAGAAGTTTTGAAAACTGAAGGTTTCTGCCATTCTCACTGGAGAGGAAATTTCTTTTCCTACTCCACATTCAATATTTATTTATTTATATGTTTCTGTTCATTAGAATTGGAACAAGACATACTAGTTGGGAGGCTTGGAGGCTCATCCTTCTCTAAGTCTGATTCTTCCCTATAGCTGAACTCTGTTGCCTCTGAGGGAGGTTTAACCCTTGCCCTACTGGCACCAAATTTCATGTTGAGGAAAAGCTGTTATTTTCAGTTCTTTACAGGCGTTTTGACAAATCCTAAAACATTAAATTTGTAATCATAGAATCATAGTATATATCTTGAGTTGGAAGGGACTCAAAAGGATCATTGAGTCCATCTCCTGGCTCCACACATGACCACCCCAAAATCAAACCTTATCTCTGTGAATGTTGTCCAAACACAGGCTTGGTGCCATGACCACTTCCCTGAGGAGCCTGTTCCAGTGCTAGAATAGATTCTTGGTGAAGAACTTTTTTCTAATATGCAATCCAAACCTTCCTGGACACAACTTCATTCCGTTCCTTTGGGTCCTAAGGTAATCCTTACCTTTAGTACAGAGCACATGGGGACTGTGCATATAGTCTTGGTCTCCCTGAGGCTACGAAATAAAAGACATAAGTGATATTAATTCAATTCAAAGAGTTCAAACCCAGAAAAATTTACCAGTCATTTGGAGAAATATGTCTAATCTCACTTTACAGGCTCAAGGTATTAGTAAAGCTAAATTGTTGGAGTATTAATCACTGTCATTCCTCTGAAATTTCAACTTTTGTGAAATTTCACTTAATTTGAAGTTGAGTTCTCTAATTTCCATTTCTAGTCATTGGATCTTGTTATGTCATTGTCAGCAAGGTTCAAAGGCCCGCTATCAAGAAGCTATTTCATGTATTCATGATCAAGCACTCACAAACTAAGTTGAGCTCTTTAGGTCTCCTGTCATGCAATTTATTTTTCCTATCCCCCAGTTCATTATTTTGGCCTTCCTTTGAACTATCTGCGTGTTCACATCCTTCATCTGTGGACAACAGAGATGGTACAGCACTGCTAGCCATGGTCCTAATACTGCTGGTTGTTGGTCCATAGCTGTTCGTTGACAGAGCCTCTGATTAGTCTTTCACTGTTGGCAGTCTCGTGTACTGATAATGTTGTTACAAACAATCATTTTCAGGTTAACTTTCCCATAATTTTCTGAGTCACTCTTTTAAAATGTAGAGGAAATACCACTCTAGGGGTCTAGCAGTATACCATATACTCACTATTTTACAAGCACACCTCCTGGTTTGCTTTATACATTTGTTATTGTTTTGTATTTTTTTTATGTTTGCTTTATATATTTATAATCTCCAGTATATATTTCCCTCCTGTATACTAGAGAAAAGGTCATTTTTCTAACACAGTAATACAAAAACTAAAAATGCCTACTGTCAAGCTAAATGAGATCAAAAGCATTTAGCAAATGGAAGAAACAGTTCTTCAGTATAAACTAGAACAGTGAGTGTGTCAGTATTATCTTATGCAAATGTCACATTTGTTGCTTATTATTTTGTTCTTCAGATTTTTTTTTTTTATCAGTTTAGTCCCTAAAGATACTGAAGAACTGCTTATCACAGCAGTGATAAGTGACTGGGTGTAATTCAACAAATTCCCAAATAACAAGCAACTCCTGAACCTCATAAGGTTGCTGAGGAGGCAAATTTATGGAAAATATTTTCTATGACTTTGGTGTCTGATACTTTGTGTTGAACACTTGCGTCACCAAACTGGGCAGTGTGTGCTTGTGTATGTGTGCAAGGAATGTATATCTATGAATGGTAGCGTAGTTCACTACTGCGTAAATAGGGGAAATGAGGATGGCTACTTCAAATAGCCTGCAGAATGATTCCTAAATTACATGGAATTAAACAGTGACTAAAAAGAGATGTTTTAAGAGAGATGACTCTGAAAATTTCTGTGAAATAGTATTCTGCAAAATGAGACCTTCTGACTTAAAGCAATGAAAAATGTTACTGAAGAAGACTGCTCACAAGCTAACTTCCAGTAAGTACTTCATTCCACTACTGCTGTATATACGCAAGAGACTAATGTGGATAATACAAATTTCTTTAGTATATTTTTTTTCCCAGAAAATGATTATTGCTTCTTGGCAGTCATGTAATTGCTTTCATAAGCAGCTGAATACATCTGTTTCAGACACCGTAGTATGTCTTTTGGGGGGATTCTCAAGTAAAACCCAACTCAAAACACACTGAAAGCACTGAAAAGGAAGTTTCTTAGCTGTGTGCCACAATAAGACATCACAGTGTTAAGTACTGTAAGAGAGACATCGTCATCTCATGGACAAATAAATACAGTGTGTCTCTCCCAATTTCTCAGAAGTTACGGCTTGTGATAATTATTTTATGTGATTATGTGTATATTATGAAAAGAAGCTTAGTTAAGCCACATATTTCTTTTTCATTTTTTACGTGTAAATGGTGCTGACTTTAAAAGACCATTTCTACAGCTTACTAAATAATCACTACAAATACAAGACACAAGTAAAATAAAATAAGAAATAATGTTCTTCTTGTCTCCAACAGAAATGCTTTTATTGAGATTCATAGAAGCTTTTGCTCTTAAACAAATGTTATTCATGGTAGTCTACAGATTTCTTCCATATTTTCTTCCAGGGTTTATGTTAAGTTAGTTTTGGTTTGTAAATTGCATATAAACAGACTTTTATGCAATTAAGACTAATAGAAATATTTCTATTTTTAAATTAATAAGGTTTGTCTTTAAAATAGAAAAGACAAACATTTATTTAAATACAGTTTTAGTGACAGACTTATTTACAATCATGAGGCTATCAATAGAATAGAATAGAATAGAATAGAATAGAATAGAATAGAATAGATTGAATTGAATTGAATCGAATTGAATTGAATTGAATTGAATAGAACAGATTGAATTGAATTGAATAGTTCAGTTGGAAGGGACCCACAAAGATCATCTACTACTGCCAGACCTCTTCAGGGCTAATCACAAGTTAAACCATATTAACAAGGGCATTGTCCAAATGCCTCTTGAACACTGACAGACATAGAGCATCAACTACCTTGGTAGGAAGCCTGTTCCAGTGTTTGACCAGCCTCATGGTGAAGAAATTTTTCCTACTATCCAGTCCAAACTTCCCCCGGCTCATCTTTGTGCCGTTCCCATGTGTTCTATCATCGGTTCCCAGGGAGAAGAGACCGGCACCTCCCTCTCCCCTTTTCCTCCTCAGGAAGTTGCAGAGAGCAATGAGGTCGCCTCTTGGCCTTCTTTTCTCCAGGCTAGACAACCCGAGTGTCCCCACTCCTCTCCTCACAGGACATGCCTTCCAGTCCTTTTANTCCTCTGCTCACAGGACATGCCTTCCAGTCCTTTTACCAGTTTTGTTGCCCTGCTCTGGATGAATTTTTATTTTTATTTTTATTTTTATTTTTTATTTTTTAGGTTGTATGCTGAATTGATTACTAAACTGGTTATCTTCTGCAAAGGATCTCCACTCACCCACAGCAGTTGGATAACTAGCTCAATTTGGTAGCCTGGGGACTGCTTGAGAGGAGAATTTTTAACTTTGCTAGTACACAAAACATAATATAGAATCAAATCGAATCGAATCGAATTGAATCGAATAGAATGGAATGGAATAGAATAGTTCAGTCAGAATAGAGAGAACCTAAAAGTTTAAAAATAAAAAATAAAAAAAAGTCAAATTTGTCCAATTAAAGGGGAATATAGAAAATAAACTCACAGCAGAAATGTTGTCTACTAGATTTCACATATTCTTTCAACTTCATCTGTAAGGTTTTCTTAGTCTTAGGAGAAGAAATGTTTGCATCTGGAGTATGGAGCTTCACTTTCTCCTTCTTTATATCATTTCAATCATTTCCAACTATGCAAAAAGGTAGTAAAACGCTGTATTCAGATGGGCGGAGCAAAGAATAAGGCTAATGGCTCTTAAAAGGAAAGTGTACGAACTCGGAGAAACAGGAATTAAAAATCTGTTAAAAAACTCTCAACAAACTATTATCTCTAAGTGAGTTACAATCTACTTTGGCACCCATGAGTATTTAGTGATTTTTTTTTTTCCATCCAAATTCACAGCTTCCAAATGCTTCAGTTCTTGTGAAGATCAGTGAGGCTACCTACAGATGTATAGTATAGACACGAACTGCATACTCCCAAACTAGGCTCCATAGCAGTCAAGAAAAGGGAGTGGCATGGGGGCTTGAGTTTAGTGCTGCAGCTGAAGTTAGCATGGCTCTTTTGTTTTTTTTTTTTTTTTTTTTTTTTAAAGGAAATAAAAGGGCAGGCATAAGCAGGGGTAAAGGTTTGGAGCAGGAAAAAGAAGATGAGGCTCATCTAGATGAAGCTCACCTAGATGAGTTCCAGCTCACCTAGGCTGAGCTGGAAACTGAAAAACTGGCACTGAAAAGATCAGAAGTTTAAAATTATTCAGTTTTACCTCTACTAAAATTAGCCAACATTGACATTTTCTTGGTTTTGCTTTGAATCAGGCTGGGGAAAGCTGTAATCTGGAGGTACTCTAGTTGAGAAAAGGCATATAAAGGAAATATAGCTATGGGCTTTGAGGTAGAAGGATGTTCTTTGCCGCCCTTTTGTTCTCGCCCCGCCCCCCCGCNTTTTTCCTCTTACTTGATACCATGACTGACAGAATATTCCTAAAGAATTGTCTTGTATTTTTGAGCAAAGTTCACACGGATTTCAAAATGCAGACAAGTTAACCCCGTTCTCCAGGAGTTAATTTAGTTTGGTCAGAGATTGTTGAAATTGGATAACTTGCATTTATAGCTATGCTACATATTCAAGTGCAGCATATTTCACTGGATTTTCAAAACAAGTGCGCCTGAGGAGTTGTCAGAAAATAATGAGGTTCTGTTGAGCCAGCCACAAGAAGGAGTCTTGCATTCCTGTGGATGAGGCTTCTGTATTTAATTCTCCCTGGAATCATATGTTGTTGGGAAGCTGAATTCAGCAAGATAACTAATAGGAGACTAAAAGGATAGAAAGCAAATTTATGGACATATAAATTGAAACATCTATTGTTTTAAATGCCTTGATATACCTTCACCCTGCCATGTTACTCAAGTTTATATGAAGTGCACGGTAGAGAGAGAAATAACCTGAATTCTGCATCAGGAGAGGCAGAAGCATCTGGGAGGAATACAAGGAAAAAAACATATTAAGCTTTAACACTTCTTTGTTGTACTTGAGTGGGGCTCATGCTGGGAAAGGTTTGTTTGCACATTCAGTCTATGAATTCAACACCACAGTGAAAAATTAACTTCTTCCAAACCTCATTCTGTAACAGATTCAGCATCCTGCAGGTTGTGGTCCTGGTCTTCCAACCAGTCTAACATAGAGATGTGTTTGTGATTGAATGAAATTTAATTGGCTTTGAGTTGCAATTCTGTACCATGACTGGAAAGATTTAGGTAGAGTATTTTATCCCCCAAACAGTCGGCTATATTGTAGTAATTCTTCTTCTTCTTTTTTTCCTGATAGCTGCTCATTCAACAGAAAAGTTAAGTGCCTGTTTAATTGCTAATGTGATGCAGATAACTTGTTGCTTGTGAAAGAGGAATACATATGTTAAATTGGGTAAAAATGTTTGGTAGGAGATGTCTATTTGTTATCTTCATTTAGAAGAAAAATCTGGGAAGTTTCATTACAACAGGTTACATGGTTATGGCTAGAAGACTTTTAAAAAAATTCTCACCTTCCTCTGGAAACCAGGATAATTACTTTTTCATTCTAGAGAACCCTTAGATTTGCTATGCATTTTTAATGTGATGGTGCACAGGATTTAACTTTTCATAACTTCCCCTTTATTAATAGTTCTTTGCTAAAATTTGCCATGAGGTGCACGTGGGTGTGTTTTTGTTGCCTTTATTATCTGCTTGCTCTTTGAGGAATCTCAAGTCTGTCTTTCCTCAGAAATTAAAAGGAAGAGTAGAATTACAATGCTCAATTTCTACTTTCTTGTGAGGTGGTTTCCAGACACAGATCCTTAAGTGAAAACTGTTGTAGGTTATGATTTAAGATATTAAGAATGATTCTTAATATCTTATCTGGAAGTCTATGAACATGAGGTTCATGAAAGACAAATTTAAACTGAGCAGGTAAAGAAAACGGGAATAGCATGCATATTTGATGAAAATAAACAGGAAGAGAATTACTTGCATGACAAAGTCTGGGAGGGGGTTCTCTGTACCAGGAAGGAAAATAACAGGGAGGGAAATGTTATTTAAAATAGAGAACAAAATTGACACAGGAACGAGTGTGTATAAGAATACACATTTAGACTAAAGTTGGAAGGTAATATACTTCAATGAAAAGAATTTGTGTAATAGTTCCAAAAGAGAGAGCAGCTGGAGGGAAAAGCTGTTGGCTTTTAAGATGTGAAAAAAATCTTGTTTCACAAGGACCGGTCAGCCATTTAAGACTGAAAAAACCCAGAGCTGTGTTATGAAGTACCTAGGAGCTGGGGACACACAGAAGTTGTACACCCAAATCCATCTACCTTGGAAGGAGCAAACCCACATATTGCAGTTCCCAGAAGAAAGACCACCAGCCTTTACCAGTTGTCGTTCTCCAACCTTCCCTAAGGACCACTTGGTAGGAGAGGAATGAAAGAATTTCTCTGTCACAGAGAAAGATGAAGGTTTTGTTGGCACTGGAATAAATATGCCTCAATACCAAAAGAACACCTCTGACAAATACCAAGACAGTAAAGATGATAAGGTAAAAAAGATGTTTGAATATCCAGTATCTTAATGGGAAATTCAAAGTGAATAAAGGAATAGTCTGCTTTACAGAACAGAAAATAAATTAAGTACTTGGTAGTTTAAAGCTAATAAAGCTTAAGGAAAAGCTTAGCTGAGTGTGGATGTAACCCTGCCCTGCACTTATGACTGCAGAAATTTATAAGATTAAAATTTTCCAAATAGAAAGAAAGGCATATGTATAATCACTTAGAAGTTGGAGCTATTTAGGTGGATTTTTTTTTTTTTTTNTTTTTTTTTTTTTTTAATTTGGTCTATTTGAGCCAGGGAGGTATTTGGAGAGAGGTAGAAGCAAGCCAGAGCACTAACAGAAAAACTGAAAATGCCAAAACCTGGTATGATATAAAAACACAAGCCTTGAGAGAGGTGTGGCAGAGCACTGACCAAAAGTGCCTTCTAGCTGTGGGACGTAAAACCATCTCTATTTCTTTATTCCTGATAGGTTCAGAAAAAAAAAAAACAGCATTGAACCAAAGATCCCTACTTCTGTTGTTATAATCAGAATCCAAACTACTTATCCAAGTCAGAAAGGATAATACTCTATTAAATGATCCAAAAAGTGTTTATTTATCCATATATATATATTTTTAAATGTTACCATATGCCCAGCTTAGTTAGATATTGCTGAATTGTTTAGAGTGCTTTTTCCAAGCAAGCAGTCTGGGATCGGACACCAGAATGGTGAGCATTGCCTTGTTCCTGCTGACTTCCCCTCAGCTGCCCTCGAGGAAGGAGAAACCTTCCCATCTCCCAGTCTTCCTAGTCTCAGATTGTACACGCTGGGCCAAAGAAAATGAAGCAGTGCTCCTCCCCTCTGCCCAGATACAACTTTGTAAACATGTAAACATGTAGTAATTGTGAATAAATCAATTAAGCAAGTATACAGTATCTAACAGAAAGGGCTTGAGGCTGGAAAATCTTATCCTCCTGGGCTTTATAGCTGGGTAAAGTGAGACATGAAATAGCTGAATGATTTACTCAGGGTCTGTTCTGGGAGACTGAAACATCAGTGCTTCAGGAGAAGAGTCAGTTTTGCAGGGAGATCTGTATGATATTTAAAAGCAATAATTTCTTTTAAAAATGTGTTGAAGATGTTTCCAACAAATGTGTTTTGTCCCTTTTGTCCCTTTGAAACTCATTATTCTTTTCTTCTCCTTTTGATGTCAAATCAGAATTTAGGCTGGTGTTGTGGTTTAACCCGGCAGGCAGCTCAGCACCACACAGCCGTTCGCTCACTCTCCCCGCCCAATGCAGTGGGATGGGGGAGAGAATCGTAAAAAAAAGTAAAAGCTCGTGGGTTAAGATAAAGACAGTTTAATAGGATGGAAAAGAAAGGGAAAATAATGATAAAGATAATAATAATAATGATAATAGTAAAAGAATATACAAAGCAAGTGTACACAATGCAATGCACAATGCAGTTGCTCACCACCCGCTGACCGATGCAGAGCCTGTTCCCGAGCAGCGGCCCCCCCTTTTCCCCGGCCAGCCCCCCCACTTTTATTGTTCAGCATGACGTCATATGGTATGGAATATCCCTTTGGTCAGTTTGGGTCAGCTGTCCTGGTCCTGTCCCCTCTCAGCTTCTTGTGCACCCCCAGCCCCCTCGCTGGCAGGGCAATATGAGGAGCTGGAAAGTCCTTGGCTCTGTGTAAGCACTGCTCTGCAGCAACTGAAAACATCACCATTATCTTCATCAAAAGATCCAAAACACAGCATTGTGTGAGGCTCTACAAAGACAATTTATCTCTGTCCCAGCCAAAACCATGACAGCTGGCATTATAATCTTGAAACATCTGGAAACTGTAAATCTAGAAGGAAAATCCTTGTCTTGTTCTGAATAATTAGAAGATCATAAAATTCCAAAAGTTTTTTTTTTTTTTTTTCACTTTGGCTTTCACATCCAGGAAGCAAAGGATTTTGTGCTTTTTAAGCTGTAGTGACACAACATTCTCATGAGGCTATTCCCTCCTACCACCAATATTATTTAGAAAACAGATGTTATATTATTGGCAGTTTATTCTGGCTTGTCAGAAACTGTATTTGCTACTACTCCATTGTTATAAGACTAGTTTCTTAGAGTGCACATCCACGATCTCTCCAGGACACTTTGATCCTGCCACATCATTTTCAGTGATATTTGCCGTAACTGGTGGACTGGACTTGTAAAGGAAGTAAGGCAGACTTAGATGTAAATGTTTGTCACGGTTTTCGGCTGGGATAGAGTTAATTTTCTTCACGGAGGCTCACACAATGCTGTGTTTTGGATTTTTGATGACAATAGAGATGATAACACACTGGTGTTTTAGTTGGTGCAGAGCAGTGCTTACACAGAGCCAGGGACTTTTCAGTCTCTCATGCTGCCCTGCCGGTGAGGAGGCTGGGGGTGCACAAGGAGCTGGGAGGGGACACAGCCAGGGCAGGTGACCCAGACTGACCAAAGAGATATTCTGTACCATGTGGCGTCATGCTCAGCAATAAAAGCTGGGGTAAAGAAGGAGGAAGGGGAGGATGTTCGGGGTGATGGCGTTTGTCTTCCCAAGAAACCATTACGCGTGACAAGCCCTGCTTTCCTGGCAGTGGCTGAACACCTGCCTGCCGATGGGATGCAATGAATGAATTCCCTGTTTCGCTTTGCTTGCGCGCACAACTTTTGCTTTACCTAATAAAGTGTCTTTGTCTTAACCCACGAGTTCTCATTTTTATTTTTCTGTTTGTTACACCCATCCTACCTGGGGAGAGTGAGCGAGCAGCTCTGTGGCGCTTAGTTGTCTTCTGGGATTAAACTTCAACAACATCACTTTATTTAGGAGTAAATATTGCTCTAGTACTGGGTAATTTGTATTTTAAAATCTGTCTTAAAATAGGTGATTGACAGTGCTTTCATGTGTTAAACAACAGACTGGCAAAAATCTAGAAGCTTAAATTATTTCCATTAGCAAGTGGTTGTTAGTGGAAAATAAATACTGGGGCGGTAAACAGCACTATAAAAAAATACTGGAGACACCAGTCTATTAAAAGCAAACTGCTCTGGAACCAGGTGTAGATACAGGCTAGATCTATGCTAGAGGGATAATAGGAGCTGCATAGTCCCAAGATCAGGTTATCATATGGCATTGGATCATAGTTTTTTTGGGGCAGAGGTTTAACTCTGTCCCTGAAAAATGCCTCTGTATTGGGCTTATGTGGCAAAGTTTTGGTTGAGCCAATGAGTGATGCTGGTTGTGCCTAGAGCAGATTTAAAAAAGGAAAAAAAACCATGTTGTGCAACAGCAGCTGGGAGAGAGGAGTGAGAAAATGTAGAAAGAAACAGTCCTGCAGACACCAAGGTCAGTGAAGAAGGAGGGCAGGAGGTGCTCCAGGTGCTGGAGCAGAAGTTCCCCTGCAGCCCATGGAGAGGCCCATGGTGGAGCAGGCTGTCCCCCTGCAGCCCATGGGGTACCACATGGAGCAGATCTCCACGCTGCAGCCCATGGAGGAGCCCAAGGTGGAGCAGGTGGATCTGGCCTGAAGGAGGCTGCAGCCCATGGAGAGCCCCTGCAGGAGCAGGCTCCGGGCCGGACCTGCAGCCCATGGAGAGGAGCCCACACAGGAGCAGGTGGATCTGGCCTGAAGGAGGCTGCAGCCCATGGAGAGCCCCTGCAGGAGCAGGCTCCGGGCCGGACCTGCAGCCCATGGAGAGGAGCCCACACAGGAGCAGGTGATCCGGTGGGAGCTGCCACCTGTGGGGGACCCGTGCTGGAGCAGTTTGCTCCTGAAGGATGGACCCCGTGGTACGGACCCATATTGGAGCAGCTCTTGATTAGCTGCAGCCTGTGGGAAGCCCATGCGGGACCTCAGAGATCAGTCATGACAGAATTCTTCCATGAAGCCCCTAACAAACTTCCTTTTTGGACAAGATTTGTAGTTATCCAATGATCAGCACCATATTTGGCCACACAGTTCCTAAGTTATTCTATCCTAGCTATTAATGCTTTATAGAAGACCAGTTCATACTTAAATTTAACACACAAGCAACACATGCTCTATTTTCCACACAAAAATAATAAGGAGCCTCTTCAAATCAATGGTAGCATGCTCCCAACAAAACTTGTGGTAAAATTGCAAAATGGCAAGTAGGAAACATAATTAAAAGAGCTGTGCATCAATAGGAGGTCTGAGTTATGTGTTCGCACCTGCCTGTCTGTCAAGGCAATCAGAGGTGGGAGGCAAGGGGGAGAAGGAGCATTTCTTCCCACATGCAGTATGATCATGTGGGTCTCTGAAATTATGGACATGCATGAACAGAAGAACATACTTAACTGGGCTTATAATGTGTTACAGGTTAAAGCAATGTGTCCTGGAGTTGCACAGTAAACCTTTAAATATTTTATAGTCATATAGATACACTATATCTACATTACAACTGTTTTATAATGTCTAAAGAAAGTCTTAGAAAAAAATATTCTTCTAAAAAGGTTGCAATAGGGCATACTGGAAAATTGAAAGCTATACTTTTGTTTGAAAAATGAATAACAAAATCTGATGTCATATGAAAAGTTTCAATTCTAATGATTGTTTTCTGACAAGGAAAGGGCAATAAAAAAATTCTGCTCTCAGCTACCTTTGATATTCTTGGTTTAGCTACTTTTTAGCACCTCTAAATCTCGTTTCACCCTCTTCCTTCTCCATTACTCACCCCTATTGCATTGCTGATTCAGCATTGTTCTGCAAATAATTGTAACATCATATCTGCTATTTACAAAAGGGGGCCACACATATGCAGTTCTTGGCACCAGTTCATTCTTTCCAAGAAACTTCTGGAAGAGCTCTGTGGATAGATCCTAGGACAAGTATGACTAAGGAGGGAACATCATCACTTTCTCAAATTTGTATTCATTTCTTTCTCTTTTTAATCGTACGCTAATTTTAATTATTAGTAGGATATCATTGTGTTGAGTTATTCTTCAGAAAATAGAATCTGAAATTCAGCTATTCATGCAGGATTAAAGGTATCTGTATTTGTTCAGAGATTTAAGAACAATCAGAATAGATGAATGTTTGTACAGAGAATAAGGAATAGCATTGGCAACACCTTTGGAAATTAATTAAAACATTTTATAAGTAATTTAGCTGAATTAAGAAATGAACTGTGAAGAACCATGGTTTCAATGTACGTCAGGAGCACTTGGGTATTTCAATTTTGTCCCAAATGAATGTTCATTCATTCATTCATACATTCATTCATATTTTCCATTTTTTAAAATATGTAAAATTGCCTTTTAACCATGCAAGAGCACTCTACTCTTTATTTCCAGTGGCAGGTGATTTGAGTACATTCAAAAGACTTAACTCTGAGTCAACAGCTATTTCAGACCCCTCAAAATGGAACTACCTTTTTAATGGAATCCCTGCAAGCTCATTGCTTTCTGTTCTGGTCTGTGGGATATGTCAAAATGAAAGGCAGATTATTGATTTAATCTAATTTAATCCATTTCTAGTGACACAAAACTGAGTTAATACAGCAATGGGAGCTATGCAAAATTTCCAGACTTAATTATATATTTAAGAAAGCACAGGTACATCTAAATTTCGTCTGATTTAGTTTTGTTTTTTTCTTTTTTTTAATAATAAGTTTTCTTTACACTTCTGTGCAAAGATAGAATGGGAAATACAAGTAAAAATATTCTTGGAAGTGATACTTGCATTTTAATGTCAAAAGGAAACAGATGCCATTTAGAATAGACAGTTGCTGGCATCAATAGCTGTTGAACTTTTGAGGTCAATAGTTTCAAATTCTCCGTTCTGACAACCTGCAAAAGTCCAGAAAATTGGAAGGAGTGATAAAACTGTCACACACTGCAAAGCAAAGGAAATTAATTGCTGCTATCTGAAATCTGTGAAACTTGTGCCAATTGTTGACAAGCAGGACTGAAGGAAAAATTAAAACTCATTCTGAAATCAGGGCTTCTTTTGAAGACACATTTGCTAGGTTATGCAGTTATTGCCAAGTCTCCCTTGTGATAAAAAACATCCTGTTTTAGGAGTTATCCATAAAAGATTTAGAATTACAGAATTATCCTTTTCCTTTTTTTTCTTCTTCCGTAGAGAACTTAGCAAACTCAAAGGTGAAGCCAGATCTTTAGCAGTTCTAACGCAGGAAATGGAAATGAATGCTATGCATTCACAGGGGCACTGGGCATTTTCTGGCTAGACTATCTGATTTAACTTCCTTTACGAAAGTGTAGGCTCTTTAGTATGACTGGGAAGACCTCTGTTTGAAACATCCTCCTGCAGGGCTGTGACCAGAGCACATTAGCCTTGCTATGACATCAGCAGAATCCCACATTTTAAAATTCCAAGAACACTTCTTGTTGCCCTGTGCATTTGCTTTGGCTGGTTTCTTTTCCAGGAAAGTGTTACAGTTTTCAGTTGCTGAGAATTGAGAGGTATGGGTCCCCAGCTGTGTTTTATTATAAAGCGACATTAGTCATAACAAAAAAATACTTGAGCATTCACAAGTCTTACTTTGTCTCTCTCTCTCAATTGCAGCAGTGCAGTACATGTCTGCTCATTGCTGCTTATAAGTTATATATTGATGGGTAAATGCTCAATGTATGTTTGAGAATTACTTCTCAAAATATTTGGAACAGAAAAACTATTTTTTGTCCTCAAAACTAAGTAAAATAGAAGTATTTCCTGTGTATGGTATTGCTTTCAATTAAGAAAAAGAGCTGCCAAATCAATGCTAATACTTGAAATCACAGAAAATATATATAACATTGTATCTGGATTTCTGCACTTCATAGGTTTTGGAAAAGAAAAAAATTCACCTGCTTAAGGCAGTAAGTAGCTGACTTCGTTAACACAGTGGCTGTATTGATCAGATATGGGGCTTAGGGAAGGCCTTATGAATCTAAAGTCTTGTACTGAAGTTATTATCTGGGATGATATTCACACATTGAAAATCCTGCATTAATAATCAAACTGTATCAGACTATTCTTGATATATAAATTCTTCATTAAATTTGCATGTTGGCTGCTTAGAAGAAAAGTAAAGACACGCAAATCTGCAGGAGGACCACAACCAAACTGGTGAGTTAAAAAGATGCACTTATTTTCTTGTTTTTCGAAATTTGCCCATGCTAGATTGCTATTTGGCAGGCATATCTCATGTGGGAACGGTTCTGCTTGAAATCAGTGATGGAATTCAGTTGTCTTTCAGGCATGTGTATTTACTTCACTAAATCTTTATATTCTTTATGTTTTAAACTGCCAGATTAAACGAAATAATTGGACAAAGTGTTGCCTTGTTTTACTTGTAGGCTGATGTTCTGAAAATAGTGCACTGTATATAGACCTACACACTGAACTGCGCTTAAAGCTGAACTTCTAGGAGAATGCACTAAGAATCCAAGCTTGGAGCTGCTTCTGTTTTCTTCATCCCTGAATGCTTAATGCTTTTTTCCTTTCTTATTCAAGAAATGAGTTTTTTTACACATATTTCCAAGATTATTTATATCATTATACTCAAACAAATGTATCCAAATACATACAACCAAGTTGCAATTAAGTGTGGCCCAGGCTGGAAAGCCTCATTAAAGGATGAGGTGCAAAGTTATCAAGAAATTATCATCTTCTGTATTATGATTCATCTATGCATAGAGCTGGGAGTTTTACATATAAACTAAGCTAAAGCCAGAAAATCAATGTCTGTATGCATATATATACTGGAAGAGATATTCTAAGAAACAGTAGTGTAGGAAACTGAAAGAGGAATAGCTTTCCAGTAGATAATTCCTACAATCAACCTGTTCTTTTGCTCTTTGGTTACACAAATGATGTTCAGCTTGGATGAACAGATACTACTCCCAATGTACAGTTCTGGCTTCTTATGTAAGTACAGCTGAAAAAGTTCATCTTCTCAGCATCTGCGCAGTTATGCCAGTGCAAAAGGTGGGTTCTTAAAATGGTGTCTTCAAACATATATTTATTTGTTGTGTTAGATTTGAGTCCAGAGTCTTATCGTCATTGGCCTGGGCATGGTGTTTGCAACTAGGAGATAAAACTGTAAAATTTAGAGCTTAGAGGCATGCTATTTTAGGCTAACTTCTGAGATAATATGTCAGCACAGCAGTAGGGAGAACACAGGATAGCACAGTTATTAGTGTGACAATTGAGGTGACAGCAGTTCCCAGTTTATCAACTGTGAGACCTAAATAAGCACAACACTGTTTATAAATGCAAATACTTCCAACTGCAGGAGCAAAGGGACTACTCATGCAGTCAGTTATGGTGGGCATGTATGTATTTATCTCACATTCTTTAAATTTTGCCTTCCCATCACAAGCCTGACAAAACTCAGTGATGCAGAGTCTTCTTTATCCAAAAGTAAGAAAACCAGGCTTTTTAAAATGTCATATCATTGACTAAAACAGATGACATTCAGAGGAAGCACTTGTAAACCCAAGATCGAATGACCTGGCCATCCAGGCCAATCTTTTAGTAACATTGTTTATCAAACAGTATTCTGTTAATTTCTTAAAACACCTTCAATTATATATTACAATAAAGCAATGGTTGCAATTCAGACTGCCTAGAGTCCATTAAAGGGAAGGAAAGCATTCAGTTGGTTAAATAAAACCAGAGTACAGACTAAAGTAAGCGTTTTTCTCATCCTTTTACAGGGCTGAAAATTATCATCACTTTGACAAACCTTGTTGATCCCCCCCCTCAGTGAAACTGGAAATAACACTGCTGATTTTGTTTCAGAATCACAACTGAAATGATACTTTATCTTGCCAACTCATATTTGCTCACGAAGTGCACCTGCTTCCTCACGTTTGTCAGCTGAGCCCTGGAAAAGTTTTTTTTTTTTTTTCTAGATAAATGCTACTGTGGAACCAGCCACGATACCAGAAAACCTATGGGCAATTGCTCTATTTCTGTGAGCAGGAAAAAAAAAAAAAGAGGGGAAGAAAACAGTGGGCATGAACTAGTGTGACTGTTAGTGCTGCATTTACCTGCATTGTGGGGGAGATGCTAACCACCCACAATACCAGTATTAACATGCTTTAATGCTGAAGTGAACCCCAGGATTTTAAAGTCTTGCCTGCAGCCTCACGCACCTCACATGTTTGTACCTGACAGCTGCCAGCCAAAGCATGTGGCGCCTGACCTTTTTTTCCAGGGCTCAATTAGAAAAATTAAGTGTGGTGTGATAGGCCTTGCAGCTCAGTGTTCATACACACGCTGCATTCATCCCCAAATGTGAGCTAGCTAGTAGGAACATGATGATCCTTCTGGAAGGTTCTAGAAGAAGCGCACAAGCAACGAAAGACAAGAACCTTACTCCAAAAGACCACTTCTTTCTGCTGTCTTTGGCAAATTCTCAACAAAAAAAGAAAAGATAAGGTCATTTAAACTCAAAAAAGAAAAAAAGTGTTTCAAAACTAATCAGTGAAATAAGAATGCATATTTACAGCATAGAAGTTCCACTGATGATCAAATTATTAATAATTAGATTTCTACTTGAATGTAATATTTAAAAACTAATTATAAAGCACTGAAGTTTTTTTAAAGTATCAAATTCTTTTACTCTTCCTTTGCATTTTCCATTCACTCTGCTTCTTGCTTACTTTTCCTTGTCTAATTCACTGCTTATGTGGAAGTGACACCGAGCACTGACAAGCGCAGTAAATGTAAAGTCAACGTAAGGGTTCCAGCCTACTGAGCTATCTGTAGCTGCCCACAGTCATGTATCAGCTTAAACAGACTCTTCTAAGCACTTAACTTGCACATTAGGCTCTCTTACACTTGCATCTGATTATTAACGTGTACCAACTGTATATCATTATGCTGTCTCACAGGATCATCTCCTGCCACAAGCTTAGTCTGCATGAGTATCGAAAGGTCACATTAGTTAATGTTGTACTTCCACTTTTTTGGCTTTATTGCTGAGCAGCATCACAAACTGTTTAACAGCATTCTCTGACATAATATCATGGCACAGAATCATAATCTGGGTGGGAAGGGACCTCCAGAGATCATCTTGATCCAACCCCCTGCTCAGACAGGACTAGCCAGTTCAGGTTGCTCTGGGCCATGTCCAGTTTGGCCCTGAACACCTCTGAGGAGATACCACTATCTTTCTGGGTGCTTGTTTCAGGATGTAACCACCCTTAGGTGAATGGAGAGCAGAGTAGTGAGCTGATGTGCATGCTGTGAGCACGAACCATGAAGAGGAGCCTGGCTCCATGCCCCACCAAGGGCTGTCCCCTGTTGGAGCTACCCCACCAATGGACTATTCATTTAACTCGCCTGTTTTTATACTATCTGTTACCACTGTGCTATCACCAAAGTGACACCATGCATCCTCTAAGTGGAAGGATGTTGCTGGTAATTCTTGATTTGATGAATGGAACACATTTTACAGTAAAAAAAACAAAATGAAAAAAACAATAACAACAAAAAACAATGATCTATACATACACACATAAAAATTCTGGAGATGAACAAGTTGTACAAAAATTCATTAATAATTTTGAATTTCCAAATACTGCCATAAATTAGCAAGTCTGCAGCATATTCCTGAGTTACTAGCATCAGAAAGCTACCCATAATCCAATCAGTAGTTTTATTAATGATAATATTAGGTGTCATTCAGTCAAAAACATTAGAAGTAGAAAAACTTTGTGCTTTTATTTTTTCTAACTTCAGTTGCTAATGACTTATAACTGAAGGATAGATTGTTTCTTATTAGTTACCAACTAGAGCAAGATTCACTTTTCATCACCCATTACCTGTTCTGAATGGTCTGCACAGGCATTCTCTCGCAATACTGTTCATCCAAATCCTGTTCAGCTCCGTAGAGTGTTAATTTGCTGCTGACTGACACCAGTTCAGTTGAGCAGAATTGTCTTCTAAGGGCACAACCAAAGTTCAATTGCTTTTTCAACCCTCCTTTTCATTTGCTCTGGAGGGAAGAAGAGAGATACTGAAGCAGAAAGAATATGGAGGAATTCCTATCCATGTGCCTTTGGATCCAAAGTCAGCCTGTGCAAGTTAGAGGGGACGTTTTAACATCTATTATGTAAAAGTGAGCAGCACAGGCCCAGGCAGGATAAAAGGAAACTAAAAAGGAAAAGTTTCCAGTAAAGAAAAGCAAACTGCTAAAAGCCTTTCTGTTGAACTAAAATAACATTTTTTTTAATAATTACTTAATGCTAGTTCTCCAATACGATAGTTCCTATAGATCTGTCTTTTAAATACCATTACCACTAAAAAGATAAAATGAAAAAGTGACAGAGAACTAATGAACTGAGATTTTACATCTCACAGACCATTGTTCAGACTTTTTAAATAAAATGAAATACTGCATAATTTATGATGTAGGGTTAAAATAATCTATTTCAAAAATTAAACAGAGTTGAAAGTTTAGTAGAAATTTATTACACTTGAACAGAATATGGCATCTTTGAAGAAATTTATATTAGGCTAAGTAAGAATTGTTATTGAATTAAAATTAATGAACAGAGAAAATGTAGTCATCTGTACTATTCCCAGTCACTGCAGGTAACCTGAGATGAAAGAAAAATAAATGGGTTTCTAGAAATTCTAGTCATTTTGGGTTAGATTTATCTTATTTTATTTCAGCCATCAAAAAGATACAGCTCTAATCTAAGGTAGTCATCAGGCTCACTCTCTAGTCAGTGCAGAGAAATCGCTATCTCCAGAGAACTATTAATTCCATCTTAAGATGGATGAGATGAATTGCCTTTTTCCATGTCCATCTCTCTTCATTGACTAGAGGAGTGTAGATGGCTAATTTAGACTAAGAATGGGATTTATTTCCCCAGCCTTTTGCTCTCTAAAAGCTAGATGCCTGGTGTAAGAATTGGGCTACAATCATTCAAGGCTTTTTACTTTTTGTAAATCTAGAAGGCTACCCAATGAGGATTTCATGGCTAGAATCTCTAGGGGCATCAATCCAGCAACCACTAGCAGGTCTTATATGGTAATCATATTCCTTTGTGGCTGCTGTTCCAGTGTGTTGAAAGCATGCCAAATCGCTTGCGTTATAGAGGCTGACCAGGTTCTCATTATGTTGAACCCATATATTCTTCTGGCCTCTCATGTAGCCTGTACTTGCCATGCTTTCTCATTTGGGCTATAGAGTTGGTAACAGAAAGCACATATCTGAAAGCCAAGGAGGTGAAGAGTCCATGGGGCTACTTCATATGTTACCTCGTTTCCTCCCTCCTCCAACAGTATGGGTGCAGATATTTTCATATAAGCCCTCTGTGCAAACATTCTTCCATATTTTTCAAGCAAACAAAGATTATAATCATTAATCATTAGCATTTATTTACATTTACCAATAATTTTCTTTTCCTTCCTATAGCAAGTTTCACTTCTGGAGATAAATCAACGGTTCATCTGTTAGTACTAATTAGCTTGGGTCATGTTCTCCACAGTAGTATCACATAAGAAGCACGTGCTTTAGGGAGTCAAGACAAATGCCAGATGTCAAAAGTTCAGACAACAACCAGTAATTCAAAAACTGACATTCAGCCACTCTTTGATATCTTAATGTTTCTGCTTAAGCAACACATTTCTAAAGATAGATTCTTAAAAAAAAAACAGACTTTCACCTTTAACTAAATTGGAATTTCTAAATATTAGTCCTTTAATAATGTTTAAAGAAAAGAGACAGTGAAGCATGAATGGACTTTCATGAATCTGGCATACTGCACTAGCAGGTCAAACAGAACAACAGAAAAGCAAGACAAGACTGACATTAATCAAGAGATTCTCAGCGTAGAATGATTAAATTCTCCTCCTTCTCCACCCTTATCCAGAATGTGTGTAAGACTCAACTTTACTATCATATCTGAAGATACCAGCAGTTTTTTTAAAGGAATGGACATATTGATAGCAGGAGAACCTATCAGTGTAAGAAAGCATTACACCCTTATTTTGAAAAGACGTCCAATGTTATACTTCAGGGCCTAGGCTGCTCTGTTGGTATTAGCAGTCAGAGGACAGGCAGAGACAGCACATAGTGTGGATGGACATTTCATCTGACCCAGCCTGCAAATTCTCTCTTACTCCGCTTGGATTTTTGCAAACTGAAAACTGAAGTAGAGAGAGAAGTGAGGCAGTGGGGAAGAAGAGGAAAGGGAAGGAAAAGAAATAACATAAGAATTCAGCACAGACTGTGACAGTTCTGTAATAAAGAAGGGAACATAACAAGGCTGGCAGGAAGCTGTTAGGTGGTTTTTCACCTGCCCACACACATCTATGAGAGGCAAACTGTCCTTTCCTTTACTTCCCCCCTCTCGTCCCATGAACACCACTTACAGTTTGGTTTCAAGAGGTATGGCAACTCCACGATTTTGATATGCCCCCATCCTAATACTCCCCTCATCCCATTTAATTCTAGTGATTTTAAAATTACATAGCAGCTGAGTAGCAAAGCGCTCTGTAGAGATCACTCTTTCGTGATGGTGTCCTCTGGGGCTTCAACAGAGATTCTCAACAGAAACCTCCTTGATCTTCTTTGAAATTGCCTCTAAGCTGAAATTAGCTGTATTTCCAGCCATTTGTTAATAAGATTCAAGAAAATATTTGAAAATATTTATTTTACTTTTATTACCTAGACTGTCAAATTTTATACTGCTTTGTATATAGATTCTCTATGTTTTATCTGTAAAACACTGTTCTTTATCATTGCATTGTGAGTTTATGATTTTAAGTGAAGTTCTTTTCTAGTCTGAGAAGCAGTTTTATCTGTGGCAGCTGTTGTTTCCTAGTCACATCAGGTATCAAAACTTCTGGTTGCACAAACCACTTTCTACAATAGAATTTCCATCAAGTTCATGACCTCAAACCACCTTATAACCTCTGGTTTCGGAGCTGTTGGTCTAGTACCTCAGAATATCTGCTAGTTTTAAGAGCTGTTTTTATTCCTTTTGTTATTTTTTTTCTTCATTGTGTTCTTCATGAACACATTTTATTTTATATTCATTTATTTGTTTTTATTCACTCTGCTTATGCATTTTATTTGTTGTTTATTCTTTCTTTCTCTGCCAAGAAAGATTTTGATACGCAATACATCTGTTAAAAATGAAAAAAAAAAAAAAGAATCAAAATGTGAATTTTTAAAATAGTACTTGGCAAAGCAATCTGCTTTACGCAGGTTTCAAAGTAATTCTACCTCTGAGACAATATCTGAGTATTTGAGGAAGGGTATAATTTCTTCACGTACCCTTGGAGAGGGCAATACACCTTAGTACCGACTGAAACAGATCCAGAAAATACTTCAATGTATGCAATACTTATTTACTAACATTTACATTTCATTACATCCAAATAAAACTAAGATGAAAAAATGCCCCCAGTAATTGCAAGCATGTTGCAGTGCCCCTTGCTTAGGGTGTCCCTTTCTTGGTTTGCATGTGTATTGTTAATCTGTACCTCCAATCCATACTTTTTATGTAAATTATATGTATTTAAATCACAAATAATTAAGAACCATATCAGCAAAACTAGTATTGGAAAAAAGTCCCACATAAGAAAAAGCTATATTTAAAAGACTATTTCCTCTTACACAGAGGGGAAAAAAGGCACAATAGTGACATATTGACATGATAGAAAGAGTAGGAATAGGAGGAATGTATATAACCAGTATCTGCTTAAAGGGAAGCAGTGAATGTCAATGACCATTAAAAAAGCTGAAAGAAAGCCTTGGTTGTGAACACGGGTGAGACTTGCATGTGAAATTGATACTGAGCTATTCAGCCTTGACAGGACTAAGAATATATAAGTTTCTGAGATACTTTAACTTAAAATGATAAAATGGAGAAAAGAATAGATTTCAGGATTTTTAAAATCCTTCTGTTGTCTCTCTGGGGCAGTCACTCAAGGGGTAAAACAACAGAACTTAGCATACAGCCTGGATAGCTTTCAGAAGTTATATCTGTTGATATATAGCTGATGCAGTTGTACTGAATGTGTCACAGCTATCTTACTCACAGCAGTAACTCTGATGCAGTCAGTGCTACTATTATGGCAATAAAGCTGTAGGATTTGTCCCATAATCCTATATACGGTGCAGGTACTGAGCCACTAGAAGCTGGCACGATCCCATATATACTGAAACACAACTGATATAGTCCACTCATCAGAATAAATGCTGTCATGAAAAAACATACAGGTGTGTTTAGAGTGTAGAGAGAAATGGAAGTAGAAGCAAAAGGAAAGGCAATGCAAATGTCAAAGTAAATGTTATTTGTAAGCAGTGATAAAGCTAGCAGCAAAATGTAGCATGCTTTGTCACATATTTGTTAAATTCTAGTCAGACTCTGTCTTCTGCCTAGTGAAGTGGAGAGCATAAAGACATAAATTCTACCAACTTGTTCTTGGTACAACATATTTCTTTAACACATGTGGTTTCTTGTACAGTAATATGTTATGATGGCTCGGGGTTTAAGGCTCTGATTTAAGTTTTGAAATTGTAGGCTTAGGTTTTCATTTCCACAGCAGGTTTCTTGGTTGACTTTGGGCAAGTCCAGTGATGGAGTCCCTTTGCAGTATGGATAACAGTATTCTGGAGCACAGCCCTGGAGTTATTGAAGGCTCTGTGGTCAGGGTGCCAGAGCAAAGCAATGCATGTTAGATAAAACATGAGGCAGATGAGTATATCTCAAGAGTGTCCCAGTACTTCCAGTTACAAAAACACGTCCAGCTTTGTACACAAATTAAGTACATCTTTCTTTGCCTTTCCCCTTCTCATGTAGGATTATGACAAGATAAATGCAGACAGCTGAGGAGGGAGAGCAGTGAGAGACATTATCTCTGTAGCAGTGAGTACATTTCTGCATTCAGTAAGCTTGGTTAGTTTGTGAAAGAAGTTACAACAGTGGTCTGCAATCTGTTATGTCAGAAAACACTATGTACTCTGAATTTTTCAGCTGTCTATCAGAAATGGTGTGAAAAAGCATTGTATCTCTTGGTGCTTCTGCTTTTTCAGAAAACAAAGCATATTTGTTATTGGATCATCTAGCTAGCAGTATTTGTCCCTAACAGTTGACTTTGTGTCCCTCATTTGTTTGATCAGATGGAAAACCTTGCATGTCCTAGGTACATGCTTTAGAGGATAAAACAATCCCCAGAATTTCCATGAAAGTCCCATTTGATATGGACAATGAAGAAGTCTATTTTATGTAAAATATTTTGTCTTTTTTTTTTTTTTATATTGACACTGATTCAGAACATACTGGATTTTTTTTTTAACTGTGCATAAAAATCAAAGTTGCATCCAAGCATATATCTGAAACACCAAAGTGGCACTACTTAAAGTAATCCGAATAAAAGATCCAAAAAGTACAGTAAGTTTAAAATCAACCACAGATAGCAGAAAAAAAAGTACAAAAAGGTCATATATTCTCTCTAATGCCTGAGCTAAAATTTGTCCTTTTTGTTTAATTATTATTATAAGATTAAAAATAAAACAGATGTTGTTACCAACTTATTAGCTACCAGCAGTAAACAGCTACTGGAAACAAAGAGAAAAAAAAAAATCATCATTTTGTTGACAATAAAGGAAATTATATATCACATAGCTGTTACGGAAATTATGCAAGTCAACAACCATAATAGAGTTCAACTCCTGGTTTCCACAATGTTAATAAGCCAAAAAAAATTTTCTTCTGCAGAGTTACTGTTAGAGCAACAGCTCAAGCTGGGTGCCTCTGAGGAGGGACCCTGAACAAAGAAATCCCTGGGCAGTTACGCCCTTACACTCTACATTCCCAGCCCCTCACCCGACAGTCCATATCAGTAGTAATGTTAGGGTTGGAGGTCTTTCTGCTCTTGATTGGTTCCTTTCGTTGTCTTTAGGCTAGCTGTTTTCTCCTATCTGCAGGGTTGTAGAATCTGCCGATGGTTGCAGAGTGTGTCAAAGTCGTCTTTCTTTCTTATCTTCCAGTTCAAGCTGGCTTTGTGGCCTTCCTTACTTGTAACTGGGTAAAAGTTCAACAGCCTGCAGCCTTAGGCTTCAGCAAATTAGCTGCTTCTGCTAAGCAAGTTCTATACAAGATTCTTCTATACAAGTAACGTACCAAATCACACAGCAATACCTCTGTTTTCCTTAAGCTGACTTAGGAAAATATAGCAAATAATTAAAATGACTGCATTCAGTTGTAATGGTCAAACCTAAGGGCTATGTAGATCATCTGACATCTTGCCTATACATGGAAGTTGTAACATATTAACAGTAGTCATAAGACTGGAAAACCTCAGGGATACAGTTGACCTAATATAATTATGCTCTGAGTTAAAACAGTTAATTTCTCTTTCCACAAGGAGGTTGAAATGTCTGGAATGGCATAATTGCAACCATTTGCTGTTTTATTAGTGACAATATATGGTAGAAACTCTAAAATACCTCCTGAAACTACAAAATAATCCCAACTATACTTTCTAGGATTTCCTGATATTAGGTAAGGCTGGGTATATTCAAATCACAGCAATTAAATCTTGATAGGTTCTGGCAATTTGATAAGAAAATTGTAATTATTCCGTCATTGCTGAGGTTCTTTTTTCATGTCGTGTCTGGTGTTCCTTTTACTTAAGCTCTTAGGTAGAATAGGAAGCCTCAAAGATGTTGAGAGGCAAGAGTCTGTCAGCAGTGGAGTTTCTATTAACAACTGGGAAGTAGAGGGGTGATCTGGTGGGAGGAAGGCAGAGAGGTATTACCAAAGGAACAGACAGGATGTGGATGTAAATCAGGTGAGAAATGTGAGCAGAATACAAAAAAAAAAAAAAANAAGAAAAAAAAAAAAAAAAAAAAAAAAAAAATAAGCCCAAAAGAAAGTGAGAATTGGAGCAGGAGGATAAAGGTGAGGATGAGATGAAAACCTGATGAAAAAAAGTATGGTCTGCTGGGATCACTAGAGAAGAAAGCTATGGGGGAAATGGTCAAGAAAAGTAGAAACAGTAAAGAGAAGGTTAAAAACCAGAACTAAACAAACCCTTAAAACCCCCAAAATGTGTAATAATTAGTGGATAATTAATTTTGTTTTGATGATAAGATTGGAACTGGATGATATTCCATGACTTTAATCCTCTCTTGATGAAATTTAACAAACACTCACAGATAATGTGTTCTAAATTATGGGGGTGCTGGCCTGGTGATAGTAAATGTAAATCATATATTTCCATTAGATTATGTTTTATTCTTTGAACTTGAACCATGGTAGTCACTGACTGAGAGCGTAAAGCTCGCCAAATCCTTCAGAATGGAGAGGATGTAAAAGAACTGTGGATCCTCCTAGCTCTGTCAAAAGAATTGGCTCGTAGACTGCTTTTACTGGCCAGCTCAAATATGTTTCCCTTAAAGACAATATGATAAGATCGTGGCTTGTCTTCATCCCAAAGAACTGAGGCCACTTGTTAAATAGTGTATGAGACTGAAGACATTTCTCCTTAGAAAACTGGAAAGACAGAGGCCTTTGAAGGACAGAATGTGGGGATTGAGGAGACTCAGCTGTGGGAGGAAAATGGGAATTTAATGTTAGAGTCGAAGGTTTGAGGGATTGGGAGACATTTCAAAAGATAGTTTTAGGTGTATTTATGATAAGAATCGCTAGTTACAGAGAGGTATGCAAATAGCATCATTTTAGTTCTATTGCTAGTTTTCATTATTTCTTGTAAAAATCCAATAATTTAAGGAGATCTGTCTGCAGTGGAGTTGTATTCTCAGATCTGTATCCACAGATTTCCTGAACTTCACATCAAACACATGCTCCCAGGACTTACTGTGTGAGAGAGCAGGCTATGGAACCTGGGCAGGTGTCTCTGTTAAATTTTTGGAGCCTGGCTTTTACCATTCAAATTGATGGTGCACAAAGATTCTACATCCATCCTCGGCATAGTTTTAGTGTGTTTTGCTGAAAACAGAATCCCATCACAGTGAAAGGTCACAAATTGCGAGTGAAGGGGGAAGTGAGAAAACGTAGAGTAGTTATCATTCATGACAAGTGATAAGAAGCCAAGCAGATAAAATTACCAAGCCTTTCCTTTCTTCAATAACTTCATACATATTTACAAAAAATGATAATCTCGAGGATATTTCATTTTCATATCCTGTTTTGATTATTGCCAGTTGTAATCCTTACCTTTTTATGAGGGTATGTCATACTTTGTCCCTTATCCTAAGTCATCAATACCACGATTGCTATGAGTTAAGTAAGATTAATATTACATTATCTAATTGGTATCACAACATGTTAATTCCTTTGCTTTGTAATTTCATTTAATACATTTTCATTTGGGGCAGATTTTTTCAAAAGAACCAACCAGTAAGTTGTTTCTCTAGTCATAGCTAATGTGGATGTGTGAAATGTTGATATGAGTTTTTATAAATCTTAATGGACAGAGTGAAAATTAGAAAAGAATGGGAGCACTAACTGGAGTAGTTTTAGCACAAAAATTGCCAGAAGCTCAAATAATTGCAGGAATAGCTTTGGTTGGTTAAAAGTAATAAAATGGAAAGTTGTTTACAAATATGCATCAGTTTAGGAAGGGAAACGTGAGAGAATTTCCAATCCAATGTAAGGACAACGAGGAGCATGAGGCAAGTAGAGCACAATGACCTGACCAGAACCTTGCTAAGATATCAGTGTCAAAATAATGTTGAAGAAAAATCACATGGTAGCATCAGTGATCGCAAATAATCAGCAGATCGGTTTTATTTCTAAACAGAAAGTGGAGTGGTGGAAGGTGGCTGTAACACACGGCATGTGCCTGTTTCAGACATCTGCACTTTGTGTTGTGTTCAATGTACGTTTAAGCTTGCCCAGGCAAATCTGCTATGGTATATTTTGCAGGAGGTTAGTGACAAATTCTGCAGGGCTTGTGACTGGGGAAGCAAGAGACAGCAGTTAAGAACCATCAGCTTTGACATCCACAACTGCTGGTCCAGTTCCTCATGGCAGTGGATTGTCTCCTCAATAACAGCAGCACGCTTTCTGTAAATACTCAGCTTGCCTGCACAGCCAAAAGAAAGGACTGCTTTTCTCAACAGAGGAACAGATCATCACCCCAAATCTGCAATGCTTTTAAAAAGCAAGGACAGAGCGTATTCTTTGGTTAAGCCTGGCTTAGCATGCCTAAATTTGTGCTCCCTTGTTTTCTGCTCTATTAGTCTAAAAGAAAGCTTAATGAGGAATCCATGGAAGCCAAAGAATAACTAATAAAAGACTAAGAGATACTTGAATGCAGGGTATGCAAAAGTGAGCATGGTCTCATGCTGACTAGCACTGATTACAGGATCAGAAATAAGTGCACTGCAGAGTCCTGTGGGCTGAACAAGGACCCCAGCCCATGGACAGAGTTTGAGACCACACTCAGAGTGTGGTTATGTCTCAAACCCAGAGTCTGAGGCCACCTTTGGTCAGTCGTACTAGGAATGCTGACTGGATTCTGCCTATCATCTGTTGACTGGAAAGCATCTGATACTCTGAATGTAGATTTTTCCATGCCTGATGATTTAAAGGTCAGGGATAGGTCATGACATCTCTCTCTCTCACACAGACACACAACACACACACAGCCACACACAGCCACACAGCCACACACACACACACATCAAAGGAAATCATTAGGTTTAAAGACATGTAATATGCAGAACTCTTTGCCCTTGATACAGAAATTTCTAATTTACTTTATTTCCAATCCACATGCTTTCAACTGAGTCAGACAGGGATGTAGTGCATTGTTTGAATCTGAAATCACCTGAGAAAGTTAGCGATGGCAAGGAGATACACCTGTCTTAATTTACAAGCACACCAGAAACAAGGGTGAAATACTGTCTTCCAGATTGGGAAGGAAACTTTTTTTAAGTTACATCCCTTGCTTTACATTAAAGTGCAGTAAATTTTGGCACTCTGCCCTCAGAGGATTGTTTGCTCTGTTAAACTGGATGTAGCAGTTTTCCAGGCACAGACATACAGTTGGTTCTGTGGGCCTCAGTGCATTAATGCATTTGATTCAAACACAGTAGGAAAAGGTTCCAGCTCAGAGATGAAAGGGATTTACCAAAACTCATTCAACTTTTTAAAGACATGAATGTGCTGTCTTGGCACAAAACAATGGCCAAGTGCATCCTGAGAGTAATATCATCAATTTACAGTAGGATTGCACCATAAATTTAACTTGGACTACTGCCTTTTTTTTTTTTTTCCCCTGTAAATTAGTCGTTAATTAGGAAATATTAAATGGAAAACTGTTTTGCTAACAATTTTTAACCGTGTTGTNGAAATATTACATGGACAACTGTTTTGCTCACAATTTTTAAACGTGTTGTTGGAGTTCTTATTTTCACCAAATTACAGTGGACATGAAGAACGAAGAAAGGAAAAACCAATAATCATTCTAACAGTAATTGCTCCCATGATGTGTGTGTCTTTCCTAAAGGTTCAAATGTTAAGTGTGTAGGTGGTTTTCAACATAATCTTAAGAATCATGCTAAAAGTAGTTTAGTGTTCCAGAAATTCCTCTTTGCAGAACGTAGGTGTCCTACCCATCAGAGCCCATTGATGAGACCACCTACCACTTTCTGGGAGTTGTAATCACCAGTAATGAGCGCTGCCATTCACTCGGGAAATCTAAAGGCCATTGCACTGTCTCTGTGCTGCACATGTTAAACTTCCCTATCTCCAAAATGATTTTGTGGGCCAGTGAGCTGTGTTCAGGTTTATTGGATTCACTGATTAATTTTATAGGTTGTGATATTAGATTTTTGGGCTTCAAACTTTGTAAGTGCTTAGGTACTTATCTATGTTAAAAGTAGTGCTGCTTTTGAATGTAAAGAATTGAATTGTAACTTTTCCTAAATATTTGCAGGGTCAAGGTGTGTGTGAACAATTGATAATTTGATTTGTTAATGCTGAGAATTTCCTCAAGACCTTAGGTTTAGCTGACTCAAAGAAATGACAGACGAGGAAAAAAAGATCCCATTCTTAATGTGTGGAACTTTGTGTCTGAACCAAGGAAACTAAAATTTCATTTCTCAACATAAATTTTATAAACACATTTTTAATATGTTTGCTTAAAATATGGAATTTCTGTATCGTTTACCTGTTCTGTAGCATGCTTTCAAAAGTCTTGTATATTAGATTAGAATATGCCTTCAAATATGTTTCTTTCTTACTTCTGAAATGTAGGTTCTCTTAAGGAAAACATCTGAATATCTCCCATATGTCCTGACTTATAAGGCTACAAAATAATCAGTAATTTTCTTTATTAAATGAGCTTATCTGAATTCCATGTAAGCATAGTACTTTATGTAGATACGTAGAGAGCTTACAAAACATATTGTAATATAGTGATATTGCATACAAGAGATGCTTTGACACTGAAAATATTATTCATATTTCAGTAGGCTGCTAAATCTTAATGGCAATATATTCAGATTAAACCAAAGTAAGCAGCTCATTACCAATACTATCCAATTATAGTAATAATAAATTTAAAAGCTAGTGGATATGTCAAAGGGAAAAGAACAACATAAATATTTTCAAAATTAATTAATGGTCCCATATTACCTCATTCCATCTTTGTTCTATTATGGATGTTTGTTTTATTTTGTGTATCATGGTCAATTCTCAGATATTCAATCTGCAGAAGGTACTAGCCTAGTTCTGTTTATTTTTGTAACTTTTTCCATTTGTAATCTATTCACTTGTCCTGGTTTTGGCTGGGATAGGATCCCAACAGCTAACTGTATTGGAGGCCACAGTGAGCCTAACTGGGAATGAGTGGCAAAAGCATCCCATTGTGACTGGCCCGGAGGCTTCATGCATCCTTGGCATAGACTACCTCAGAAGAGGGTATTTCAAGGACCCAAAAGGGTACCGGTGGGCTTTTGGCATGACTGCCTTGGAGACAGAGGAAATTAAACAGCTATCTACGTTGCCTGATATCTCAGAGGACCTTTCTGTTGTGGGGTTGCTGAGGGTTGAAGAACAGCAGGTGCCGATTGCCACCACAATGGTGCTTCGGTGACAGTATTGCACTGACCAAGACTAGCTGATTCCCATCCATAAGCTTGATCATTGACTGGAGAGCCAAAGAGTGATCAGTAAGACTTGCTCACCCTTTAAAAGTCCCATATGGCCAGTGCGAAAGTCTAACAGAGAGTGGAGACTAACAGTAGATTATCATGGCCCTGAATGAAGTCATGCTACCACTGAGTGCTGCAGTGTCGGACATGCTAGAACTTCAATACGAACTGGATTCAAAGGAAGCCCAGTGGTATGCCACAACTGATATTGCTAATGTGTTTTTCTCGATCCCTTTGGCATCAGAGTGTAGGCCACAGTTTACTTTCACTTGGAGGAGTGTCCAGTGAACCTGGAACCGACTGCCCCAGGGGTGGAAACACAGCCCCACCATTTGCCACGGACAGATCCAGACTGCACTGGAGCAGGGTGAAGCCCTTGAACATCTGCAATACATTGATGACATCATTGTGTGGGGCAACACAGCAGAGGAAGTTTTTGAGAAAGGGAAGAAAATAATCCAAATTCTTCTGAAGGCTGGTTTTGCCATTAAACAGAATAAAGTCAAGGTACCTGCACAGAAAATCCAGTTTTTTGGAATAAAATGGCAAGACAGATGCCATCAGATCCCTATGGAGGTGATCTGTAAAATAGCAGCTATGTCTCCACCAACTAGCAAAAAGGAAACGCAAGCTTTCTTAGGCGTGGTGGGTTTTTGGAGAATGCATATTCCAAATTACAGTCTGATTGTAAGACCTCTCTATCAAGTGACCCGGAAGAAGAATGATTTCGAATGGGGCCCTGAGCAACAACAGGCTTTTGAACAAATTAAATGGGAGATAGTTCATGCAGTAACTCTTGGGCCAGTCTGGGCAGGACAAGGCATAAAAAAAGTGCTCTACACCGCAGCCAGGGACAAAGGCCCTACCTGTAGCCTCTGGCAGAAAGGACCAGGGGAGACTCGAGGTCGACCTCTAGGGTTTTGGAGGCGAGGGATACAGAGGATCCAAAGCCTGCTATACTCCAACTGAAAAAGAGATATTGGCAGCATATGAATGGGTTTGAGCTGCTTTGGATGTGGTTGGTACTGCAGCACAGCTCCTCTTGGCACCCCAACTGCCAGTGCTGGGTTCTTAGACACCTGGCCAAAAGAGCATGGTATTGAATGGATATATCATATCCCCTACCATGCACCAGTCTCTGGGAAAATCAAATGATACATCAGACTGCTAAGGACTACAGTGAGAGCAATGTGCACTGGGATATTCAAACATAGGGGTACACATTTAGCAAAAGTCACTTGGTTAGTCAACACTAGGGGATCTGTCCCTGCCCGATCAAGACTGTTATGTACTGTAGAGGGGGTTAAAGTCCCTGCAGTGCACATAAAGAACATGCTGGGGAAGACTATCTGGGTTTTTCCTGCCTCGGGCAAAGGCAAACCCATCCATGGGATTGCTTTTGTTCAAGGACCTGGGTGCGCTTGGTGAGTAGTGTGGAAGGATTGGGAAGTCTGATGTGTACGTCAAGCGGATTTGATGTTGGGTGAGAATAGCCAATGATTTGAATTGTATGATGTTAATTGCTACATATTACTGTATGTCATCACTGCTATGGTTGCTCTATGCCATATCAATTGTATTACAGTAGGAATC
>VXAL01008761.1:525111-535304 GCA_013399475.1 Chauna torquata
TATTTTATTTTATTTTATTTTATTTTATTTTATTTTATTTTTATTATCTGTAGTTGATCAGCAAACATTGCATAACAAGAAATTCATGACGCAGTTCCAGACTAGGTTCAGTTACATGAGATTTGATGCCAAGGCCACTGCCAGATAAGACACTCTTCTGTGACTTGTATCTGATCATTGAATCAGGTACAAAAGTTACCAACAGCTTTCCTTTTGTAGCAATATTGTATTCCTGTCCTTCCCATTAACTAACTCTCTGCTAATATTCATTCTATTCATTCCTTTCTTGCTCTGTTCTCTTTTCTGAGTCCTCTTTTATTACTATCCTGAATGCTAGTGCCATGAGTAAGCAATGTCTGAAATTTGGATTATTTAACAAGTCTTGTCAGAACTGAGCAGCACTACAGTATGTGTTCATAGAAATATATAGCAGTTGCTATTGCCAGTGACTGCTCATTTAGGAATTTGCTGAAGAAGAGAGTAAACATTGCCACTGTGCTTTCAGACAGTGTTCTCACAATTTTTTTTTAATCTGCTGTCCAAATGTCTTTGCTTTTCATTTTTGTTTTCCTAATACAATGACAGAGATTAAATCTTAATCATATTTGCAAAAAGAAATTGATTCAGCAGCAGTCTAGCAGGCTTTTTTTTTTTTTTAGTCACACTATTTTAGTCTTCATTTGACACAATCTGTGTATTTACTGAACTCTGAGCATTTTGAGTCTGGAGATCTTGTATTCCTTTACATGTGTCATTTCTTCTCATAAATCCATTTTCTTTACTGCCTTTCATTTTCCCGCATTTTATTTTTATTGTTAAAGAAAGCCAGGGAAAGTGACAATGCAAATAGAGCACTATGATTTGCAGAGAACACTGTGTGAGGACGTAACACCAGCTATAGGGCCCTGGGCTGCTCGTTCTTCTTTCCTTCTGCTTGACGTCATACTATTCATTGACTGACAGGAGCTATTGGAGAAGTGGATGGAAAGATGATGCTGGTTCTTTAAACTATTTCCACCTATCAAAGACATTGTGAAGGTGCAGCATTACACTCAATTTATCCTTCCTGTTTCCTGACAGTACTCCTCTAGTCTTACTCTGCCATTGATAATGTGGTTTTAAAAGAAATTGTCTTTTTTGTTTTTTTTTTCTTTTCCAAAAAAAATACAACATCTATAGAGGCAGGCATCAGCACTGCAGCATCCTCTCTGCCTGCTGCTTTGGCAGTCTCTGTTATAACCAAAGCAGATTAAAAATAAAATCAGAAATAAAAAAATGATGAAGCATTTGTCTGTTAAAACCAAAATGCTTTTTAGAAAAATGATAGTTCTCTTGACCACATTTGGAAAAGTTTTCCAGACTAAGCATATGAAGATGAGAGGCCCCTTCATGACCTCTCTTGGAGCACATGAGACAAAACTGTAGCTTCTGTTCCGCTTGGTGGGAAAAGGGATTTAAGAGTGAGTCCCCCACCTTCCCTTCGACAGAAATGAAAATATGTCTCAATATTACACCGATGAAGGTTAAGAATAACTGTCAAAATCTTTTTTTCAAAATTCTTCTATTTTTCACAAAGTCCTACAGATAATACTGTGTAGAGTGATTTTGAAAACAAGAATAACCTTCAGCGGTACAATATTGTCCTTAAATTTCTTTAGATTAGGCTTCAGGTCAGGATGACTGGATCACAAAAGTGACTTACAGGAGATCTCCTCTCTTACTGAGTCTGTTCTGCAAGGAGATAAACACTAGAGCCAAAGAAGTGGAAAAAAAAAAACAAAACAAAACAAAAATACCCCTATAGATTCCACAGTGTTCTGGAGATACCTCTTAATTTCAGTATTGCTATTTTGTTTTGAATTACATGACAGTTTTAAAAGAAACTTTATCTCCTAATTTATGTGTGTCTGATTGCAGTTTGCTTGCTATTGGTTTTACAATGCTGTAAACCACTACCTCCGCTTTCCTTTCAGCCTTAGCCTGATGCTAAAATAAAACTAACGACAAAACACAAACCAACAAACCTACTAGTGTAAGAGACTTGTATTGTTAATGAGTACTTGACTTATTTTTAGCTACCTGTATTAACAGTAGCTTGAAGCAGTGGCATCAATATTGTCTGTTTAGCTGTTGCTTTTTGAGCTATCTGTGAAAGAATCTACGTCAATTGTATGTGGTTTTGCAGTAGTGACTTGCTGAATCTTACCTCCCACTTTGAATAGTAAGTTCTTTTGGTCAGAGAGCTGGTTTCATCCTAGCGTCTACATCAGGAATTAATTGTCCTAGTCACCCTTACAGCGAATGCAATCAATATAGTGTTATTTCAGCTGAAATTAAATCTTAGAAATGTAACATGAGCTGTACCTCCAGCAATGTCTCTTTCTGCTTATTAAGGCAAAGCAAGGCTAGTAAGCTAGTTCAGATGTAGGAAATTAGAAATAAGTGAGGTGAATCCTGCCAGATCCGTTGGCTGATTATTGTTACTGGTGGTGTACATATTTGTCCTGCTGACACAAGCTGCTAAAAGTGATCAAGCAGAGACTGCTTGTCCACTCTGTGCAAAGAAAATCAAATGAAAGAAAGGGCAGAATGCATGGAGATGACCATGACTTGTGTCCTAAGTCAAGGTCAGTATTCATCTGCCAATTAGATAGTTAAATGAAGTAGTTTCCTGTCCAGTGAAATAACAGATTTATTAGGTTTTCTTTGTCTCTTTTAACCCAAGACTTGTAGGAAACATCAATCTAAGCTCTAATACATGTGGAACTGGCAAGACGCTGACAAAACTCTGAGGCTTTGTTCACAGCAGGACTTCCACTGTCACCCTTTCATGAGAATCATAGAATGGCTTGGGTTGGAAGGGACTTTAAAGATCATCTAGTTCCAACCCCCCTGTCATGGGCAGGGATGCCACCCACTAGACTAGGTTGCCCAAAGGCCCATCCAGCCTGACCTTGAACACCTTCAGGGATGGGGCATCCACAGCTTCTCTGGGCAGCTTGCTCCAGTGCCTCGCCACCCTCTGAGTAAGGAATTTCCTCCTAATATCTAATCTAACTCTCTCCTCTTTTAGTTTAAAACCATTCCCCCATGTCTTATCACTATCTACCTGTGTAAAAAGTCACTCCACCTTTTTTGTAAACCTCCTTTAAGTACTGAAAGGCCACAGTGAGGTCTCCCTGCACCCTTCTCTTCTCCAGGCTGGACATCCCCAGCTCTCTCAGCCTGTCTTCATAGGAGAGGTGCTCCAGCCCCCTGATCATCCTTGTGGGCCTCCTCCAGACCTGCTCCAACAGGTCCACATGCTGGGGGCCCCAGACCTGGATGCAGTACTCCAAGTGCGGCCTCACGAGGGCAGAGTAGAGGGGGACAATAACCTCCCTCGACCTGCTGGCCACACGTCTGTTGATGCAGCCCTGGATACAGCTGGCCTTTTGGGCTGCAAGTGCATGCTGACGGCTCATGTTGAGCTTTTTGTCCACCAGAAGCCCCAAGTCTTTCTCTGCAGGACTGCTCTCAGTGAGTTCTTCTCCCAATCTGTACTCATGTCTGGGATTGCCCTGAGCAAGGTGCAGCACCTTGCACTTGGACTTGTTGAACCTCATTAGGTTCACATAGGCCCACTTCTCAAGCTTGTCCAGGTCCATTTGGATGGCATGCCTTCCTTCTGTTGTATCAACTGCACCACTCAGCTTGGTGTCATCTGCAAACTTGCCGAGGGTGCACTCGATCCCACTGTCTGTGTCATTGATAAAGATATTAAACTGCACCGGTCTCAGGATGGACCCCTGAGGGACACCACTTGTCACCAACGTCCACCTGGACATAGAGCTGTTGACTGCAACTCTCTGTGCAACAATGTCTGTGGCCATTCAGCCAATTTCTTATCCACAGAATAATCTACCCTTCAAATCCATCTCTCTCCAATTTAGAGACCAGGATGTCATGTGGGACCATGTCAAAGGCCTTACAGAACTCCAGGTAGATGACATTGGTCCATCTTCCCTTGTCGACTGATGCAGTCACTCCATCATAGAAGGCCATCAGACTAGTCAGACACCATTTGACCTCGGTGAAGCCATGCTGGCTGTCCCAGATCACCTTCTTGTCTTGCATGTGCCTTAACATAGCTTCCAGGAGGATCTGCTCCATGATCTTCCCAGGCACAGTGGTGAGACTCACCGGTCTGTAGTTCCCTGGGTCTTCCTTTCTAACCTTTTTAAATATGGGAGTATTGTTTCCCTTTCTCCAGTCAATGGGGACTTCACCTGACTGCCAGGACTTTTCAAACATGATGGAGAGCGGCTTGGTAATCACATTAGCCAGTTCGTTCAGGATCCTGGGAAGCATGTCATTGGGCCCCATAGACTTGTACCTGTTCAGTTTCATGAGAGGTAAAAGGCATCCTGAGGTGTCAGAGAGGTTCTGCTTCAGGCATGGAGGAGTGTCTCCATTCTGACTCCCATAAGAGGCATAGCACATGATCCTATTACAGTAGACTCACTTGGTTGTGTTTCACATTTGAGTGAGACATAGATGTTAGAGGGTAGCTGGAGATCCATACACTTCATTGCTACTGGGGAAGTATATTCATCTCTGTGAGCTCCTACAGCCATGAGGTACTTTGCTCCTAACCAAACAGAGCTTTAAGCAACAAACAGTAAGATAATGTGTCTCTCCAGCATGTGTGTTAAAATTGTATCAGTCATCACACAACACCTAATCCTACAAATGCTTAGGTGCATGCTTGACCCTAAGCAGATGAGTAGTACCAGAGGTGAAAGTATTGTCTACTTCAAGTTAACTGTGTACTCAGAAAATCTAAGTTGCAGTGGCAGAATTTTGAAATAAAGAGAAAGCTTATGGTTAAAATAAAAGGGGTTATGGAGAAGTTACGTCAATGGCAAAAGTCTCTCTGACTTGAAGAGGGCCCAACTGCAATCAATTATCGTATCTAAAGGATAATATATGTCTTGAAGTGTATGGATATGGATAGAGAAACTACAAATGCATCAGTACCTTGAATTAGCAGTGAAAAGAGGTGCTAAATATGTTTATCTGTGACATTGTTTGCTCTACTTAAGCAATATTTGTAAAAGCTTTTAAAAAGTGTTTGCATCAGTTGGGAAAATGTGATGCATTTCCCACCATCTGTTTACCTCACACAGGCACAAGTTGGTTTGGGGCAAACTAGTTATTATGGATATTATAACTGACTTGACAAGCAAACACCTGCTTATTTCTACAAATACCAGTACTGAAGTTTGCACTCACTCCCACAGACACAGAGGGGCCATCTGAAACCTGAACTCATGCTGAACAAGAGCAAATGGAGATAGTATTAAGTACTGGCCGTAGTGTAATCTTCATAGTTCCTTATGGATGGAAAAGAGTGAGTCTGTATTACATCTTCTTAACTTATAATCATTTCAGTATTATCACATTGACATTCCACCTTTTCCTTCTCGTTTTAATTATTATGCTTGTTTCCATCATCACAGATATTAGTAGATGCACATAGGCAGAAATGACACTGTCTGCTGTCTCTGTGTGGAACCAGAGGGTGAACAAGCTAAGAAGCATTATACTGGCTGGATAGAGCTTGTTCAGCGCTTCTCCTTCTGAAGCCTCTGGCTGCAAGACACCTAGATATGGAGCCCTAACTACAAATTCAAACTTCACGTTTGTGACAGAAGAATCAGAAAGCAAGTGACTACCTGGCTGTCTGGAGTTTGTGAGATATATCTACTTTTTCCTTTAAATTGCAGCTAGGGTGGGGAGGAATAAGAAAGGTTATGAGCAAAGGCTGTTCATTGAAGAAGAAAAGCAGCAACTAGCTTTAGCTAATATAGTTCCCAGTTACAAGGAAATGATACCTCCTGAAGTATATGGCCTTTTTATCACTGTCGTGTGACAAGGTTGACTCCCCCAGTGGAGCCATGCTAGCTGGAAAAGGTCATATCTGCATTTCTTTGCCACAGATCGCTGATTGAAGCCCAAAGTTTTAACCCCCCCCCCCCAAAAAAAAACAAAACCAAAACCAAAACCAACAAAACCAAAAACAATAACAATAACAAAAACAAAATAAAACAACAACAACAAAAAAAAACAACCAACCAAAAAAAACAACCTTACATCTCTGGGGACAAGTTTCTAAGTACTCAGAACAAGAACTGTCCCTCATTGCCTTCCATTCTTCTGTGAGCCTTTCTCTCACTGTCAAGAGTAGCTTCTGCAATAGAATGGTGCAGTCAGATCACTAGAAGTAGCTTGTGGCAACTAAATAAAAAAAGAACAATTCTATATATCTATCAGGTTTCACCATTTGCTTTCTCATTGAGTGCTGTGAATGTAAGTAATCCCAGCATTCACTTCAGGAAACCTCAGAGAAACCATAGGAAACCATCTTCCACACATATTCACAGATACAAACAGAACTCATTACTTTCTTGTCTGACACTCTCCAACAGGTACTAATGCTGAAAGTAAAGGAGCCAAATTCACCTGCGTGCAGCTGTCCTCAGTGGTATTAGCAATGGTTGCCAGGTCCAAGCTGTTATTTTGTCTGGGGAATTTTTCACTCTTCTTGGCCCCTGACCCCCATTTTAATTAAACCTGGCTTTCCCCTGCTTGAAGTATCTTTTTAGTGTACAAATAGTGCAGAGATTTACTTCCTCTGATCTGTAGCCACTTCCAGATGTGGTGGGTGATAAGTTAGGACTTGGTTCAAGGACTTGCTTACCATTGAAGCAGTTAGCAGTATAGCAACTTCATTACTGACCAGAATTCATAAACTGTACCTGTGTGGGTTCTTCCAGTTGTCAAGAAACCGGGTTTGTTCCTGAATGGGAAATGGAATAAACTAAACCAAAATATCGATGTAACCATATAAAGTAACTCTGGTAATACAGGTAACAACACAAAAACTTGTATGGAAGCATAAAATGCAGTAACACTACTGCTAAGTTTGTTAGGTGGACTAGATGTTAGGCCACAACAAAAGAAAGATGGTGCAAGCCAACAGTAATTTTATGGGATGCAGCCAAGGAGGAGAATTGTTTCTTTCCCACTCTTAGTAAGAGTACAAAATTACCTCTACTGAGTCTATTCCATGTCATATCTTGGCAATTGTCTTGATTCCTGCCGTAATAGAATCTCTATGCTTTTTTTTTTTTTTTCCTTTTCTGTAACTCTTTATACTCTACTTTCTTCCATCTTGTAGATGGCCACAATGACAAATAATTGGCTTTTGCACAGGATTTAAGAATATTTGATCTGATTCATTTTCTTTGCAAAAGTGTTACATTAGACGAAGACTGCTGGTTTATACTTACAAATGAAATTATACTAAAATAATCTATTTTCTAAGCATATTTATGCTTTATGTGTCCAGTTGTGGGTCTCACAAGATAAAAAATTTAGAGACTAGCAGCCAACTATTCTGTGCTTTGTATAATCTTTTCAGATTTTTTTTCTAAAGCAGAAAATATTGTTTGTGTTTTACAACAAACAATAGCTTCTTGCATAGATTCTGCTATCTAAAAATCTCCTCCTTTTCTAGAGCACATTATAAAGCTGATACATCCTTTCATCTTTATCCACACAGATACTGACAAGGGGAATTATTTATAAATAAATTTTGTTGTTAATAACATATTAGTTAATGTAATTTCTGACCTGAGGACACAGTGAAAGTGGATTAAATGGCCAAAATGAAAGTAAGAATTGGAGCAGAATGCAAAACTTATCAAGTTATGCTGCTGTTTTTGCCCTGACCATGTTGTCTTACTTGATGGAAAGATTTCTCTTTCGTAGAGATATGTAGCTCAGTAGATATACATTGGTCCTCGGGTAAATTCTGTTGAAGTTGAGAAACACAAGCTATTTGGTGGGTATATACACATGGAAACCTCTTCGTAGCAGAGGAAAAGTTTAAGAGGATTCTACCTTTTTCTCATTGCTTTCTGTATTTTATGCTGGAAAACAGTAGTTCCCAATCTTAGCTGAAAACACTTATATGAGTCCATATGAGTCTACTGTAGTGATCTCTTTGCCACTTGTTGGCAGTTACTCTGCCTGCTTCTTCTTTAGCTTCACTGGTTTGACAGTTGTTAAGACATCTCTGTTTTGTGATAAGCAAAGACTCAAATAGTGTGGTGGTTTTACTCAGCTGAGCCACGGAACTCCACCACAACCGCTTTCTCACTCCCCCTCCTCAAAGGAAGAGAGGGAGAAAATACGATGGAAAAGGGCTCAAGGGTTGAGATAAGGACAAGAAGAAAACCCATGTTCCTCGCTCCTCTCTCTCCCAGCTGCTGCTGCACAGCAGTTTTTTTTCCCTTTCTTAAATCTGCTCTCACAGAGGTGCAAACAACATCGCTCTCCGGCTCAGCTCTGGCCAGCGGCGGGTCCTTTTGGAGCCGGCTGGAGCTGGCTCTGATCTGACATGGGGCAGCTTCTGGACTCTCCTCACAGAGGCCACCCCTGTGGCTCCCCTCCTACCAAACCCTTACCACGTAAATCCAATACGAAGAGGAAGATGATTCCCCAGCAAATGATCAAGGAAACCAGGAAGACAAAACTGCAACACAGTCTCTTTATGGTCCAAATACATGGGAGGACCCAAAGGTGTGCATGAACTCAGAGTAGACAAAAATTTAGCTGGGCAGAGCTGGCATAGGTGTAGCAGATCTTGTTTGTACTCCTTGCCATGTTCCAGCAGGGAACCACTGTGGCAGAGAGCAGAAATAGGAGAAACCAGCTGTGCATGGGAGAAAGAAACATTTTCAATTTGGGGCATTTCTGCTTCTTCCCTTTCTCTCTCACTACTTGGTCGCAGCTGACAGAGTGAAAAGGTGTGAAACCCTTCTAAAGAAAGAAGTAATTAGAGGGAGCTGAGAAAACAGAACTGAAGAGACAGTGAATCTTTTGCCTTCCAGTCCTCTGGATCTATTTAAAAAAGTACAGACACCAATGTTGAAATTAGAGAGATTAGATTTCATTATGCTGAGAAATTTCTCCCATGAGGATTATATTTGTCATCCTCTATAATGAAAACCTGATTTTGACAGTTCCATCTGTAACACTCCACCATGCAAATGTTAGGCTGTGACTCATCATGCCACAGAAAACAGGCCTGTATTTGTAGAGTGCATTTGTAGAGTCCACTGTGTCTAGCCTACTTACAGATTTTTTTTATTATTCTTATTATTATTCTTTCTTTTATTAAGGAAGCTTCTATCCACCATTGTTCAGCAAATAGGATCTCATCAAGTGCATCATCTTCATCTTGATAGAATTGATTCAGAAGCTGAATTATAGACCAAGTAATTGGAATCACCTAGCAGAGAATGTGCCTGAATTTATAAATAGGACCTGAACTCAAATAACATATAAGTAGGTAATAAACCGATCTCCAGATTTCCTGGTAAAGTCTCATTATCAGTGCCCAACACCTCCCTGATTAGCTTGCTCTCCTGATATAAAATCCTGTTTATTACTTTTCCTTTTAAATAATGAATTACTCTATTGGTGTCAGTCAGGGGTTTGTAACTGAAAGATTATGGGAATTGTTCTAGAGAGACTGAGATTGTTTTAACATTTTACTTTTTTGTGTAGCAAGCAGTCATGACAAGGGAAAAGTGGAAAAAAAGATTTAGAGCTTAGTTTTCTAGGTTGCTGTTATCAGACTATCTTGATAAATCAGATTTTTTCCTAAATTTCCCTGTGGGAATGATGTATTCTTGTTTTTTTTCAAAATACACTTAGAGAATTATCAATTTGAAAGTTTTCTTAAGATATGTTCTGAAGACTATTTTAAAAGTTCAGAAGTTCTCCTTCATGATTTCTCTATTACTATAATACAATAGATGAGATTTGTGAATACTTTTCTAAGAAATGATCAAACCTCAGTATTCTGCTTGGATTTGCCACTCTGGTTTAGTATTCTTAGGGAGAACTTTCAATGCATCATTTCAATGAAAATAAACGACCACGGAATCTATGTAGAAGTTGGTATGTAGAAGCTAAAAATTGTCAAGATACTGTCTGTTTTTCTGTCTTCTTCTTCTTCTTCGTCTTCTTCTTCTTCTTCTTCTTCTTCTTCTTCTTCTTCTGCTTCTTCTTCTGCTTCTGCTTCTGCTTCTTCTGCTTCTGCCTCTTCTGCTTCTGCTTCTGCTTCTTTTCTTCTCCTT
>VXAL01008761.1:569006-603236 GCA_013399475.1 Chauna torquata
CGAATCTATTTTAGTTAGCATTAAATTAAATAAATTTTCCCCAAGTCAAGTCTGTTTTGCCAAATATGATAACTGGTACGCAGTTACCCTACCCACAAGCTTTCCCATCCTGTTTTCTCCTGCTCTCGTGAGAAGCAGGAGTGAGAGAGCAGCTGGGTGGGCATTGGGCTGTTTGCCAAGGCTAACTCACCATAACTGTATAAGTTTTACCTCTCTATTTTCATGTGTTCCTGTACTGCCTGCAGTAATATCTGGTAAGCTGTGCATGCTGCAGTGGATTGCCTTCTCCATGTCCTCTAAGTCATTAGAACTGTCAGGTATGATGGAAGGGACCACAGAGGTGTTGTCTGTGTAGGAGCTGTACTGTTTCAGGTTGTTTGAAGATCCAGTTGGAAGCAATGGGTTTTTATGAGGCCTGTAGTCCAGAACACTCTTGAGATTTAGTTTGATACACAGCGATGGGGATTTATAACTAGACACTTCAGAGGGTACAGACAAAATACTGAAGACAGATGGAGGAAGAAAGGCTAGGAGCCAAGTGTGTTGTGAAAAACATGACTCGGGAGGCTTTCATAAGTCCTCTGGGAAAATGGTGCTACTGGGAGGCTTGTCTGGAGTGTCTGTACATGAATACATGCAACATGGGAAACAAACAGGAGGAATTAGAAATCCACGCTCTGTTAAGGTCCTGGGTTCTCACTGGGATCACAGAAATATGGTGGGATAGCATTCATGATTAGAGTTGTCAAGATGCATGGATGCAGGCTCTTTAGGAAAGACAAGCAGGGAAGGTGGTGTAGGGAGCTCCAAAAAGAAGGGGCTGAAATGCAGAGCATTGTCTTTGCAATGACCACTGTGATGACTGGCCTGTCAACGAATTGGGACAAGAGGGGACACTAAAGTAAATATCATATTGGATGTCTGCTGCAGACTACATGATGAAGAAGAGAAAGAAATCAATGAATCCTTCTTTACAAAACTGGAAGAAGATTCATTGCAGACCCTGTTTTTTCATTGGAGTGTGAACCACCTAAGCATCTCCTGAAAGGAAAACTTTGTGGGTTGCAAGTGTCTGGATTGTGTTGAGGACAAGTTTTTGGTGCAGATGGTGGATGAGTTGACATGGGGAGTTGTTCTGTTGGATTTGTAACTCATAAATAAAGAGGAACTGACTGAGGATATGAAGGCTGATGGCATACCTGGCTGTAGCAACTTTAAGTTAGTTGTGCTAAAAATTCTGAGAGGAGTAAAGCAATGAGAAACAAAATAATGAACACGGACTTCAATAGAGTGGGCTACGCTGTGTTTAGGGATCTAGTAGCAGACCTGTGGTGGTTTCACCCTGACGGGCCGCCAAACTGCACTACAACCTCTCTCACTCCACTTCCTCAAAGGAAGAGGATGAGAAAATACAATGGAAAGGGGCTCAAGGGTTGAGATAAGGACAGGGAGATCACTCACCAGTTACTGTCACAGGCAAAACAGACTCAACGTAGGGAGGTTAATATAAGTTTTTACCTATTACTAACAGACGAGATCAGTGAGAGACTAAAAATAAACTAAAAACGCTTTCCCCCAATTCACCCACTTCTACCTCTTCCCCCTGAGTGGTGCAGGGGAATGGGACTGTGGTCATAATGCTTCATCATCTGGTGCTCCTTCATCTTCACCCTCTTTGCCTGCTCCAATGTGGGGTCTCTCCCATGGGATACCATCCTTCCTGAACTGATCCTATGTGGGCTTCCCACTGGCTGCAGCTCTTCAAGAACTGCTCCAATATGGGTCTGTACCACGGGGTCCATCCTTCAGGAGCAAACTGCTCCAGCATGGGTCCCCCACGGGTGGGAGCTCCCAGTGGATCACCTCCTCCTGCGTGGGCTCCTCTTCACGGGCTACAGGTCCGGCCCGGAGTCTGCTCCTGCAGGGGCTCTTCATGGGCTGCAGCCTCCTTCAGGCCACATCCACCTGCTCCTCCGTGGTCTCCTCCACGGGCTGCAGGACGGAGATGTGCTCTGCCATGGTATCTCTGTCATGTGGCAGCATCTGAGGAACTAGAGTAGAATCAAGTTATAGGTGTGTAAGCAAACATAAGGGAGACTTAAATGTTGTCTTAACTTCCTTAATGAGTAGTTATAGAGAAGGTGGAGCCTGGCTCTTCTCAGAGGTGCACAATGAGAGGGCAAGATGGAAAAGATACAAGTTTAAACAAGAGAAATTTCAATAGAATGTAAGGAAAAAATCTTCACAGTAAGGGTTGTGAAAGATCAGACCTGTTTGCACAGAGCAGCTGTGGAATCTCTGTCCTTGGAGATAGGACATACCTTTCGTATAGTATATAAAGAAAATGTAAAAGAAATTTCTACAGATGTAGCTCAGAAATTCACAATTTCACTTAAGAACCACATTGTGCACCTTTTGTCTGAAAGTATGGAGCAAATGACTAGTATATAAAAAGGATCACTTGGTGCTCAGGTAACTTTGCTGAACATAGTTAGTAGTCTTATTACCTTATCACTTCACAGAAAACTGGCTGAGAAGGGAATTCTGGGAAGAAAAGTTTAAGAGACCTCCCAGTTCTGCATATACGAAGAAGTTTGTTAATTATGTGCAGTTAAATTCAGCTGATGCAAGTTCTGACCCTAAGAAAAAATGGAAGAGAAGGTAAACAAAGGAGAAAGAGAACAAATATTTACATCATATTCTATGTTAACGTTTCAAACTGTATCATTCAAAAATTAAGGAAGATAATACAAGCCTTCCACAGTGCTAACTATATATATAGGTCTGAATCTGAATTTAAATGTCTAGTATTTTCTGCAAGACCATTTAATTTTTCAGCTGCCATAACAATCTATTTTTCTCCTGTGGAAAGATTTGCTTCTACTCTACAGACAAAACTCAAACCACAGTTTTTGGTTCACAAATAACCAGATTTATGCTAAAATATAATTGCTACTTCTTACATAACGAGTATTCTCTAAAGTGTATTCCCTGCAGCTCTGTGCATTTCTTATCCTCTCAGGTGCTTCAAGCTTCTTCCATCTCTCAATATGGAAAACATAAAGAATGTTATAAAAGTGCATTTAAAAAACAGAGTAGTTCAGCAAATGCTTCTTTTACCATATGACTAACATTTTTACACCAGTATGTAGTGTGAAAGTGTCTATCACTGAAAGCTGAAGGGGAAAAAATCTACAGTTTCTTAATTTCTTCACTCATAAAGGATCTACTTCAGCTCTTGTAGAAATCAAAGGATTTTTTTTTTTTTGGACAACTATTGAGGTGCAGGGAAAATGGATCAAGGTTTTCAGTAGCATTCTGTAAGGTTTTGTTCCATGGCAGAGCTCTCCCACAGTTAGGGTCCGTGGCTGAGACTCAGAATAGGACAGAACAGTAGGTGAGACGATTGGGGTTTTGTTTTTTTTTTCAGCTCTGCCACAGTTTGCTACCTGGCCTTGGGCAAATCACCTAGTTTCACTGTCTCACTGAATATATTTATAAGTTGGAATAGTTTCCATATTGTTTTTATGTGCAGTAACTAACCCATCAGGTATCAAACTTGAACTTGTTTGTGGTACTGTATCCCATGTTAACTCTACAACCACTGTTCAGCACCAACCGTCTTTGACTGCAAAAGATATCTTAAGACAGTGCCTCTGGAAGCTAATCACTTCTATTTCCTGTAGTTTGTCTTTGTCAGAGCTTAGTCCTTTCTGTTCCACCATTTCCTGCTACTCCCTAGAACTGATCTCTTCTCTGGTCCTCAACCCGGAAACATAAGTCTAAAATGAGACTAGGAAGGTGAACATACAACAAGTGCGTCATCATGGCTTTTCCCATATTTTGTACCCACTCTTTAGACTTGTGCTCTAGGATATGATTTATTTATTTATTTTAACACCCAGCAGGGCAACAGAAGTACCCTTTAACGTTTATGGTGTGCTTTTGGTGGTGCTGAAGGTATTCTGGTTTTTGAAGTTGCCAATAGCTGATCAGATCAGGAGCGTGTACAGATATATACATTGTCTGCTTGTTTATATTTAAGTGGCATAGTCATTGGGACCAAGATAAATTAGAGGGTTTTAAATTTTTTTATTATTATTATTATTCCTTTTATTGTATTAAGAGTAAAAGAGACAAAAAGGAGCATAAGCCTGTAACCAACTGGGTCTTGTGAAGTGTGACATAGAGAGGCTAATTTCTCCTTCTCAGCATTTTGTACAGCCACACACAGGGAAGCCACAACCCGCTAAGTTCCTTGGGGCAAGGGCCTGTCATCTGCATTTGTCTGAAATATAATAAATACTTTCCTGGCAAAATTTCATTGACATTCACTGTATGTAATAAATCATATTACTCCATGTGAGCTTTTCAAAGCAACTTTTTTTTTTTTTAAATTCAGATTTGCTCTGTTTCCATGGAAAATGATAGAAGTAGTTATTAGTCTCAGTGAGCATCTGTTAATGCTGCCACACACAAATGTAAAGTCCACATTAGCATCTTCCACTTTTTTTTCTAACATTTCTAACTTCTGAAACATCTGCTTGAGCTATTTTTCTCCTTCCATATCAACTGATCCATTGAAGTAGAGAGGTGAGCAAGCAGCTTGAGACTACAGTTTGAAATATATTAAACAGGAAAAGCTCAAAGGGGAAACATCTGCTGAAGTGAAAATATCTGTGCAGAGTTGGAAGACAGGATTTAAAGACTGAGGAATAGGAGGAGGAAGCTTTCAAATAGTATTTAAAGTATTATCTATCCAATTTTTATAGCTTTTATAGGTTGTTCAAGTTCAGTACCTGGGTCAGACAGGTATGTTTATACAATGTTGTCTAGATTCCTTTTCCTGTATCTGTGTCTGTATTACTTCTGACTTGAAAACAAACATCATCCAAATTGAATAGCATCCAGTTAGCTTCAGAGCTATCATTCATTTATCGCTGTGGCACATGAGAGAGAAACCATGAGATAATCTTGTACAAGAAATCAAGCTGCCTACTGTTCTAATCAAATCTGTTACACTTCAGAGCATCTGTACATCAGGCAGTCCCACAGCATCTTGCCAAGTCATCCACCTGAATCTAAAAAGGGGCTGTGAAAAGACAGGCAAGCTAGTCTGTGTGAATTCCCACACTAGAAAATGTTCACTGAACATATATAGGTAAAAAAATGCCACACTTTATTCAGTTCTTCACACATGAAACAAGAGGTTACTTTTCTATATTCGGTGCATGACCGCAAGATTACGGATACTTGTAGTATGACTAGCTTGGAAGAAATTCTCTAATAGATTCCCAGGCAAAGTGAGGCCAAAGAAAGAAAGAAAGAAAAGGAAAGAAAGAAAAGGAAAGAAAGAAAGGAAAAGAAAGGAAAAGAAAGAAAGGAAAAGAAAGAAAGGAAAGGAAAGAAAGGAAAGAAAGAAAAGGAAAGAAAGAAAGAAAAGGAAAGAAATGAAAGGAAAGAAAGAAAAGGAAAGAAAGAAAAGGAAAGAAAGAAAAGAAGGAGAGATAAGGAAAGAAAAGGAAAGAAGGAAAGAAAGAAAAAGAAAGAAAGAGAAGGAAGGAAAGGCAAGAGAAAGAAAAGGAAAGAAAGAAAGAAAAGGAAAGAAAGAAAAGAAGGAGAGATAAGGAAAGAAAAGGAAAGAAGGAGAGAAAAGGAGAGAAAAGGAAAGAAAAGGAAAGAAGGAAAGAAAAGGAAAGAAAAGGAAAGAAGGAAAGAAAAGGAAAGAAGGAAAGAAAGAAAAGGAAAGAAAGAGAAGGAAGGAAAGGAAAGAGAAAGAAAAGGAAAGAAAGAGAAGGAAGGAAAGGAAAGAGAAAGAAAAGGAAAGGAAGCGAAAGGAAGGGAAAACAAAGGAAAGGAAAACACCCTAAAGCCCTAACCAAGGGGCTTGAGGCTGGCCCTAACCAAACATTTTAATGTCAGAGGACCGATTTGTGAAAGATACTCTCTTCTTTGCCATTACTAGTAAGGTGACAGCACAATGACAACAGTCCTGGACAGGGGACAGGAAGACTCACAGAAACTGCTGAGAAACATGACAAGAGGAAATTGTGGCTGTAGAGCTAATTCCACTTACATTCCACAGGAGGAAACCAGCAGTATTTACATCCAGATCAATGCATAGGTAGGGTCATAAATAGGGAAATAAAGTTGACGACAGAGTGTCTTCGAGACAATAAAATTATCTACCGTATGCCTTAGTCAGGGAGTCACTCAAGTATCGTTAAGCCTAGGGTCCCTGAACACAGTAAAAAGCAGCTATCTTCAGCAAAATAGGGATGGAAAGTATTAGGGGTCATCTGCTGTACCCCAGATTACCTTTAACTTGCTTCTTCCACCTTTTCTTTGAGATATTAAAAAACTCTGGCTCATATAGAGATATCACAAGCCAGTCAGGGAGAAGAAACCACATCAACTGACATAGGTGATGTCAAATTCTATAAGCAGCAGTATCTGCGATCTGTGGGCTATATGGACATTGCTAGATATTATCAAAAAACATTAGATTAGCTCAGATTAGCAAGAAGAGAGCAGATGTTGCCCACCTGTATTTCTTTTGAAGTGTTGTCTGTGGAGGATTGGAGATCATTCATTTTTAGAAATTCACACTCTTTGAAAAAAAAAAAAAGAGAGAAAATTGGAAGTTTGACTGTAAAAAAACGAAAAATGAATATTCAGACCATCATGACACAATACACACATATACACACATTCAGAAAATATATGATTGATTTATTGGGCATCTGAGAGCAGAAAGATTTCCAGAGTTCAAAATTAGTGGACAATTCCAGTGATTTATAATATTTATAATCCTAGCAGCCAGATGGTGCTTGTCTTCTGCAGTGTAATTAGCCAAACAAGGAGTAGTGGCTCTATAGCCAAAGGTGCAGAATGCATATGAGGAGCTAGGGACTGGGGACATGTAGGAGAATTTTGAAGCAGAGCAAGGTGCTCAGGGAGGATATTGCTGGGACAGGGTGAAGGAAGGGTAGGAAAGTGCTGAAAAGCCTTGCGTAGGAAGTGGCACAGGAGAACCTGCAGGAAGAGGCTGAGGCAGGACGGGCTGCGAACGGTGCAGAGCTGGACTGATGGAGCTGTACTCACAGCCTTCCCAATCTTCACATCCTCACCTCATTGTCCCAGGATTAAGATGTCAGGAGGAAGCCTGTGTTGCTAGTGTTCACATGCCTCTGCTGCATGAGGAGAGGGTGATATCATGGTTCTGCCCTTTACTAACTCAGGTTTCCTTCCTGCTTTAAGCCTTTTCCAGGGATACAGTGCGGGCAGTTCCTGTGACCTGATGTGAGGGAAACCTTATTCCTGTGAGTGGCCTCATGAGATAAGCAGCGAACCTAGCTGGAAATGTATTCAGAGCCTATGACAAGCACTTTGCTTAAAGATACTGCAAATAGTCTCTTTGCTGTGATCGATTCACAACTGACTAAATCAGAACATTTATACTAAGGGAACAGAACCTAAAAAGTGCCCAGTAACTATGCCTTCTGCTACTGGTGTGGAAATGAAACCACAGATGAACAGAGCAGCTGTGTGGTTGGACTAGATTTAACCTAAACTACTCACTGGAAAATGGGCTAACATCTTTGAATGTCCTGTCACTTTTAAAGTGACCTTCTTTTTGGGAGTATTAAGCCATCAATATTTTAGTACCTACAATTTACCACCTCAAAAAAAAAGCAGTCTTCCTTCCTTGGTGTATGTCTTTTTGCCTTCTCAGTCACCAAAGGATGTGCTAATTTTGAGACAAGCTTGTTGCTTTGATAATTTAAATTCAGTAATATTTCCGTTGCCTATACAAGCATTTAGTCCTAGCACTCATTACAGTTAGATAATGCTACAGTGCCAGCAGCCATCTTCTTAATTTTGCAAAATGTTTGGGTTAAAGTTTAAGCCAAGCCTTTTAAGCTCTTCACAAAAATACAATTACCACTAGAATCCTAAACTGAGGAAGCAAACTTTATTTATCCCATTCTGCTAAACACATCACATATTAAAAATATCTATACAGAAAGCAAAACAGAGGAGCTACATGAAGCTGCGATATTTATAGAAAACGCGCTAACGAATGATTAGCCATGGACATAACCAAATTGAACTGTTTTTTAAGATCCAGTTATTTCTCCGGGTTAGCACTAGCAGTTTGATTCTGATTTTAAGAGTGGTTTGTGTCGTTTCTTTGAGGGAAATAGTGACACAATTGCTCTACATGGGAGTTGTTATTTCGCCTTACCTTTTGAGCTCTTGTAAGACTCAAGGGTTTTGTTAGAGAAAAAGACTTGGATTCCCCTCCCTTGCTTCTAGCTGAGATCATTTTGAACTTGATTCAGGCATGAAAGAAGTACTAATCAATCTTTTAGACCAGAGAGAAACTCCCAGGGGTATGGTATACATGCAAACTCTCTTATAAATATGAATATAATATCTGAGAAAAAAAAACACATAAGGTAGGGAAGTTATATTCCTTCTTTCAAATATGAAGATGAACAAAACAGTTTGCCTGAAATATGGAGATTATATAAGCCTTGGAAAAGTGGTTTTATAACCTAATCTTGAGTTGTCGTTAGTAGGACACATCTATCTATTTTTTTGTGGCTGAAAGATAATTGTCCTAAAACTTCTGGTCCATGTTCCTTCAAAAATGATTTTTCTTTTCAAGGTAATGGAAAGATTTTTCTCTGCTCTCACATAAGAGAAGTGAAGGGAGGGCAATGAGAGACAAAGTAGAATGCTCCCCAGAATATTTTAATATGGCTTGTGGATAACTTCACTCTTTCCTTCAGATAAGCAGGGTTGATTATTTTTCTAAAATCAAAGATAATGATATTAACAGCATATCTTATGTTTGTTCATTGTAACCATGACTGTGTAATATGAAATCCATGCAGGAGCAGTAGTTGCACAGGGGCAGGGAACACAGGACCCTACTTCATAGCTCACAGCAGTATCCTGCTCTGCTCCCCACCCACCTCCTTTGGTAAATGTTGGTACAAACCCAGCATAAAGGCATCATTGCTCTGCTCAGACAGGCATATTTACTTCTTGATTAGCGCAGTCTCCCAAGATGTGAAAAATGCAGTTTGAAACATCTGAATCTGAGAGGAAAGCAGAAACCCTGGCTTTGTGTGTCCTGGATAGGGTCTGTCTGCCATGCCACTTACTCGGGCAGCGCTGCAACTGTCACCAGCCAGGCTCCAGAGCTGGACCTGGCTCATGCCTGCAAATGGAGGCAGTCTCTGAGCCTGTGCTCTCAAAAGGGGTGGTTTTGGTCATGCTCCTGTCTGAGACCTCCTTACTGGCTAATAGCAGGTCTGTATTTACTCTGTGTTCCAGCTATTTTGCTTCCCATTCTGAGATACCCAAGTACATGTCTTGGGGAGCTATATTCCTTTTTCAAGAACTTCTGCACTGGTTTTAGGCACATAAATTTTTTCTCGTGTGCCATCTCAGGCACCTGATAATAAGAAAGGAATTACTGAGTCAAAGAGAATGTGAAATATGTATTATAAAATTTTCTAACATGGGTAAGGAGAAAAATATTTTTGAATGCATCTGATTTACATCCAGAAAACAGAAGCACCAATAATACATGTGTCAAATTAGGGATGGAAATAGCTATGAAATGAAATGATATAAAGATGGTATATAATTGAAGGTGCCCTACTAGTGAATAATGTGGGAAGGAAAGACTGACAAAGTGTTAATTGATATGTCAAACTAGCGATGTCAGTCAGTTGTATGGAGGAAGAGAAATTAGTCAGTGTAAATTACGCAGTGACCATCAAAACATGCTGAAAGCAAGTTCGCATTTCTCAAAGAAATGACATATAGGAGATAAGATCAAATTAAAAAAAAAAAAAACAAAAACTACAGCAACAAAAAAAACCCCCACAAATATACCATATCTGATTTACTGCTTGTTCCAGGTAGCCAGTACTGGTTCACCTGAAGATGCCTTTTAATGTCTGTTATTAAAAAAAAGTATTTGGAGCATCAATGTACCACAATAATACTCAGTTCAATCTGTGAAGTTTTCACAGCTTTATAGAGAAAACCAATAACATCTACAATGTCTGATCCATATCTGCCAACACTGAATGGCTAGTGAGCAGCTGAAGTGAGATAAAAAATGAGTATGAAACTGAGGTCAGCAGGAGCTGGGAACTCCTGAACTCCTGGTTCTCTGTAAAAAAAAAAAAAAAAAAAAAAAAAAGTATAGGATTTTTAAATAGCAACCTCACTTTGTACTTTCTTTGTGTGTATCACACAAAATAGATGATTGTTTCCGCGCCTGAGTTTTTGTTTAGCTTGCATTCTAAAGGGACTTTTGTGCATTTATTGACAGAACTCTGAAAAAGAACAAAAACATTACCTTGGGACTTAACAGTCATACAAGTGCCATGAAATTGCAGTGGGTCATTCCAGCCAGTGAGAGAGGAAAGAAATCTCACATGTGGCTTTGTTCACACAGTTTAATTTCAGAAGCAAAATGAAATGTGAAATATCTTTTCTTTTAGTAATCATGTCTATGTTTCTTTTCTGCTTTAGACCATAGCTACCTCAGAACTTTTCATGCTCTTTCTAAACTTGAAACCATTCTATTTCACTGTCTTAAAATACATGCACAAATTCTCATTTTTGGATGATAAGAAGTTATAAGATAATTTGCCCACTAGAGGGTACCCAACATATTTCCAATTTTGCAGTAAGATGCATGAGAGGCTAAGAAAATAATTAATACCAGGTCAAATTAATGTTATTACATTTTCAAAAAATACCAGCGTCTATGTTTTATATAATACTTTGTGAAAATGAAATTAGCTTTCATTATCTGAAACAAATCACTTCCTCCAGCTGTACAAATTCCTAGATATGTTTTTCATGGTGGACTATCTCTGCAAGATTTTGACTCCTCTTAATGTTATCATGAGAGAGAGGCCATGTTGGACTGAAGCATTTAGTGATGCTTCTTGTGATACGGGATTTCTACTCTTTCCAAATTGAAGCTGAAAGTAAGATCTGGTTTTGGAGTTAATCTCCAAAAACTTATGTTGTAGGATTTAATCTGATTTTAATATCCTAGGTCTAAATTTGCAGAGGTTTGTATTTCAATATCTAATTTGTGACAATCCTTAAGAGGAAATGAAAATAATAGGTCTCAAAGTGTTACCAAAAATACTTCGGATTTTATATTGGCTATACGTAACAGCTGTATCACTACGAAGCGATTTTAAGGAGTTTGCCTTTGTCTTTAAAAGGGAGAATTGACAAGACTCTCTCCCTCAAACTCCAAGCATTTAATAGACCTTTTCTCAGTCCAGGGTCACTACCCTGTGCTGTTCTTCAATACTACTGAAGCAAAATCTGTCCTTCCTGTGAGACTTTAAAGTGCACAGGTTATGAAATGGAGATGCTTTCAGAAATGATATGGTTGCTAGTTTGAAGCATTTTGTGTTGAAATAAGATTAAACAAATTCATTCAGGAGCTGACGTGCCTCTCGTCTAAGATTTATTTAATTACTGTTTCAACCAACCAAGGAAAGATGTGAATTTATCAACACTTGAAATCTTTACCAAGGTGGGGCTTAAAAAGATGGATGTGTTTTATTGTTCAACCAGAAGGTAGCCAGCATAATGCAGAAGTTAGTGAATGAGAGTGAAATTCTTCAGTATATTTTATCATGGGATCTGTGATCAGAATGGTCCCTTGTTGCTGCAAGATACACTATATGTGATACATGATAATGAATACGTGTTTTGCAGTGACCTGGAGAAACTTGTTTGTGGGATCCTGGAGAATATATCACACATGCATTTTGGACGGAAAGTTCTATTAGAGCTTGATAAAAAAAAATAGAGACTTATTTGGAAATAGTTAATTCTTTATTACCTGCAGAAATCCACAGATGACTCTCCTGCAAAGCTTTTCCCATAATGTTTACTATAAAAAGAAACTGGTTTAGACATTTATTTCTTATTTGTATATATAAAAAGTGGTTGTATTGAGGAACCTCCATCAACTGGCCATCTAGATTCTGCCAATTCTCCAGAACAGACGCACTTCTAAAAAAAGTGTCATCAAATTCTTTTTATTTTTATTTGTCTCTGTGTTTTACTATCCTTAACAGCATCATAGAAACCCTGGCTCTTTGGAATATAAGCAATAATGAATTTATATCAGGTTTTCTTTTCCTTCCACCTTCATAAGATAAGGTTGCTGCATACTGCTTAAAAAAACATACAGTGATAGTGTCCTCCAAAAAAAAAAAAAAAATCACAACAGTTAAACTACATTTCTTGTGAGACTCCTTCAAAAACAAACTCACAGTAAACACTACAAATTTAGCTCAGATGAGGCTGGGACAAAATTCCTATTGAGTCTAAGATATTTGAGTGTTCAAAGTACTTTCTTGCTCAAGAAGTTAATGAGAGTCCATTACGACCAAGGAAATAGCAACTGAATATCATCCTGGAGATACGTCCCTCTCTTTTAGTCTCACAATGTACTGAATAACGTACATGCTCCGTAAGAAAATGTATTCCATTCTTCTTCATGTAAAAAGAAAACGACTTATTTTCTTTGTGCTTGGTGAATGTCATTATATACTCTCATTGCTAAATATCGTCTGAATTGACCTTCAGTAATTCAGTATACCTCAATGCAACACTTTAGCACACTGCATTCAGATGATCATCTTAAAAATGCATATTAGAAAATAAGCTTGTCATTTGCATTGTCATATAATAGCAATTAGTCTTACAAAGAGGGTTTATTTTGAATGTATCATTTACATCAGTGAACAGAGCCTTGTATTCCTTGCGAGATGGTCAATGACAAAAGATCTAATCCTTGGTGACTGGAAGGCAACAAGTAAGTTGTCTTTGACTTCTGTGAGAATTGGATTAAGCTTTACAGCTTTTATTGAACAGAGGAAAACCCTAAAATTGTTACTTTTTGAGGTTCAGTAGCTCCCAGGCAAACATTGCTGAGTTTTATGAATGTGATCCCATAGTCCTTACTCAGGTCTCGCGTGCATGAAACCAAATACTGAGTGAAACACCAAATCATATTTTTCAGCCCACTACGCTCACCTCTTTTATGCAGAAACACTTGTGAAACAGGATTTTAAAATGGGCTCAGTATTGGCCTCATTATAATTCTCCAATATATTTGTAGTTAAGGCACAAAGTGTTACTCGTATTGCTTTTTAACCCTCTGTTAGCTCTCCAAAATAAGAAAGATGATTCTAAAATCCATACAAATGAGAACAGCTATCACGTATTCCTGCAGTGAGAGAGAGAATTGCACACAAATTTTTTGCACATAGACATTTTATGTCTGCATGCCCATGCACATATTTTGATGTTCTACTTTCTGAGCATAATGAAGATGTCTGAAACCCAAATTATTCCCTGTAAATGTTTTGCACTCCATCCCTTCTGGCTGCTTGGTACTGCTCATATTCAAAGACGATCACATTCCACTGCAACCAAAAATATTAACAGCTCGGCCCTGAGTACCACTCACCTGGGCATATTGATAGGATTTGAGAAATGTAACATTCTAGTATTGATGTTAGTTGTATTTACTTATTTTTCCAATATATTTGTCCTACTTTAGTAGATGAATATATTTCCACTATATACATGTATATACATATAGACAGAAATAGCAGCCAAGAAGTTCCTCTGAACCTGGTTTCTAACAAAAAAAAAAAAATTCCTTCTTTCTAGAGGGAAGATTACAGCTATGGAATAACATTCTGTTCTCCTGTCCTTTTGTTGATTTGCTAGCCAAGACTCAGTGCTACTGATCTGATACTCGCTTCCTGGAAGGAACAAATTTGCTTTTAATCTAAGCACTCTGCCATTTCACAGATGTGCCTAGGATTTCTGCTTAATGCATCACCAAACTCCACCCAAACTTTCTTTCCTTTCAGGAAGAGTCCTGAAGGGTGTATCCTATCCTGTGAGTTTTCCTGACACTTGGCATGGGGCCAGAGTAATATTTCTTTTTTTTTTTTCTTTTTTTTTTACAAATCCATCTAACTTCACCTTCAAAATTCCTTTGTTTTCACATTAACCTCTTCCTGCTGATGGAAGCATTAAGTACTATGACAGTGGGGGTGGCAGACAGTTCATTCTGATAGATTTTTGTTCTTGTGTGATATTTACTTCCTGCAGTTTAGTACTTTAATGAATATATACTAGAAGGGCAAACTTTATTCTACCTTAAACACTGAATCTCATATATGGGTGTAAATACTAATACAGGTTTTATGCTACCAAATTCATGTTCTCTTCCTCACGTTCAATCGCAGTGGGTCGAACATGGCTGGCCACCAGGTGCCCACCAAACTGCTCTCTCACTCCCATTCCTCAGCAGGACATGGGGAGAAAATACACTGAAAGAGCTTGTAGGTCAAGATAAGAATGGGGAAATCGCTCACCAGTTACCATCATGGACAAAATAGACTTGACTTGAGAAAGATTAATTAATTTATTGCCAATTTAAAATAAAGTAAGAGGGTGAGAAACAAAAACAAAACTAAAAACAACTCCCCTTCTTCCAGGTTCAGCTTCACGTCTGACTCCTTTACCTTCTCCCCATCATCAGCAGCACAGGGGTATGAGGAATGGGAGTTGTGGTCAGTTCATAATACTTCCTCCTCAGCTGCTCCTTCCTCCTCACGCTTTNAAAGATTAATTAATTTATTGCCAATTTAAAATAAAGTAAGAGGGTGAGAAACAAAAACAAAACTAAAAACAACTCCCCTTCTTCCAGGTTCAGCTTCACGTCTGACTCCTTTACCTTCTCCCCATCATCAGCAGCACAGGGGTATGAGGAATGGGAGTTGTGGTCAGTTCATAATACTTCCTCCTCAGCTGCTCCTTCCTCCTCACGCTTTTCCAGCATGGTGTCCCTCCCATGGGATTCAGTCCTTCAAGAAGTGCTCCAGTATGGGTCCATACCACAAGATCTTTCCTTCAGGAATGAATTGTTCCAGCATGGGCTCCCCATGGGCAGCAGCTCCCACCGGATCACCTGCTCCTGCGTGGGCTCCTCTCTGCGGGCTGCAGCTCTGGCTGGGAGCCTGCTCCTGCGGGGGCTCTCCATGGGCCGCAGCCTCCTTCAGGCCACATCCACCTGCTCCACTGTGGGCTCCTCCATGGGCTGCAGCATGGAGATCTGCTCCATGTGGTACCCCACGGGCTGCAGGGGGACAGCCTGCTCCACCATGGTCCCCACCACGGGCCGCAGGGGAACTTCTGCTCCAGCGCCTGGAGCACCTCCTGCCCTCCTTCTTCACTGACCTTGGTGTCTGCAGGGCTGTTCCTCACTCCTCTCTCTCCCAGCTGCTGTTGTGCAGCAGTTTTTTCCCTTTCTTAAATCTGCTCTCACAGAGGCACAACCAGCATTGCTCATTAGCTCAGTGGCGGGTCCCTTTTGGAGCCAGCTGGAGCTGGCTCTTATCTGACATGGGGCAGCTTCTGGGATCTGCTCACAGAAGCCACCCCTGCAGCCCTACCAGCTACCAAAACCTTGCCACATATACTCCACACATCATTTCATACCTTCTTTTACTAACTCATACTGTATTCACCTCAAAATATGTATATACCTTACATGTATACACAACTTCAAATCTTGTATGTGCTATTAAAATTCTCCAAAAAAACGGGGTTTCTTTAGGCATTGCATGACTCAGTGGGAGTTTTAGACTTTCTAGGCTTTCATAACTGCTATCATCTGGGACATAACCAACCTGAGTATCGGGTAATTTTGCTACATTGTACTTTAATTATCCTTTTCTCATTGTTCTTTTTTATCTTTTCCCATCCCACCCAAACTCATTTCATCCAAACCCATTTCTTCCCACCCCTTTCTGTCCCCTCCTACGCTTTCCTTAAAGGTTTCTTTTGTGCAGGCTTAGTTTCATCTCAGCCACTTTCAGTCCTCCTGAGCTTTCTGCTTTTCACTCCTGAACCTGCTGTTCTCTGAGTCCCTCAAAATCTTCCCATCATTCATTTCCTTTGTTGTAACCTTGAGTTTCACCTGTCCCCCTCAGTATATGTTTACAAATAAAACGGTGCTGAGACAAATAGATGTAAGGTGATAGAATAAGCATGCTGATTCCTGAATAGCAAACTCCTCCTTTATCCCCAAATTTTATAACTATAGATTGTATCTATTCCCTTTGGTTTTTATTTAAATTGCTGGAGAAAAGTTGGAAAAAGAGCAGTTGACGCATTTGTGCCCCAGATCGTGTTGTGACTTACATGAAAGAAATGGCAGAGGTTCCAGTCCTGTTGCAACATTTTTCCTTGATGGTTTCTGATAACAGTCTCTTCTGTTTCTTTTTATTTTTGTACTTTTTTGTTGTTGTTGTTTGTTTTACTCTCTTGTTCATTAAGAACGTTTAAGTGGAGCAAAACAAATTCAGTAATATGTGATCTTCCAAATCTTCTATCTTTGTTTTAACAGAACATCCTTCCAAATTAAAAATATCCTGACTGGTGTGTGTCCATTAGCCATGAGAGAAGTCTATTTCTTAACTTGTCTTGTACACAAAGTAAGTGCAAAAAATACTTGCATGACTTACTACATTGTTTAGAGTGGGTTTCTAGATTTAGTCTTTCTCTAGATTTCATGGTGAGGAGAAAGGAGTTTGTTTGTCTTTCTGATTACAATTAAATAAATAGGGAGTTAGGGATCAAATTTTTAATTAGTTAATAGAAGCTGTATTTCCCCATAGATTTTTCCAATTTTGTTTATTCTTTACTGTTAAATATTCCATAGAATTCTTTTCTTAACATGTTTTTCACGGAAGTTTTCTCTTATGCAGCACATTAACTCACAGACAATGTAACAGTGCAATATCAGAACATGGAGATAATTCAGTAGATTCTACTTTTGCCAATGAAATGACTGTTCCTCATTTACATTGCATGCATATAAATGCATAAAACTGAGCTGTTATCACTCATTATTAAGAAAAAATAATTATCTGTATGTGGAAACAACAATAGTGTAGAAGTAAGAGTCAAGTGCTTTGGTAGGGCTACGAAAAAAAGTACTCTTTCAAAATACGTTATGTCTGAAGACATGGATCTCACAAAAGGTGCTAAATGCTGTAAGAGCATAAAAAGGTTCTAATGGAGACAGTGAACTGTGAAAGAAAAGTTATTCTATGAAATGAATGAAAAATAAGCATATTCAATTTCACTGATATTTGTAAATCATTGTTAAAACATCTGTTACTTAAAGCTGCATCAGCTTTAACTGGATATTGTGTTAACCCTCTCCCACTCTGCGTTTTTCTAACTAACGGTTTTACTAAGTATTGATTTCTGTGTAGAAACTCAGTAATATATGATATTACTGCAAGCTATTACATTTTTAGAAATGTGTAGGTGTTTTATTATTCATAGCTTCCAAAGCAAAATCTGAGAGCAAATGAACTGTATATGTACAAGAGGGTTTTGGTCAAATGGGTTAGTGCAGATGAGCTCCCAGAAGTTTGAATGCTTAACCCCTTGCTAGAGGTCATATCAAGGCTGAGTCGGAAGCCTGAGCTCTTTAACAGAATCCCCACTCACTCTGCTAATATAGATGAGAAAAAAATGATTTTCTCTTTTTGGCTACCTTGTGTAGCAGGAGATGCAACATATCCTTTCCTCGTTTCTTATACAGTGGTTGGGAAAATGGCTTTTTTTCTTGGTGGCTTGTTCATAGGTCTGCCATAGAAGAGATCAGTCTGCTAGGATTCATGAAGAACAAAGAATCATCTGGGTCAAGAGTCATCTTTGGTCAAGAGACCAAAGTGGTCCTTGCCTGAGGAAGACAAAGTAAAGTAAGATAATCCATAAAATGAGGTAGAAGAGATAGCTGACTGGTTCTGTCTGCAGTATCTTAAATTTCCAGAGACAAAATATTGCATTTCTGTATCTATGCTCTTCTAAGGTTATATTATTAGTAGCTCCTTCTCTGAATTTTGATTTTTTTTTTTTTCCAATCTTGTTCTACCTTCAAGAAAACCTGGAGTGTTTACAAGTGAATGAATCATCCACGTTTTTATGTTCATGGCCATGGCTATGCCCTACGGGTTTCATTGAACTACATTTTGCAAGGGGTCTCCGCTTCTTAATATTTCACAGTGCAAGCTCTAACTCAACAACTTGATTTTCCTCCTGGCTAAATTTCCATCTCTTCAGTTCCACTTGCCCTCCCCTTTTCTTTTTGAATCTATACTCCCTCATCAGCAACTTTTCTGCAGTCCTACTGTTAGTAAGGTAGCTGAAATAATGGTCTTACACATACATACATATATACATATATATAAAAAAATATATTTTTTTCTGTTTTGTTTACCATTTGCCCCTCTGCAAAAGATAGCTTTTCTGTATACCACCAAAACTACTGTTACGTTTCAGGAGGAGAGCAGCAGCATCTGATGCAGCTGCTGCCTTCAAGTGTCTTCAGATTAAATCACATTAATTTACTGCAAGATCATTATAAAACCATTCATGGATGCTTGTATACTCAGAAATCACATTTACCAGCTAACTGAATGGATGAATGAAGAGGAAATTACAACTTTCTTCTCTGAAATCATAGGCCTCTTCCACTTGAGCAACAAGAGAATTTCTACTAGCTGGGGGCTATTGGAAGACATACTCTGGAGCTCCACATCATTGCTATAAAGAACTCAATACATGTCAAATACATTTCAAATTTTATTCAAACTCTAATCCTTGGAAGAGATTCCTGTGGAAAATTACAAACAGCATCACATTATCACAGAGGTGATACAGTGAACTTCAGCAACAATCAACAGAGGTTAGATAAGAAGGATTGAGGGACAATTAAAAGAGCCAAATATGACTGTAAAAAGAGATTGCACAAATGCATGATTGTTCTCTGCAGTTATCTGAAGGACTTCAGGAGTAAAAATGGTTTCTATGTGTTACAGGGGGAGTATATATGGAAGAAGTTAGATAGAATAAAAGAAAAAAAAAACAAAACAAAATAAACTAACACCAAAATATAATTTTATTTTGTGAAAGTTTTTCTAGCAGCAAAAGCATCATCCATTATGATGTCTCAAATGAGATATGTACTCTGCCAAAGAGTTTAGGAAGCATCCACTTTCTCCTTGTCATTATATTGTATTCAGTAATTTAGAAGAAACATTGAAATGTTTTCATAATGGTTATGTAGGACTTTGAACACAAGATGGGATAAAACACCAGAAGTAGTTGGGTTAGATAACATGCCATCAGCACGGTAGATTATGTGATTTAATAAATCTGTTTCATCATTGATTTCCACAGGGCTATGATTTAGTCAGGAATTTGAGTAGTTTTGTAGGTTTGAAGTCTCACATGTCTTCTCTGTGAAGTCAACTGAAACCTGCAATTGAGTTTCACTGACTTTTTGGCTGCATTTGGACTCAAATGACTGACTGATGATGAGAAAAGCATGGAGACGCTTGGATAAAAACTGTGAAATACAGCGTCCATATTTCATGCTGCTTTCTTTTCTGGTCAGTCACAAGAAGCTGAAGCAATTGAAAGGTGAGTGGAAGTTGCATTGCTTTGGAGAGGTAACTCAAGAAGTGCTTAACTCCTGAAGGAACACATTACAGAATGTTTAAGTTGGGAAGTTCCTCAGGAACCAGCTACTTGGTAGAAATCTGTTAAAACTTTGATCAAACATTGTAAATGAATATATAAGATGGCTACTACAGGTTTTTTGTTGTTGTTGTTGTTGTTTTTAAGAAATACTTTCATAGCCTGTCCTTGACAATATACAAGACACATGCACTTAGGAAGTGTTACTGCCTAAGATAACTTATATTGCTTAATTATACAGCTATATCACAAAAATAATAATCTCTTTCCGAGGTGTAGAATTTACTTGGTTTCCAGGATGTAACAGGTAGAACCAAATCCCCAGTGTTCTGGGATGAGGAGGTGATTTTAAAAGAAGCAGAACTTGACAGAAAAGCAGAAGTCACAGATCATTTACCTAACTAATTGAGGGAGGAATGAACAGTTAACTCACAGTAGAGGTAGGGAATGAGAAAGAATCCGGTGGCAGACTGAGATATTTTGATGCTGATTTTTTTTTTTTTCCCATGACAAGAAGGTATAATGGGAAAGTCATGGAAGGCCCAGCAGGCAAAGTGAAAAGTTGACTGAATTTGAAGTAGCTGACAGAGCAAAATTGGGAATAAGCAAAAATATATGCACTCACCCCAATCCAGAAAGGAAAAAGAATAATTAAAGCTTAGAAGATAGCATTGTAGCTCCAGATGTGGAGCAGCAAGGAGATGTCCCTTAAGTTAGACATAAAACCCACCAGATATAAGTAAGAGATTTCATGGAAGTATTGTTAAGGAAGCTACTGAACAAGTATGTTTCTTTTTGTATGTATGATTAGCTTTACTATAAATCCTGCAGGATTCTTGAGATTCATTAGGAAAGAGGATCTGTAGATGTTTTTAAAGACCATCTGTTTTGGTTCTGGGATCATCACCTTGTCAGGTTGTGAGGAACACTGTGTTCAGAAGGAAATAACAAATACAGTATTAAAATTCGTAGGATGTGTTTTTGTGATTAATAATGCAGATGACTTACTTTCCTCATTTTAAAATCTGTTTTGGGAAACAATTAAAGTCTTTCATTCCATTCCGAAGATTTTTGTTTCTTTGAAGAATGTTAACTTGAAACCAGACATAGTCCTTTTGCAGATCTAAGGTCTTGCTAACACCACTGGTTGATTTTCTCCAAAGCAGGGATCCACCCTTTCACCCACACTTCATATGATTTATTATTTCTCTCTTTAGAAATCTGACTTGAACACATCACAAGACAATATTTACAGAATTGTCAGCACTTTGTGATTTATACAATGTAGGTAATGTGATCTGTGCAAAATACATTGACATTGTTATTATCATTTTTTTTCAAACTGTAGAAACAGAAAGGGCTTTCTTGATGTTACTGCAAAATGTTACCAAAGCAATTACATTTTGCCACTATCCATTTTTATTAATGCAGAATAGACATAAAATTTTGAAAAATTTCAAGTCAAGATGTACTTTTGATGTAACAGTTCAATATTTGAAACATACAAAGAAATCTAGGAGGGGGCAGTATGGGTTCTCAGCTCATCGTTTGCATATGGCCACAACACATTTCTCATTAATGTTAATTGGATTTATAAACCTGCATGAAAGGAAGAATATAGGCTTAAAAGTAACATTCAGTCATGCTCACATCTCACTCTTCCTTTGGCATTTTGCACATTTCCCTAGTATTTTTCTCAAACTCTGTTTTTAATTAAGCAAAAGTTTACTGTGGATCATAATGATGCATGATTTAATCACCTTATCGAAGTTAACATCACTAGCCCACTACACAGAGACACCTGTTCTTTCCTAAAAATATTCTGCATGCTCTATAAGATTCACCTGTAGGCATTGTTCTGAATTGCATTAAGAAATAAAAATATTTCTGTACATTTGACCCAAAACCAATGTCACTCTAGTTTCGTTGGAAGCAAATGAAAAGAGTGGTGGCTTCCTCAGTATCTCTTTCATCCTTCTGCATTCAATACTAGAGACTGACAAAAAGATTTCAGTAATTAGTACTTCTAGAGCAATAAAACTATGTCTCTTCAAACAAATGATACAAAACAGCAATGCATCTGATTGGGAATATAGTCAAGGCTCCATTTCATACACTTCTATCTATAATTACATGAGTGTATTATGAATCTTCAGTAGCCAGGATCATGTCAATATTAATATTAATATTTGTTTATATACCCTATTGGTACAAGTTGGTATCCTGATCCCAGGAGCAGAATGAAACAAGGGCACTAGCTGGTGCTCCCTCTGCTTGGCCATCAGCAGACAGCTTTCCCCAAGCCCTGGGTGGAAACATGACACAGAAGAGAATTCTTCACTGGCAACTGCTGACCATAGCTGCAATTACAGCAGCATCTAACCCTCCTGAAGGGAAGGTTATAGCCCTTATCCAGTAAGGGTTTGTTCACAAGGCAGACTCCTTACCTATGGAGGTGGTCTAAGATGTCACAGCTGCTGATACCTGCTCTCATCCTGTGCTCTGTAATTAGAAATCTATTCAAGATTAGTGTATTTTATAGTGCTTCCTCCCCACCCCACCCCGCACCCCCCAAAATCTGAACTTTGGCAGATGCAAACAGCAGTTCCAGATGTACTGTGTAAGTAACAAAATTTCCACAGCAGGTTATGATATAATGCAGCTTAAAAAAAAATAAGACAAAACCCAACCAACCAACACAATAGACCCACATATACTGTCTATAGGTTTTGGACTGCAAATCAGTTTTCATTATGAACCTTCTTGTAAAGACCCCACAGCTTCCTAAAATTTCCCAGGTTAAATACATATTTCATAGTGTTGTGGAAATTCTATAAAATTGACCTGGAGTATACACTGACCTCTTCTTCTGCAGACCTCCTTACACCTTTGTAAATTTAAAATCATTGGGCAGATTTTTCCTCTCAAATCGTTCTGGCTGTTTGGATCCTCAATGTATGACCTCTTACCATTCTGTTGAAATCAAGAGGACCTTTCCCCTCCAGAATGAGCAAATAGCATCCCTAGCAAGCAGTCACAACAGTTGTCAGTCTAGAGCTTCTAAGGTTTTCTAGGTCTTTTAATCAATGTAATAGTTTTCTGATTTATTGTTTATAAAATACAAACTAGTCTTCCAATGTATTTCTTGGAAAATATTGTCTTGAACTTGAGACATTTGTCCAATCAAAGAAGGGAATATAGATAATGTGTTTTATGTATTGTAGAATGCAGCATGATTGTATAGATAGCTAGCTTCAAAATCGTTGCTGCACCATACAGTATTTTCCTATATTGGTGATTAGCAAAAGGATCATACTTTTTTCTTTCAGCTGTAGACCTAGTTTTGATTAATTTAGTTTTTCCGGCATGTCTGGGGTATAGTCAGTTGAGGACTAAATACAAAGCCCCTGTTTATTTAATTCAGCCCACGTTCTTTATGTACCATAATCAAAAGAAATCATGTCACTCTTACTTCCTGCAGTCCTGAAAATTGCTGAGCACCTCAGGTTCTCTTATTCTGGTAACAACTGATCCTTGAATCTTTGATGGCTTTGGGTCTGAGCCTTCGTTATAGCTTGTGCTTTAGGAACTGAGGTTGGTAGAACTGCAGATAAAATACCCAGCCAGGGTTTGGACAGTCTTCTTGGAAAACCTCGGAGTCACTGGAATTAATAATTCTAAAATCTTACTATATTGTGTTCATTTGCTAGGAGGGTTTTTATGGAATTTCACAGTTTTTTTCTGCATTGGTGTGACTTTCAATATTTGTATGTTTGCTTATTATCCTATTGCCAATAATTTCTTTTAAATTCAAATAAAGAAGTTCCATGCTAACCTGGCTATCTGATTCAAAGATACATCTTTATACCTTTCTCTCCCTTCTCTCCCTTAGGATTTTATGTATGTTTAGATTTTTTTTCCACTTTTATTTTAAAAAGAAGCACTATTTAGAATCTGAGCAAATAAATTTTCACAGTTATAACCAGAAAGTATGGGGAGAGGTAGGAGAGAGCTCTTTATGTAAGTGAAGCACAACACTGAAGTGAAGATGGCACAGATGTGTACCTCAAGATCAAAAAGAAAAATATATGATGGGAAGCGGAAAGTTGTTGGTTTTATGTCCATGAAGAATTCTTCCCAAGGTGCACTGGTACATCTGTTGCAGATTTACCTATATTTACACTGACAGCTTCAGAGATATTTATGCAGGTGAGCATCTGTAGATAAAAGATCCTAGCAGGCAGTTGTGACGTTAAACAAGGTGGTGAGATACTCCTATCATAGTTACATATTTGAAATAATATGAAATAACACAGAAAATGACAGGAGCTTTTCAGACATTAGACAGCAGGCGCTCCCCTCCCCCCACAGGACTTTGATAACATTTAGTTCCAAAACACCCCAATTTTTGCAGTAGTCTACAAAACAACCATTGGCAAGATCTGGCTTTGACTAATTCTGCCCATGTGCGCAGAAGATACCTATGGCAAGATGTTTGTGTTGAAGCTTATTATTATCTTTTAATGGTCAAATGTTAAAAAAAAAAATCTTATTTGTACAATATCATCCCAACATTAGATGAAAACAGATATGACTGTTTTTATTTTTAGCTGGCATAAAATGAATAATAACATGTCGGTGTCTTGATATGACCATCCAGCTTGTCTAGGGGGTATGGAGAGGGAATCTTTTAAACCACAGAGCAATGGAAGTTCATTCAGCTTGCTTTCTATTTTCTAAGGATGACAAAAACTTATATATAACTTCATCACATACAACAGCACCTTTGCTGATGAAAACTGACCTTCATTTCTCTCACCATCGTAAATCCATTTCACAGTCTGATATGGTTGGTTGAATTACAAATTATTGCCTTAGCTACAGTCTGACTTTAGACAACACTATGGTCAGCCCAAGTGCCATCACTGGGTATCTGTGTCTCATAGGTGGTTGTCACAGTAAATCCAGAATGATCAAATAGGTTGTTTAAAGTTTACAGTCTGTTTTATGTGCACTGACCCACCGTATAATAATAAAGTAATAAAAAGCAGTACGAGTTGAGCTTGAGATCTCTGTATCATGAAATTATTTAATAATATCAAATGTGAACACATGTAAACACTGTAAGAATGTGATGTACAGGTCAGGTTCAATGGGATCTCTCCTGTCGGAATAGCTGGTGCTATTCCTCCTGTCATTGTTGTGCTTTCTGGAGTACACATACTCAATGGGGCAGAGGGTAAAGGGGGCTGATGGCATCACAAAATACTGTTCATCATGAGCCTGTTGCTGATGTCACTAATATTAGATATGCTCTGGCATATTTTCATTTATGACTAAATCCATTGCCATTTTACATCAATGTTAATCAGATCAGAGTTGGTTTCCACCCTGCTGCACTACTTCTGACATTAACCACCTGAAAAATATGGTTGCAAGGTATTATAATTCCCATAATAGTTTCCATTAATTTCTTGAAATTTACCTTAGTCACTATCTAGGGGCCCCAGAATTATCCTATTGCTGAAAGAGAAAGGCAACACTTACTGAGCTAAAGTATGTTTAGATTTTCCCAACCTGACAGCTGTTTGCAAGCTAAAGGAATTTTAGTGGAATCCTGGATATATACATTTTTTTTTAGCTTCTCAACACACCTAAGGATTTTTTTTTTCCAAAGATTTCTAGTTGTTTTCCTGAAGTTCAGATTGACATGAACAAATTCACTTTGGATTTTTTAAACAACCATTTAAATTTTAAGAGCTTTATTTATATCTTGATTAGAACTTTATAGCAGAATTTCAATAAAATGGCATAGATATTACCTTGTATTTAATTCTGTAGATTTTTAGAATAATTTCTGAGAAATCTTTTAGATCCATGAGCTTTCCTCTGCTTTCTTCCTTCATTTTATATGTTCCTGGTTTCAGAGAGAAATTGTTCTAGTGGGAGAATCATTTAGCCTGTGACTTTGGAGATTTAAATTCTATTCCCTGCATCACAATTGTTTGTCAGCATGACCATCAATGTTATTCCATTTCGTAGGCTAATTGCTAGTATATACCATTTTCCATGTTCATTCAGACACATTGTTGTAGAAATGGTGTAATTATTTAAGACTGAAAATGCTTTCTGTGTCCAAAGTGCAATAACTAACTACACATGAAAGTATTTCTTATTGAGGGACTGTATTGCCCAGCTATTGCAGGATGAGTTTGTCATGCCAGGAGACACCCTTATTTCTGCTCTTTTACTCACTAATTCCTCTCAGAAGCATCCAAACTGGAGGGCCTCTGTATGTAGCATTTATACTGCTTTTGTGTGTAGGTCCTGCAGAATCAGACTAAAATCCTACTGAAGGAAGCATTGAACATACAGCTTTTGGAAAGGAATATCCTGAGACTGTTTGGTCCTTACCTTGTGATCTAATACATTTTGTAGAGCCTGTATAAAAGTTCATTATTTAGAATCTTTATGCTCCTATGGTATGATTACAGAGAAGAGTTGAATCGAGATATTTTGAATTTTTGATCAGAATTTTCAGTTGTGTGAACCTTGCATTTCACTGAGTCTTTGGTCACAAAGTCTAAAGACCCCGCCGGTGAGTGGTAATAGCATAAAAGACAAGATTTCATCTGCTAAAAGCCTGCTCCTGTGTGAATGATCCTTCCTTTTTATAGCTGCCTTAATTGTGCTGAAGATGAGACACTCAACAAACTGTTGCCGGCAAATGCAGAAAGACTTTTGTTGGTTATTTGTTGTTGCTTTTCCTTAAATTGTTTGTTATAATGGCTAATACATATAATTCTCACAGACTTCTCACAAGAGCATTTTATGTATTCTTAAGAACATACCTGAAATATCACAATCTTGCTTTTAAAATGCTTGGTGGGCACTTTTAAAGCCAGTCATTTTACTTACGATACAATTTACATTGATCTTTTTGACTAAAAAACAAACTTCACATTAGAACAAAACTTTTCTTCTATTCTATTCAACATCTAATCACTAGTCAAAAAGATATTCTCCTAACTACACAAGATTTTAAATCTATACTTTTTTTTCCAATTCCTAAGTAAGTCAAAACCAAAAATATCTGAGCTTTCTTACTGGATTTAAGTTACTCACATGCCACAATACAGCCACAATCTCTAGCTGGGGTATAAGATCCCAAGTGGAATTTCTTAGTCTTATCCAGTCACCAAGGCCATGAGCATCAGTGTCTCCCTTTCCAGATAAGAGTTCTGCTTGCCAGGCTACTGGTGTCATTTCTTCTGATCAAAAATTCATCCTAAAACCAAGAAAGCATTCCAAGAAGTTTGGAAACTCCTAAAAAAAAAACCTAATAAGTCAGCATTTTGCTGCACTTATTTTCTGTCAGCTCTAGGTCTGAGTATGACTTATCTCAATATCTTTAGTGAAGCTGAATGCCCACAGCATGTTAGTTCCTAACATCCTTTTATCTGTAAAAGGTAGAAATTGCAGGCAATATCTCTGAGAATTGTGCCTTGGACCACCCTTTTGGGAGGGTGAAAGATATTTCCTTTGTGATGAAAGTTCTAGTCCTGTTTGTCAGAGAGGAGATGAATTGGAGAGCTGCCTTCACCAGATCAAAATTACTCAGACTTGTGCCACTATTGACAGTAGTTTGTATTCATTCGTCGGTAGCAAAAGGACTAGAAAGATACAGAGGGGTATGGGACAGGCTTCTTCAATTTCCATTTCTATGTTTCCTTTTAGAACTCAAGTGTAATTTGGACCTCGTAAGGTGGTGTAAGATGTCAAAAAGCCTTGAACTCAGAAAAAAACATACTGAAAATATCATTCTGTACAAAATGTAAGATGCATTTTGTTACTATCAAACATATGTGGTATCCGACAAATTTAATATCAAAATATTTAGTATCTGATGATTAAAGAAAAAAATTAATTTGTCACATCTCTACCTTGTACAGCATGTTTAAATGGAAACTGTGCAAAACCTCTCCTTTTTCACTTTCCTCTCTCTGCCCAATAAAAATTCCTCTGTTCCCCGGGAGTTTTGGAAATTCTGCCTGTTTGTTATTTTTATGTCAAATAAACCAGCAGATCTTTGATTAAATAAGCAATGATTTAAGGTAAGCAGAAAGAGTAAGACTGTTTAAAAACAATAAATCAACCAAAAAATGCAGGCATGTTTTATGGATTAATATCTGGGATATGTTAATTGGTGTACTCTCTTGTGGATTTCAAGAACAAGCAGATTATTCTATCTAAAATGAAAGCATGTGTCATTATCTCCAAGAGTTCCCAGAAGCCCAGTAACGGTGCTTAATGACAGCACAGTGTGAATGTGAAGAAGCTGTGAATAGCTACATAATACTATCACTCTAGGCTAACTATGTAACAAGAACTAGCTAGGATCGGAATATCTCCATTGGAATTTCTGTTTATTTTTATGAGTCATTAATAATAATAATAAACAAAAGCCCCTCATCTCTCATCTGACATCCTGGCATAGCACGACCTTTGTCACGTGTAGTTTTCATGTTGCAGAAATAATTCATCTTACTCTTTTACCTCTTGCTGACACAAGCATGCGAGTGTGCTACATTATTAAACCAGTTGTCTCACCTGACTGGATTTTAAGAGAGAATTCACTTGCAGCCAAGTGAAAAATATTTCATCTCAAAGGGTAAGACCTGTCCACTTGGCTGTGTGTAAAATATGTGTTAGAATGTGTGCAGCATCTGAGACTGCCTAGCTGTCTTTTCTTTGTGCTGCTGTGCTATGCTTGCACTATCTAGCAAATACTGAAAGCCTTCCTAAGGTCAAACAAGTGTCATGGAAAGCAGGAAAGAGTAAACTTAGCTTTGGCAGGTGCTGCTTTCTGAACTGTTTCTCAGAGGAATTCTCTCTCTACCTAAAAGCTGCCTTTTGTTGGCTGCTTTATGCCCCTTACATGCTGTTGGTGGTTGTGCTCAATGCATCATGGTGACAGGAGCAGGATGGAGCTTCCCAGGGAACTGAGAAAGGGCCAAGGAGATGGCGTAGAGCTGAGACACATCCCTCAGAGGACTGGAACTGTAGGAGAGGTGTGCTATCACATTGCTAGAGGCACACGGTGTGGTTGACTGTACTTACCCTCCATTTCCAAGGAGTTATATACTACTTTAAATACCAGTGAGAAAATGCTAAAAATATTTCAAAGATAGGAAAATGAATGTTTTTGGAGACATATGAAAGATGAGTTCAGGAACAGTATTATTCCCTTGACCACCAAAATTTACATTTACTTGTTTAGGAAGGGTCACTCTTCTACTGAGCTCTTGCTCTTGAGTTTACTCGGAGTTTTGCATCAACCTTTACAAGCTGACTTCTGTGTCCTCTTTGTTTCATGTAGCATAGAAGAAATAAAGAAGAACAAAATCATTTTTATTTCATAGTAAGTGCACTAAGAAGACATAAGGAGACAGACTGTGCATATTGATTAGTAAATGCTCCTCTAAGACACCTTATGGCAAGATAACATGGAGGGATAAAGCATGTTTTTTCCCCTGTTCTAATATAAACATATGTAAATTTAGAATTATATGCATTTCTGTGCTGTTTTGTGGTTGTTGCCCCACTGCTCTGGGCTGGTGGTATGTGGCTGGAGCTGGGATGGCCCTGCTGTGACCAGAACTGCAGAGGGAACAAAGCTGAAACTACGAGTGATGATTCCCTGCTTGCCTTTACTTCATCCTGCAACCTGTGTTGGGAGGACAGATAAGACTCATGCTCTTTCACTGCCCTAGTGACAGGATAAGGTTACACATCTCCTAGTGAAAAACCCACTAAATGGAAGGCAAATATTCTGCGCTGAGGTTAGCGCGTGTGTCAAATTTTATACTGTTTCTGGAAGTTAGAATTCCTATTGGAAATCAGGCCCTTAGGAGTACACAGAAATAGTGAAACTCATCCTGCTTCAGGTAAGAGTGCGCTGAAGTTCTGGTTGGCGTCAGAGAAGGTGCACATTTGGGACTGTGTGGAAATCAATTGATTTTGTTTGTGATGACGAGTGTGTTAGTAAAAAGAATGTGGGTTTTATGTCACTCTTCAGCTTTCTTGCTGTCATTCATTCAGTAAATTTTGAATAACAGTGTGAGATCATTGCATATGTCTGCCATTAGCAGCAAGGCTTCCCCTTTGCCTGTTTCAGGCCATGATAGTAATCTAGAAGAAAGGCTCAGCCTTGGCCAGAAGACCCCTTCCAAATCATCCCCAGCTATTCTCTGAGGAGTAAAATACCAAATACCACTGGATCACCCAAGCAGGCTATGAAACTACCATACCACCGGTCGCAAAGAGAGAACAGGGCTCACCTGCAAGCCCTTCTGGGGCTTTTAGATAGCCATTGGCATTGCCTTTCACGTAAGTCCACAGTGAGCCATGGTGTTGCTGGTATTTCTCTGGCTTGGGATATGATTTCCTGGACTTGCTGATGTGCTATTAAGAATTAGTTTTCTTTTCCTGTTATTGGATTGTTAGATGCGAGATGGAATCTTGCATAGTGTCCAAGAGTACAGAGAGAAAATGTTTAGAGGCCTCTCTTCCTGGCTATTTTCCCTCTCTCTTGATTATTCTGCTGGTGTTGATGGAAGGTAAAAGCAAATGCTCAATGGATCTGACAGGCATTTAGCACATGAACATGGAAAACAAAAGAAACAAAAAGCTCTACTAATTTGAGCAGAATAGAATTTCTCGTTTGCTATCCCAGGAGGTTCATTCACAAACTTTGTTGTGCTGGGCATAAATCTGATGGAAAACTGGTCTTCTAGGAGCTGCCCTCCAAGACAGTGCAGAGTGAAATGCCTGAAGTCACAGTGTGTATTTTGGCCCTAGGAAGTAGTTTTCTCAAGCATATCCTAGGGCTGACCTGTGAGTGGGAGCTGTGAGAGGTGCTGATTTTCACGAAAATGTTGTAAATTATAGGCTGGTAGTACGAGCCAAAATATAGGAGCTTCCTCTGTTGAGAGAGAAACTAGGAAAAAGAAAAGAAATGATTCTCTTACAGATAGGAGAGAACCCCTAGTAAAGTGGCTGAAGTTCAGTACACTTCCTTGTCTTTCCTGAGTCCTGGCTGTGTTTGCCTTATTTCTCTCCTTTCTTTCTCTGGGCACCATTTTGTCTTCTTTCTTCCCACTCTTCCTTCACCTCATAACCCAGCTTTCAGTTTGCCTTTGGCCATCTGTATTTTCTTGCATTCCCAAATGTATCATTCTCCCTGGAAATCCTGTATGCTGTGCTCTTAGTGCTGGCAGCAAAGACCTTACTCAAAGTTTGCTCATGGAAGCAGCAGCTCCACATGACCATCAAGATTTGAATAAATTTCTATTTTTAACTCTATCCTACTCTTATGAACACTAGTCATACTGTACAGACCGCCAAGACACTGGCAGTGCTCTTTGTCAAGGATCAAGGAAAGTGAGGCTGCTTCAGAAGGGAAGTCCAGCCAGGAGTCAAAGCATGGCAACTCAGGCAATGACAGCACCATCATCAATCAGTGTGCAGTCCCACATGTCCAAGCAGGGTAAGCAAAGCAGGACTGGTGACAGCAACAAGCTTTAAGCAATTCAAGGATCACCTAACAAGGCAAGATGGCAATTGGTTAGAGTTTTAAAAAGGCAAACCAGCATAGTGTTGTGAGCTGTTTGGCCCACATGATTCTTCACAGTAACTGCTCAGGATGGTGCAGAACGAGACCTTCAAACAGAGAAATTGAAATTTACTGAATTTTGTGGTGTTAGAAAGGACCTGAAAGGAACTGAGAAAGCAATCAGCTGTAGCCCTGCCCTGAAATTACAGCTTTGGTAAGTTCCTTTAATTGACTTTTTTTTTTTTCTTTTTCAAATAGTATTACAATTGGGATCGATTGCAATGAACAGGGTGTTTATGTGAAACCATTCACAAATGCTGACAACTATATGTCTTTAAATCATTGGTTTTTCTAGTAGGTGTGGGCAGATTTTTTGGCCCCTGGAAAAGATACATAACATGTCTGAACACCCTACCAGTCTGCTGCCCTTTCTGAACATTTGCAGAACTGTCTTAATAATAGGAACCTAAATAATTCATGTGCAAATTATGACACTGCACCAACATTTGGGTGAGCAGTTACTGACAAAAAATGGCAGAGCAGCTATACGTTCCGTGCTGTCTACCTGTATTTAGAGTTGAGTGAGAAACAGAACCATGTTTCAAAGAAAATTGATTTGATGATATTCATTGTTATTTTGTTTTCCCCATTTAAGAACAAAGGAGAGCTCTTTCTGTGCTTACTAACCTGAATCGATTAAAAGTAACATTGCTTTTCTATTATAATGAGTGTATTTATGTGTCTGAGATCCTGTTAGATGCTACTTAGCATACAGAAGAATATGTTACAAGAATTAAGAGGAACACTGATATGGATCTAAAAGGAAGATAATAGTGAGAAACTAATGTGTTTATTTAATTTAGATTATCTACTAGCTTTGGATAAAATTTGACTGTGATGTGGGTGTTTATGGGGCGAACTTTCAATAACTAGGGTAGTTAACTAGTGCAACAGTTTGCTAGAATATGAAGCAGGTTGTCTGTTATTGCAAGGCCTATAAATTAAAAAAAGATATCCTAAAATACATTCTGTGGAATGACCAGATCCAAGGAGAGAATAGCTGATCTACAGGATGTCATGCTATCTGATCAGATAGTTAATGTATTTCCTTCTATCCTTTGTGCTGTGAGACAAAATTCTTATGCAAAATACATGTACTAACCCAATCTTCAACAGAAACGAACTGTAAGATGAGGTATTTCCCACTGCTATGCCTAAAGGCAGTACAAGCATGCATAGAGTTAATGGGAGTAAGAAAATATTACTGGAACACCAGAACTCCCTCCAGCTTCTTTCTAGCTAACAGATTTTTCTTCAGCCAGAGAAGTACCTTGTGTTTTTCAAAAAGGAAGACAGTCTGAACCTGCACAAGATTTTTATAAGCATAGAGCAAGGATAATTTACAATTTGGCTGACTAACATACACTGTACGAAGCTATGGTTTGAGCCTACTTCTGTTGTATCAGTATTCTGACAGCAAAAAAAAAAAGTTTGTTGTGCATTTGATGACTGTTCCACTTAAATTTACATCAGAGGTGTTTAGCACCAGGGCTGTGCTGTACAAGATGCTGCTGAAAAGTGCAGGTTCAAATCAGGATGTGACTGATCCCTCTTTAACACTGTCTTTCAGTATGACAGCTGATGGAAATGGTATGCAGATGCTGATGTCAGAAAAATAAAACTGGTAACCGTGAGCTCTAAGGCAAAATGAACCTAGCATGGAGTTGTTTGGAGAAGTTACTTTCTTCTTTACGAGCTCATCTTGCACCACTACTATGACAGGGAAAGCATGAAGAGTTGTAGGAGAAAAGGAGGTCAGGGTAAATGTGATTATGTACACCTTGGAGCTCAGTATTATTGCGTTTGATGTCTCCTGGAGTCTTTTGAAGTTATGGAGGACCTCATGGTTTGCAGAAAAACAGCCCAAGCATATGTCTAATCTGATAGCTCTGACTGTTTTCCCAGGTGTTTTTACAGGTTTGGCTTACATTTTGGATTAAAATTCTATTTTCTGGGTTGTTATACCACTGAGAAAGAGAGTTTTATGAAACATGAAATGTCTTTTGAGCTATATTTCTGGTTTGGATGTTTGTTGCTCGTATTTTCTTTTTTTTTATTATTTTTTTTTATTTTTTTTCTTTTTTTTTTATTTTGCCAGTGGAATTGGAAAAGGGATTATCTTTTGGTTTGAATGGGGTTTTAAGTCCAGTATTTCATATCTGTTTGACTCATCTGAAGAAACAGCTTAGATTTTGCTAATACAGAGATACTTAACAGACCAAAGTAGAAAAAGACTTTGAACATAATTAAAATAAACATTTTAAAACAGTTTTATGAAAAGGAAAGAGGTTCTCTGTTCTCATGTAGTTATAGGAATAACTTCCATAGGAAGCTAATAAATTGTATATAGTCATGTCAAGACAGTACTTGACATTCTGACATGGGAACTACATATATCATGGATGTTTATTTTATCAGGTTTTAGTTATGCTTTTTTTTTTTGCCTGTTTTGCACGCATAAGGGACCAAAGATTGATTTCTGATGCCAGACGATAGAGTTGGTGACATTCCACTTAAATTTGAGCAATATTTCAGAGGTCCAAATACAACCTTTTCGACCTTTTAAAATCTTCCTGTTTGTCACATATCTAAGTGGCTTAAGCTGGCAGTATTAACCTCAGTACGGAACTAGCAAAAGAGACTTTAGAATGTAGATGAGTGTATATGCATATAGTTGGTGAGACTATAAAAAGGGGTAGATTTTGTATGGGTAAATTTTGAATATATTCATCTTATAAGTACATTCTTTATCTTCTTACTAAAGAGATGAAAAATTCAAAGCACAGTTACCAAAAAAATTTGGATGGTCTCTGCAAGATGAGACAGCTAATGCTGGAGAGGATACAAATCCCATCATACATTTATGTGAATAATAAATAAAAGGTAATAGCCCATTATCACAAATA
>VXAL01008761.1:605408-629608 GCA_013399475.1 Chauna torquata
TTTTTTCTTTTCAACATTGAAAAGTGGTTCTGTATTTCAGTTACCAGCTTGCAAAGCAGTATCACATCTGCCCCCCTTACTGTTCTATTTTATAAATACATTAGAAATCATGAGGCACTCAAATACAGTTGTGTGATAAATAGACAGCTGTCTGGTTTTGTTTNAATTGCATGACGCTTAGAGAAATTTTCATAATGGATGAAGTTCATTTTTGCACTGATGCCTGAGCACCACCTATATGCTTCTTAAATTCTCTCTTTCCAGACTTAAACAATATCTGATTCAATTGTGGCCTTGAGCTGATTTTTCGTTACAGAATGAGCTTAATTTTCTTGATGTGAAGAAAGGTTTTTTTGTTTGTTTGTTTTTGTTGTTGTTATTTTTGTTTCTCCCTTTCTTTCATTCTTTAATAAAGATTCTGTAAACCTTCCATAGAATGTACATAGAATTTATAATATATGGGGACTGGGAACGAGAAAAACTTGAACAGATGTTTAGAGATTCATGTGAACACAGCTTTTTCAGTCAAACCATGTTCCAAACTGGAGACAAAAAAAAAAATCTGTTGTGTGGATTTGAATGAATAAAGAATGCACTGAAATGAATGGCAGGGCTGGTTTTCACCACTGGAGAGATGCTTGTCTTGTGCTTGGTGGAAATTTATTCCCAGGTAGAAAATCAGATAGGTAGATGCACTCTAACTATCCACAGTAGCACTTTGGGAAGTATGTTTAGATGGTAAACACTTTTGAAACAGCTCATTTAAAATTCTTCTTCTTCTGACTCTATTGTCTGTGAGAGCAGCACGTTGCATACATGCAGGCTGACTGGCACTCAGGGTCATGTTTGCTAACAAAAATAAAAGATAATGAAAATATACAGTTAAGTGGCACAACACATAGCCCCGGGGGAGGGTTTCTGTTGTATGTACTGGCACCAGAGTGCTGCATAATGACTGCAATATCTGGAAGTGGGGAGTGATTTCAGTACTGGCATCTTAAAAATGTTTTTAACAAATGTCCATGGAAAAAAAAAGTGAGTCCAAAGTTAATGTTTATCTGGCTACATGGCCCAAAGACCAGATTCTGATTTGATGCCAGTTTCATGGAAGTGGAACTAAAGAGTTCCTTAAAAAGAACGAGTTCCAAATCAGTACTTCTAGTTGAAGGGGGTGCTGGAAGGCCTAGATGTGTACAATGGGGTCCATCCTTGTTCTTAGGAAACAGGGCCTACTAGGGCTATTTTGTTTTGCTCTATTAAGGGCAATTTCATGAACTACAGAATCCATGCTTTATTTTAGAAGATATCATGAGGAATAAACAAGCCAAAACAAATAAACAAACGAACAAAAATAAACCCTGTATCCCAAATATTTGCAAGCTTAGGCAGGGAAAGGAATGAAGATTTAAAAAAGGAAAGGTACCTGTTTCTAAATGAGATTTGGAAATAGCTGGAGAGTTGGTGAGATGGAAAGATAAGAAGGCTAGTTTAGAAGAGTGCATGTACATGAGAAAGCTCTCATCCCAAAAGGGACATCAGAGAGCTGTAACAGTCAAAACAAGAGAGAAAACCAAGTTTGTGTACATGTAAGTGAAGTACTATGAAAGAAGAGATCTAAAGAGGTAAACGAATACGATAAAGAAAAAAATATTTCAGTGAAACATCATGGAATGTTTTCTTCATGCATAAACCCTATTGCAACTAACTAGTGAGTCTGCACCGGCTATAGTTTAGTTTGCTGTTGCCTTCATGGTGTTTTCATAGTAAGGAAAAAAATGAACTGGCCTGCCAGCCTAGCCAGTTAAGGTGTGAGACTGTAGGTTCTTGCTCTCTGTCAAAACAGAAAACCTGTTCTTATATCTATAAACCCTCAAGCACATGCTAAGAGCTACTTTCTCCTGAGCCCCAGATCTTCCTGAAGAAAGGACCTGGAAATATCTGTTTGTTTTCTTAGGATTGTAGAATAATTTAGGGTGAAAGGGATCTCTGGCAGTTGTCTAGTTCTGTTGGAAGCAGGTTTATCTAGGTCAGATTTCTCAAGGCTTGTCCAATTGTATTCTGAATATCTCCAAGGATGGAAATTATGGGCAACCTGGTCCAGTATTTGACCACCCCTCTGGTGGAAAAGCTCTTCTTTATATGTAAATAGAATTTCCTGTTTTTCAGCATGTTTTCCTTGCCTCTTGTCCTATCACTGGGTACTTAGAGAATGGCTAAGAATGGCTAAGAATGGCTTACTTGGCTTCATCATTCCTGTATCCTACTAGGTAGCTGTAGGCAGTAAGATCTCCCTCTAGACTTCTCTAACTGAACAAACCCAGTGTTCTCAGCCTCTGCTCATACTTATTGTAGGTCTTAGTCCAGGCTCATGTAGTCTGGATAGATCAGGTGTGACAAGGGCTGAGCGCACTACAGTCCAAGCTACCAAGTTTGTCCTGAGTTCAACTATTCCAAAGTATAGCAGAGGTAATTTTCATCCAAAACTCAAAAGCAGTGAACAGGAACATGCACAGAAGTATATTCTCCAGACCTTTTCTCTGCTGTTACAACATTTCCTTGGCACTGTTTAATCTAATAATATAGACATGCCTGAGGTCTGTTCCCAGGAACACAACTTAAATGTATGTACTGTTATACTGCCAGAACTTTCCCTGGCAAGTTTTTGGCCCAGACCAATATTTATGCTCCCAAATATTTGCCAGGAACTAACTGTTCAGAAGTTAGCCTAGGCTGGGGACAATTGTCAATAGCTCATTAAGATATCGTTACCCAGCTATAGAATAGTGTTTAGTGGCAAGAACAAAGGCTATTCTATGTCAGTTGGCCTCAGTGCTAGCGACTGGTCTTACATACAGTTAATTTATTAGCAGGGATGTAACTCTTGGATCTGCTACAGCAACTCAAGGTAGCTTCAGTCCAGTGACAGAAATCTCTGCTGAAACTGCACTGAAAGAGTGTAGTGAACTGGAGCATGTGGGAGTTAAGAGTGAAGTTGAATGGGCAAGACTAGGAAAGCGTATTTCAGAAAGAAACATAAAACATTTATGCTTCTTTTAAAGCGCATTTTTCCCCACAGAAAACTCTCTTTAAAATGGGCCAGAGGAAAACAAGAGAGAGATGGGAGCAGTTGAATATACAAGATTTTGTGTTCGAAGGGCTTTAGAGCTTTGAGTTTTAGTTTCTTTCCTTGCTATTAGCTTGCTAGCCATCAGGCTACATTGCTTTTGTATTTCAATGCAATTTCTTTGAAAATAGTGCTCACATCATAGTCAATCTTGATTCTCAAAAGGCTTAAGAGAATAACAGTCTATGCCTGATTTGCTTGCTTTTCTCATTACATTCAGGTTATACTTTGATATTGAGACTGTGCAACTGAGTGTTCTACAACCCAGGCACTGGCTATGAAACCATCTCATATACTGTTTGTAAAGAATTTTGGAAAACATTATGAGAAATAAGAAAATATCAACCAGATATCAGAGCTGATTTGGTGTTCAGTATTATGATCTGATCCAGTCTCATGGTCTGATCTGATGTCTGACCCTGCTTCGAGAAGGAGGTTGGAGAGGAAACCCCCTGAGGTCCCTTCGAGCCTGAATGATTTTTGATTATGATAATTATTAGTTGCACCAAAGTTCACACAACTAATGTAACAAAGGGAAATGGCCTATCACTCAGGGGTTGATTTTATGAGCTGTCTTCAAGTGCTAAGTTCTCTTAACTCCTACTGATTTTGATGGAAGCTGAGATAACTCAGCAAGATGTGGGATAGACATCAAAGAGTTCAATGCAGTAGACATTTAAATCACAAACTACACTTCTTCTAATTTTAGAGTGGGTCTAAAACTGCATGAAGTATAATGAAGCATCCAACTGTCCAGCTAAAGGCCTAAAAGCAGTTCCAGTTGTGGTAAATGGAGAATGTTGTTCTGACTGATTAAGGAAAAGAAGTTATCTGATGGGATGGGCTTTTAATTCTTCATGAATCACTAAGTTGGGGAGGCAGTGGGGTACTGGAGACAATACAGATAAACAAAATGTTGGTATGATGGGTAGGGACCACCTGATTACCACAGACAAACCAAAACTTTTCTGTACTTGGTGGATCCTGAGACAGAAATTGAGGTAACTGAGAAGCAAATCAATTTTTTGCTACTTCCAGCTTTGTTGACAGAAGAGATAATAAAACCTACCCAGAAGGAATTAATCTTCAAATATCCAGTGGTATTTTAACTCTGAGCCATTCACAAGCTGAACTCCAGGAAACTCTGCAAAATAGTCTGGGTAGCATATATGTCAGAAATAGTCATTTTAATTAGTAATACATATTGATTGAAGGAAGAAAATACAGTACAAAATTCAGTGGCTGGATGAACATCATACAAAGTTGTTCTTACAGAGTCTGTAGGTTTATGGCACTTCACTCTATTGTCATGACCTGCTCTTCCTCTTCAGGTTGGTTATTCTTGTCACTCTTCTTTCTCTGACCAGTTTTGATCCTACCAGTATTTGTGCAGCTGCAGAGTGAACCGGACAGAGAACTGATGGGCTTAAAAACTTTTTCTTTTGGCTAGCTTGTTTTTAACTTGGCCCATTCTCTGATTCATTGCTCAGCTGCACAAACAGATACTTGTAAAACTGAGTGAGCAGTGCTGAGATAAGGTATGAACAAGTAATCAGAGGAGGGGGACAAAGGTGAAACGACTAAAGATGAAGAACTATTACAGAAAAAAAAATTGGTGGAGTGACAGCCTGAGAATGCGATTCCAGGGCAGTTTAAACCAAACTAAAGGTGAACTTGCATGGCCCTACCTTCTGTTTGGCAGCAAAACAGTGAGACCTAGCTTGTGACGTGAGCTTATTCTGGTGGCTCATGGCATAGTCACACAAGGGAGGAGGAGGAATGCTATAGACCAGATTTTATCAGGATAAATTCCCATGGAACCACAGATTCTTTCATCAAAGTGACTTTTACTTGCTCTCAGGAGAAGGAGTTGTTACCAACTGGTGAAGTACAGATGCCACTTTTCTATCCAAAAAGTTGACACAGTCCTTATTTAGTAGGCGGGAACTCAGAATTATCTCCTATTTAAGTCTGAGATAAGTGAAAAATAAGGAAAACTTTGATTAGATAGATTCAGATCAAAAAGAGTTATTTGGACTTTTGAACAAACCGGCAAGCTCTTCAGCACATTGGTCCAGTTTGTCCTCAGGTGAAATGGGAATGCATGAAAACTGTATGGGCAGTTTTAAAAGCGGGTATCACAGATGTTAAGAAAGAATAAAAAATCTTTCAGTAATCACCAATAACATGTACAGCAGAGATGGCAAACCTGATTATTACAATACACAGCCCAGAAAAATTTCCGGCACTGAGATAAGTCCAGCTGGGAACCAGGAAGTCCAGAAAACTTGAACGACACATTTCCCCCCAGGAAGTGAGACAGAGCTGTCTCAGTTGTTCTGGGCAGAGCAGAAAGTTCTGACTGAAGTTGAGGCTACAATTTGTTCTGCCATTAAGAACACGCAGAGATTTAAGGTGATGGTGTCAGAACCTCACAGGTTCTAATTCTGCAGCAGCCAGCAAAACAGCTGAGCTGGGGGAAAAGCAGTCAGTTTCTGAAAGATCTGACACACAAGATGCATCACTACAGTCGTCTGATTTCAGCAAATTGGCATTCTCCAAAGGAAAACCGTTGATTCAGAACATTTCCAGTGACCACTAATTAATCGAATATTGTCTTCAAAGCTAATATTTGCATCTTTAAAAGGAGGTTGACAAACCTGAAAGACCTTTACAAATAGGTCTGTACTGAACCCTTTCATTAGTCAAGGTCTGAAGTATCCTGTTTATCACAGGTGATTAAAACTCAGTCTGTTTGATTCAGGAACAAGGAGTTCAAGAGATGTCTTGCTATAAAAGCGTGTACATGAAAAAGTCTGATAGCAGATGCTTTTATTTGTTTAGTTTAGTAGACTAATCAAATTGTTGGACAGTGAAGTGAGAGAAATTCAAATTACAAACATAATATGATTTTTTTTTTTTTTTTTTTTTTAACAGGGTAAGTAATGAATCATTGGGGCAACTTACTTTGATTTAGAGAGGTTTCTCCATCACTTGTATCTTATAATGACTGGCTGTGTTCCCGACAGGTGGTCCTGCACATCCACTAGTGAATTAGAAATATCTCCAAGTGAAGCAATATCTCCCCTTTCACCCCCTCCTTGCCCCCAGATCCTGCACCCTTGCTAGAATAGGCTGTTTGCTATGACATGACTTTTTTGTTGGGCCGCCTCACATCACAGCTGACAGCTCCAGGCTGGGACGTGAGCAGAACTGCTGCTGCTTTGCTGGCACTGGAGACTGGGCTTGCCCCTCCACAGTGTTGGGCTGGCTGCAGCAACATGCTGCATAGAATATGCTGTACCAAACTGGAACTCTTTTCAAGTTGCTTCCCTTTTCAGGATATAAATAAAAGGAATAGTGTGGCTCTGCGCTGCTTTTTACCCCAGATGGGATCATTGTACTGCAATTGAGCTCTAAAAGTTGGGTAGGAGGGTGAGTATGAAGACACGGCAGAAGCAGAGACTAACACCAATCTTGATTTCTTCTAAATGATGTTTCAGTGTATGAAAAATTACTAGGTGTTGTGAATATCCTTATCAGTCAGATTCTGTAAATTTTGTTGAGTTACTGTAGACGAGGAACTGTCCCTTTCGTTTGTTTATTTGTTTGCTTCTGTAGTATTGTGCAATCTCATCAGGAAAAAAAATATTTCAAGAAAAGCAGGATGTGCGAAAAGTACATTTACAAGTGTGTATCAAGTTAGGCAAAAAGACTGAATGGCTGAGACATGAGAGATCAATGGAAGGAGGCTAGTCTTATTTAAACCTCTCTTAATGTTCTGGGAACTTGCAGCCTCTTAATGAAACATCCAGGGAATAAATTAAAAGTAATAGGAGAAAGAGCAGAAAGAAATAGTCTTCCTTCTAGAATAAGATTCATCCGGGACACTGCTAGCTAAAACTTCCAGGAACATATGGGAATATATCTAGTCAATGCAAGAAAATTGAAAAAAATTAAGAAACGTTGATCCTCAACTGACTTGAAAAGGGAATGGGTTGCAAATTAGCTCTGACTTTTCAAATAGATGAGGGTGAAAAACAAAAAATCTAACTGTGTTAATCCACTAGCTATGTAAAAGTGTACCAGCTGAATAGTGTTTTGTGCTTTCAGATTGTCAGATTGATTTATTTTATGTATAATTCCAGTAATTCTATTTTTTCCCCCCTTGCCCTCTCCACCCCCTACCACTCTTCATTCTAATTTTCACAAAGGTAGGACATTTCTCAGAGGCTTGAATTTCAGGCAGATTTTTTTGCTGAAGTAATTATCTCTTTAAATTCATTCCTACTATTTTTTCAGGGAAGTATATCTAAATTTGTAATGTCACATGTGGTATTGTGTTTGCTGAAGGCAATCATTCTCGTGATGAATTTGTATGTGTGGGATGAAAAAATGCACATCAGTTTCATCAAGTATTCCGTTAAAATTGGGCCACAGAGCTCAGTGACACACAGCAAGGTGTGTTGAATTTACGTTGGATTGCAAAAATATTTGGGTTTAGATGCATATTGGCAAGGGATTTTATAAACTGTAAGCCTCTCTGTACCAAGGAATAGGAAAGAGTCTCTCCTCTCACCAGACTTGGGGGGAAATATACAGTAAGCCTGCTAAAGTGCAAATAGTTTTGCAACGAGCCCTAAGACTGCGAGGTGCCAGGGGACAACAATGCTGTTTTGTGGCAACTCATCAGATTGCAAAATTTGTTTTCATTCTATGTTAGAATCATCTCAAAATCTTTCAATTTTTTATTTATTTATTTACTTATTGCAATGGGAATAGCATGTAATAACTTCTGTTGTTGTTGTTGCTTTGGCATGAGACAGGTTGGTTTTTGTCTTGTTCCTTCTCCTCTGTGGTATGAGACCCTGGATCACAGAAACCTCCAGGTGACAACTTTGTTGAAACAGATTTGTCAGGTTTCCCTTTTCTTACACTGTTCTAGCAGCTGCACTATGTGGGTGGTTAGTTATTAAATGTACCTCTCCTACATGGATGCTCCAAGGAGGCTTCAAGAGTTCACTTAAAAGGAGGGGACTCTCTTCTGCTGTGTCTTCTTCAGAAATTGCTGGCATGAGAATAAGCAGCTACTACACTTACAAAAAGAGATAGCAAGGAAATGAGATATATTGTTGCCCAAAAGTGTAAAATGGGAAATTTGGATTCTTCAGTTTTAAAAATAACTATCCATGCCCTTCTGTGTTTACAGGATGGATGTTCAGCTATAGGTATTAGAAATATAATCATATCCTAACATGCAGAACGGTCCTAATTTGCACTGGCTGAAGTTCAGTACACTTTTTTGCCTTGCCTGTGTCCTGGCTGTGTCTGCCTTGTCTTTCTCCTTTCTTTCTCCGGGCCCCAATTCCTCTCTTCCCACTCACTTTCTTCCACCTCATAACCCACATTTCTGGTTGCTTTGGCCATCTGTATTTTCTTGCATTCCCAAATGTGGTGTTCTCCCTGGAAATCTCGTATGCTGTGCTCTGAGTGCTGGCAGCAAAGAAGAATTTACTCAAATTCTGCTCAGTGAAGCACCAGCTCCACATGGCCATTAGGATTTGAGTAAATTTCACTTTGCTGCCAGCACTCAGATCAAAATGCTGCATCAAGAGAAAACAAAAAAAGCTGTAAGCTCTAAAAGGATTTTCTGAACAAGAATTAGTTCATTTGTATGGTGTACCTTATATAATTTCAAAAGACACATCATAGCTGCTGGGCTATTAGGTTCATGATTCTGCTTTTTCTTCATCAGCATTGTAGAAACTATTACCCTGACTGTACCTTAGACCATTTTATTGTATGAAACAATTCTATTTATAAGATCAGAGCTCTAAAACTCCTTTTCTACTATAATTCTGTGATACTAGCTAAGTTAATTAGCAACTTGGCTTCACTTTTTCCTCATGTAAATGAGCATACCTAATTTTAATACATTGATAATATTCAAAATAAGTTTAAAGGTTTTGCTGTACTGGAGAACATGATTGCAGCTGGTGTAGATGTGTCAGAAGTGAAATAACCATCTCTGGTTGCAACAAAAACTGGTGGCAGCATGGGCATCCTGTGTGGAGCCCTGGGAAATACTTGGTGGTACAAATCTACCTTAAATAGGTGCAGTGCTGTCTGTACATGACTGACTGAATGAGAGGCTGACCTGCCTGACTCTCACATCCCTTGGACTCTCCCGTAACAAGTACAACCTCAAATTCTACCATATAAATCAGGAATCTTTACCAGGATTAGTCATGTCACTCAGAGAATATTATTTCTGTCCTTAACTGAATAACTGCAGCTACTTCTGGCACAAATATGGAATCTCTTGGGCTAAATAGAAAATTCATTCTCCCCTCATGCCCTCAAGAGCCTCCAAGAGTTCTCAGATGCAGTGTCCATACTGAAATTTCATGTACTGGTACTGGGGAACAAACCACAGCCAAAGCAAATTCATTTTCCAAAACCAGAGGAAAATCCATGTAAATACTTTTGTGATATTTGCTAGTCCTCATCATGTGAGTGACTCTCTGACAGATATGCAGTCTGCAGTAAGACAGTTTGGGTACATGTCATATAGGCAGGATAAAAAAGCTATTCGCAGAAAGATTCTCTGCAGACTTATGCACAACTGTGGCAACAGCTGCTTCAATTTTCAGCTCATTTTTCCATTCATTGCTTCAAAGCAACAGAAGAAATAACCTCTTCTCTTGTGTACTTTCAGTGATATAATTCTGCCATGGTGACAGAAGAGAAGAAAAATCAGACTGGTCTAACCCAGGAAATGCAATTCTTGAATTACTTAGTAACTCACTGTGTAGGCTTTACAAATAAGTATGAACGATTTTTTTTTTCCAGCTGTGTGATACCTGAAAACAAATATATAGCGTTTTGAAATGGTGTCTTTTCAGATTCATTAGCACACATACAGTCATGTGTGTGAAGATGAGGTGATAACATAAATTATTACTACTCCTACTACAGCAGCTGATAGAAAACCCTTGCCCCATCCTCCAATGGGACACCATTCAATGAGTCACTGCAATGAAGGAAAAAAGTCCCCTCTAGCAAAATCTAAAATGCCAGGATGAATAAGGTTTGAAAGAAATGAATAATGACTGTCCCTATTTAGTTGCAGGGTTAAGAGGCACAAGTCCTGAAGTACAATTTAAGCAGAATTTAAGTGATGAATTCAGAAGAGTGGCCAAAATTTTCCTTTAGTCCCCATTCTCTGTACCTGACTCACTGCAGTAATTTAAGCTTCTGAGGCTGTCCACAGGCTTACAGGGTCTTTGCTGAGCAAAGCATAAAAGTTCCTGTGCAACTGCTAAACTGGTTTGAATCCAGAAAAATGTATTTCTAATCTGTGGTCACCATTTGCTAATAATATCAAGAGTTCAAACAGAACAAAGAGAATCTTTTGAATAATCACGTTGTGGAGACCTGTGCTGTGAGTCCGCCTCAAACCTGGGGTGCCTGAACTGACACTCCAAGCAGTCCTTCAAGCAGCAAGCTCCACAGATTAGAAGAGGTTAAGAGCAGCCCAAATCTAAGCTGCTGAGGAAGTGGGGAACACTACCATACTGTGTGACTGGGAGCATATAGTATCATACAGGAACTCATACATCAGTGCTTGGCTAAGGACAAGGAAAGAGTCTGTTGCACAAAGGATATTGAGACAGGTTTACTTGCACAAAGATTTTTTAACAGGGTCCATAGCTCAAGGCAGACATTGACTAAAATGGTAAAAGTAACTTTTGGGAGAAAAAGAAAACAAAACCAAAAAATCAAAAGAGGACAAAGAAAGAGTCAAGTTTTCCCTTCAGTCCTAGTCCATCTAGGAGAACACAAAGCAGTGGGGGGGAGGTGTTCCCAGATAGGCATCCTCTCCTGGGTGTCATCTCCAGGGTGCCCATCTCCATCATTATGCTGCAGGGTGGTGCCCACATAGTACTTTTCCCTTACTGATTGTGTAGTTTTTGTTACAACACTGGCTCCCTTTTGGGAATTCCTTCTTGTGATTTTTTAGCACTGATTGGAGCATCCTTTGATCAGGGCAACTGCTGCATGGTAGTTAATAGTTAAGGGCAGTGTAGGCAAGGTATTGGGCGCCCTAGTGTGAACCAAAAGCTGCAACTGAAAGATAGGAAAATGTGGGTGAAGAAGAGGTGATCCTCAGCCAGTTAAAACTGGACCAGTTCTCTTCCAGGCTATACCTAAACACTAGGCTGCAGAGTTAGACACTAGTTTGTTGGCTGTGTTTACTCCAGCTACTCACAGCTGCAAAGATCTGTGATAGACCTTTTGTCCAGAAAGGTCAGTAGAATTTTGGCAAAACAGTCATTTAGTAGTCTGTAAAGGAGTTGTGTTCTTTTGACCTCATTACATGTACACATAATGCATGTATTGCATGCATGCCATGCAAGGCCTGAAACCTTTCCAGATGAGTCCAGATAAACTGCAGGTGAATAAGGTACAGGCAACCACTAAACTTTGTCAGGTTTTGTCATGTAGAATTAAATGATGCTGAATGATAACATCATAAACAGCAGAAGGTACTTGAAGCCATGTGAATACAAAGAAAGACATCCATAATTATTACCATAAGTGTACATGAAATAATGATAAATTAGGCATGAAATATTTTTTTCTTTATAAAATTGATTGTGAAAGCAATAATTCCAATAGTCCTGATGGCGTTAAAACCCAACTTAAATTTCTCTTGAGATTGATTCCTTCCTTCTCTGCTCAGAACTTGATTTTTTTTTAGAACTTCCAGTCCTTGATATTTTAAGCTTTTCTATCTTTAAATTTGTTCTACCAGTGAGAAATGTCTTTACTGCTATAAAAGCCTCAAAAATTGTGGATAGGGAATCGGGGGAAAATAAAAGTATTGAATTATTGAGCAGGGGAAGTAGTCTACAGCACCCACTAAAGGTAGTAGAAAACATACAAAGACACAATTATATTCCTTACAAAATGGTACCTGTATTTTTAGCCTAAATATCCAAAGATAATATTTTCAAAGTGTTAAATGGAGTGAAAACATTGCATTTTCTTAAAGACACATGATTGATGGAAAGACTTATTAAACCATTTTCAATGCTCCCTGTCAAAAGTTTAATCTTTAGCACCCCATGCTTTACTCAATATCACAAATAGGAGTACTTTCACCTATGTAATTGATTAATGGATCTTAATATGAGGGAATTTTCCTTGAGACTTAGCTTAAACTTTCTTTTTACTCTTTGTTTTCTCTCTTTGTGTCCCCCAAGCCCATCACTTTACATATCTTCTGTGTTATTATGCTAAATAATTCTTGTTCATCCTCATTACAAACTTTACATGTTGAAATAAGCCTAAACTAGGCTGGAAATTGTTATTGGGATTGTGCGATTAAAAATCCTAATAATTTTTATTTCTCCTATTCTCCTTTTCCCTAAGTCTACTTAACACAACATGAAGCAGGATCAAAAACACAGAACCATTCAGTACAACATCTGAGCTTGACCCTTTCCAAAAAGCCACCGCTATGCAGGATAGGAACAACTTGTCAGGGGAGAGGTCTTTTAGCAACCTGCACCTTCCCCTCACAGTCCCTTTCCAGCCCCACTCCAACCGCAGCTCTAAGCTTTGACTGTCTCCCAACCCCAACTCAAACCCTAATCCTAACCCTAGACCCACGTTCACCAGGAGACCAAGGCTCCCAGACACACACAGGAAGAAGTTCTCATTGTAATCCAGTGCTTTTTCCAATCCTTCACTGCTCCAACAGCAGTTTTATTCTTTCTTCAAACCTTAGCACCATACCTTAACGCTATACCTATGCCATTGCCTTGGCTTATTTTGAGCCCATGCCACCAATCCCTTTGTCTGATGAAACCATTTGTTGAGGAGATTTCTTTCTGTAGCTTAAACCTTCCTCTTGCAGCCTCTTTCCAGCCCGACGTGCAGATCTAACCTCTGTCTTTTGCCAGCACTTAACCTTAGCTTTAACTGTATCATTAGTATTAGTCCTTGGCTGAGCTTTAGCCCACGGCCCCTAGTGAAGATTCAGTGCAAATTTTTCTCGGCCTAATTTTCTGAGTCCAAATGTGACACGGGCGTCCTCGTTCCAGCTGCTGCTCTAGGCTTTGTCTCTATTGCAACTCCTGAACTAAATTTAGGATTTTTTTTTATATTTATTGTTGGGAGAATGACAAAGCCCAGAGATATAATTTGCATGGGGCTGGGGAAGGGCTGCCAAAGCAAGCGGTGGGCTTCAGAGTGCTCTCCTGAGAACTTTTTCACCTTGCCATGGCTAGGGTCTCGGGCTAAGGCCAAGCCACAACCACAGATGTAGGTTCAAGGTTTGGTTTCCTATTGAGGTTAAGGTTTGGATTAGGTTAGGATTAGCATTGTGAGAGAAAACTCACAGCAGCACCTGAAGTGGAGTTATGAAGAAGCTTCCAGAGGAAGGGCACTTGGAGGAATTCAGGAAATGTATGAAAAGCATAGAGATGGTATATTTAATGAAATCTTTATAGTTCTTTGTACTCCAGGCCTTGGGGCTTTCATTCGGCTATAGCATGATTTTTTGTGTAGCTGAATATGCATATTTTGTTTGAAAGATGCATCTTAAATGTAAGAGGCATCCCTGCTTATGTTGTCTTAGACTGCAAGATATTGCTGTCTCACTAGCAGAGTATATATCAATACATATGTTCCTGACAGAAAAAATAATCAATGTAATGGAAGGAATTTATATCTCAGAAGAGATCCTTCTGTTTGAGAGATTCCAAACCATGGTAATGGACATTTATCACCTTTCCAGAAGCTTTGAAATATTTCTTGTTTCAGTCTTCTTGCCTTTCTTTTTCTTTTCTCACTCTTTTTTTTTTTTCCTCTAGTCATGTCTTTTATTGAATGTGCATCTAATCAGGAAGAGATTTTGCAATATAATGACCTGCAGTGCCACCAATAATTAATGCCATTCAACTCTGCAGACATGATTTTCTGTTTCCTTTCAACTTTGGTAGTTATTTACCCCTGCACAAAGTGAATATAACACTAAGAAATCAGATTGCCTCTCAATTTACATATATACAATGTCATTGCTTGGGAAAACAGTACTTACATGGATAAATGAACAGTTAAACATCTGACTTACCATTTGCATCTGCAATCATAATAATGGCTTGTATACACTGCAATTGTGTATGTGTTTTTCTGTGTGCACCTGACTTACAGTTCTCTTCACCTCTGTTGCACATATATTTGTGAAAATTTAACATCTAATGTGTTTTAATCCCTTTTTTTTTTTTTTTAATTTAAAAGATGACCCTCTATCAGCACCATGTTTCCAATTATTTTGGGTCATTTATTCAATCAGTGTATAGTCTGAAATAAAGATAATGTCTAACTGCTTATCACATCTTTTCTCACAAAAAAAANGGAAAGGAAAGGAAAGGAAAGGAAAGGAAAGGAAAGGAAAGGAAAGGAAAGGAAAGGAAAGGAAAGGAAAGGAAAGGAAAGGAAAGGAAAGGAAAGGAAAGGAAAGGAAAGGAAAGGAAAGGAAAGGAAAGGAAAGGAAAGGAAAGGAAAGGAAAGGAAAGGAAAGGAAAGGAAAGGAAAGGAAAGGAAAGGAAAGGAAAGGAAAGGAAAGGAAAGGAAAGGAAAGGAAAGGAAAGGAAAGGAAAGGAAAGGAAAGGAAAGGAAAGGAAAGGAAAGGAAAGTGGAATTTCTTCGGATTTCTCTCAGCCAGTTACTGAAAGAGATCAAAGTATGACCATGTCATAAATCATAACTAGCTGGCAACATTGTACTGAAATTGACATAGAACAGTGTTATTGTTATTATTAAGCTCTAATGACTAATTCTCACTTAATTTTAAACTGTTCCATAATCTGCCAGTTACATATTTACATGATAGCACTCCATGCAGTGATGCAGTGCTCAGTGAGTTGTGTGCGTTAGAGAAAAAAACTACTGTTTTCCCGATATTCTGACCAATATTTTAAGCTACACTTAGTTGTTTGTGTTACAGATGTTCGCCACAATAGAGCCCATGCTTGAGCTATAACATGTGATGACACTGAACTGGGGGCCAGCTGGAGGGCTTCACTTGGTAGAGATCATGCAAAGCTTGTGAGATCTTATTCCAAGTAGTGGAGAGGAGAGGGGATTACTTGTGTTCTCATTTTGCTGGTTGATAAGACATAATGTCTTTGCCCAATGGAACATCAGGAAAGGGTGTGTTTTGCCCATTGCATTTACTGTTTTTTGTTTGTTTGTTTGTTTGTTCTTTGTACCTTTGAAGGATCTGGAAGAAACAGGGAGCTATCGTTTAGAGAAACAGGGGGCCTTCGGGGTACAGAAAAGAGACTGACAGATAACAGTGCAGTGGTAAATCAACCATGATAATTTGATCTCACATAGAGTCCTAGAAAACTGTGGAAAAGGCTGCAAAATCTTCTGTGAAGTTACTCATGCAGGCTCTGGAGAAGCTCTTTTATGGAAAAGAGATATTAATATTAAGAGGTTGCTTAGTGGAGAGCAGGTAGTTCACTAATCATAAATATTGGAAGTAGTGATTTTCTGGATTCTTGGCAAAGGTCCAAAAAGGTCTGTTCTTTCAGAAAATATGAAGAGCCTGTGGGAAGTAGCCAGAGTGAATAACCTTTGAGCCTTGTACTGCCATGCCCTCTCTGTAGCCAATGGACCGTTTTGATTGTTTGGCATTGAGAGTATTGTAAAACATCCCACAACTCATTTCCCCCCTTTAAGGAATCTTGTTCTCAGAATTAAGGGACTGTGTTTTCTCTTGTCCTAATGTAACTGTGGGAAGCCTTTTTCTAATACTTCTTGACTGTGCACTGCACAAAACCAATGGGCTGTCTAGCCTGAGATCTGGTTCAGCAGTGGCATCACAAAGTGATACTAGCTGGATTTCATAAGTTAGGATTTTAGGGTCAAACCCAGGAATGATGACAAAAGCTTACTCACATGTGGTTTTAAGCAAACAGCCATGATCCTAAGCAATCACGTTTTTAACTGTGCAAAGCACATACATAAGTGACAATGCTGTCTGTTTATCTGGACTTAAGAAATACAGTCAGTGGAAGAAACTGACCTTTTAAGGGGTCTACTATATCTCATCTGAGTCTGATATGCATTGCAAAGCAATTGTCAGGATGAATGTTGCGTGCTCTCCCTGAATCTGAGCATGTGTACCAAATCAGTTCAAAGATATAAATTTGTTCCAAAAGTGGTATATTTGCTTTTGCCTTCCTAACTGAAAAGCATCTCAAATAACACAGCTTTTTGGACTTATGTGGGGATTACACGGTACATTAACTTTGTTATCCTCTGCAGCAAGATGATTTTAATCCTTTTAAGGTGTATACAAGGGATGTTTTTTGATCTACTGCATGTTGCTGCATTATTGTTGCCAATAAAGTTATCTAGAATAAGTAGATGGTCAGTTTACATCTTGTGCCTCTAGTTTCCTGTGGAAAGGAAGCTTGAATATCTGTCTGAGATATTTAATTCCCACAAGAATCCATCAAACTCAACGTATTCTAATACTACTGTGATTCTAGCCATGCAAGGTACATTAGTAATTCAGTTTACTTTGGATAGATCTGGACTTTAAGCAAAATTCTGCAAAGGAGAGTCAAAGGTAACACTTGGCAGTCTCCTCAGTTTCACACATTGTTGTTCTGATAAGAACTTCAGTCATTGTTGATGTCATCATTCATAATGGCAAAACATAAAACTCTAGTTAACATCACAAAATTTCCATCATGTGATAGTAGATGTCGTGTCCTTCTAAGCCACATCTAATTACTCTAATTGTGGTAATAAGTTATTCAAATTTTTCCTAAAAGAATGTCAAAACTGAATGTTGATACAATATATTTTCTTTATGCAGATGATATGGAATATGAACACTACTTGAAAGACACCGTATACTGCTTCGTTTTACTGAATAGACAAACTAATTCAATATGACTTACTGCAGATGCCTTCCCATTGAGAAATGAGACTTACCGCATTTTATGGACTGTTCTAGTTTAAAATTAATTATAAAGGGGGAAAAAGAAGTCCATCCACAGCAAAAATGACCCATTGATATGAAGACTTTCTCCAATGTAGTGACAGCTCCATTTGAAAGAGTAATCGTTGATTCCTTTGGGAATATAGTAACTCTTGCCAAGATATGTAGCAAGCCTCAAGGAAGCTGACAGGACAAACTGTGAAATACAGTGGCTGCTTGTATAAATACAAAAGTCTTGAGACTCCTAAGGTTATGTGAATGGTGAATGTTATAGGACTTAATACAGATGTGATCAGCCAATTTGCATACAGCTTAGAACACAGTCTGACCATATCTATTTTTCGCCAAGGAAAAAAAAAAGAAAAAACAACAGCTTATTTTAAATGCAAAATATATGCAGCTATACACTGGCATGCTCAGAACGTGTTTGCCAGGCAATTGGAAACAGTGTTGGTTAGTGGCTTGGGCAATGGACTGATACTCAGAGAAGCCTGGTCTATGTCCAAGATAAATTGATGACTTGCCAGGTCATTTAGCAATTGGTGTCTCAGTTTCTTCAGTTTCAAAGAAGGAAATAATATTATTTGTCTTGTAAAGTTCTCTGGATCCCTGAAAGCAAGCAAGCTATCCATGAGGTAAGTATTATTATTGAGTCTTTGTGTGCAGTTCTTAGTATTTTTTTTTTTTTTCATCAAGCACAGCTTGACAAAATGCTCAGTGAGATGGTTCTTTTAAAGGAATTTCATCCTCCCTGAGTCCGCAACAATACAAAGGGGTTAATAATGTTAGACTGAAGACAGTCCTTATACCACATCTAATTCTCTAGACCTCAGCTTGTGCAGCTTTTAACAATGAAATTCCTTCCTCCTAGGACAGGCTTATTACTTCCAGTTGAGGTTTCTGCAACTTTATCCCTTTTGGATCTCCTTGTTTGTCTTGTTGATACACTTGAAAATTCATGCTCTTCAACAATCATTAAACACTTGTAACTTCTCAAAATTCCTCATCTCCACATAGGTGGTTGTCTGGGATAAATTGTGGAGTACTCATCTTGCAGTGTGAAAATGAGAACTTTAGAAGAATTTAAATTGTAAAAATAGCAAGCTAGTTCATATATATATATATATTAAAGAAAAGGCAGTTGAGAAGTTTATAGTTCTTTCTGGTCCCTATATGACAATATCTGAGAATACAAGATTCTCACTCAGGTAGGAAAATGTCCATTTCCTCTTGTCCTTTCACTGTGTACCTTTGAGAGGAGACTACCTCCACCTTCTTTACATCTTCCCATTAGGTATCTGTGCACAGTAATAATATCTCTTCTAAGTCTTCTCCCGCTAAGGCTGAACTAGCATAGCTCTTTCAGCTTCTCCTCATAAACTCTGTGCTCTAACTCCCTATCTTAGTGGACTTCTCCTGTACTTGTTGTGGCACATCCATATCTTCCTTACCCCAGGGAACCAAAAACTGGACATGATATTTCAGATTTGGTCTCACAAGTGTCAAATAAATGAGAACTTACAATTCTCCTGACCTGTTGGCTACACTCTTGCTAACGCAACCTAGTATGTGGTTGGCTGCCTTCTCTGCAAGGACAAATTTTTTATTCTTTTCATGTTGATGTTGTGTTACAGAACTGAAGCTTAAGCAATCGCAATCCCATAAACTGCACATTTATCTCAGCATAAACGCAAACAAAATAACAATCTCTTATTTGATAAGCCCTAGCCTGCAGGGTGGCTGCTGTGTAGGGATTACATGATCTCTTGTTATTTGCAAATCAAGAGATGGGGCAGAGGGAGAAGAGGAACTGCAGATCATTTGAGATGACTGGGTGTGTTTTAAAAACTTTAGATGAAATTTAATGTAATTGGGAAATTGCTTTTCAGAAAATGTTGATAATCTCAAAACAAAATATTACCAGTTTGTTCATGTCAACTATTTAAGAATAGCTGAATTAAAATCTCTGGGTTAGTATCAGTCCAACATGTTATTCTGCTCCTGACTAAAGCACTAGCTTCACTTTTGAGATGGAGCCTGAAACAGAAAACCTGAATAGCTACAAGACCACTCAAACATTTTCAACCCTGTGTTTTATAACACTGCTCAAGCAGTTATGACTCTAAAATGTCAAATATTTAGTCAAGCCGAAGTTGAGCACTGGTCTTGACATAACTGAAGGAATGGGGCAACCAGCAATTTCGTAACTTTATAGATTGCCTATCTATAACTAATATATTTAAATTCAATATTTTAACAACCTTAGAATTTACTGCTCAACATCCAGCACAAATAACAGTTAGAATAGCTTGCCAGCTTTTTATCACAGATGCCTGATTCACATGGCTACTCCAGTTTAATCTTTAAATCACTACCTGGTGACTACATTCTTGGCCGCTTTTTTGCTTGTTATTTAAATTCTGTCCAAGAGCCAGTATAACTCTAATTCCCCCTATGCTTGTGTGGCAATTTTGTAATTATTTTTCCTAATAACAAAAAAGATATTAAAATTATTTGAGTAACAAGCTGTACATTTCCTCTGAACACACCTTTATTTTTTATATTTGTAATGTTTACACTGGCTTGTATTCATCAGATCAGATGAGAAGTCCATCACATCCAGTACTTTTTAACTAACTGACGACATATTACACAGAGAGAAGTAAAGGACAATTATACAGTATATTGCTCTGGGCAAATTTTTCCTCTTAAATCTGGGTAAGAAACTATAATAAAATTTTATGGTATCAAGGATCATATATCATGCCATCCAATTTTGTGGTAATATGCCCCTGAATCTTTATTGTACTTTCAGCTACTGTTTTAAAGCCATCTAAATTTTCTTCAGTTTTAACTTGTCTAAATTCAATTAATGCAATATTTTGTCTTCTGCAAGCTTTGTTATTCACTCCCTTTTTACAATGTTTGTAAATAGATTAAACTACATTATTGAATCTTTCCAGCTGTAGTAACCAATAGCCCTTCCTGCACTTAATTTATTTTATATGCATCATTACTGTCCTATGAGAAAGCTGTATCCATCACTCAAGACATGATAATTTCCTGCATATTTTCTCCCAGACTTTTCAAAAATCCAAGTGGATTTTTCTTCCATTCCTTTCTGCACCTTCAGCTGATAACTCTTCAGAAGTTCTAAATAATTAAAAGCACATTAGCTTCTACTAACAAAGCTATCTGACTTCAGGAGAAGTTATCTTATTCTACATATTTAATGCTTAGAAACATCATGTCAAATATTTATACTGAAGCAACAGGTACAGTTCTGGAATTCTAGAAATCAGCCACATCTCAGTTGCAAGATGGATGTTATTATGCCTATGCTTCAGATCTCTGATGTGATAATAGATTTTAAGAATACAACTGATAGAACGTTTGTGTGCCTCAATTTTAATTCCATTTCATTTAGGGTTCATGGATTCACAGCAACAGGCAGTAGCTTGGCCTCTTGTTTTAGCAAGGTGTGTTTGTGTACATACCCTTCTCTTCTGCGCTGTGTGCAAGCATCTGCATTTTAACTATATATGTAGCCCAGTAAAAATTATTTTTGCCATTACTGGTAAAAAGCCACAGTTTTCTTCATTGACCTAGCAGTATAGCATGTCAGAATTCATCTGGGCTGGCCAGCCCAGCTGATTTTAACTTGTTTTAGAAGTGTGTAGTTGTAATTAGTAACAAGCATCAGCCTTTTCTATTAATTGGGGAAAAGAATTGAGGTTGCTTTCAAGTTGTTGTAAGGTTCCCCAGCCCCGTTCTTCTTACAAAAGCCTGGAGATATTGACTCTAGGACCACAGGAGTATTAAGAGTGAGAGAAGCTTCAGAGAAAAGGGATAGATACTAGGAAGTTAGCGTATAATTTCCTGTAGTATTTAGAGAATTCTTCTGCAATACTTAGATAATTCAAGCCATATGCATTAGTATTATTGTACCTGGATAAATAGCAGCGGACTGTTTTATTTTGATTAGATGCTAAAATATTAATTGGACTAACAATAAATTCTTGGATACTTACCCTTAGGTGTTCCCCTTTTTATGATAACAAGATTTTGGTATAAAACATGAACAAGCCTGTCAAAAGCTCAACACTAATTACATGGCAACCTTTGAAAACGTAAGTAGTTTCATTGATGTTAAAAGGGACACTTCCTGTTCAGTTACACAGGTGCTTAAGTTATTATTATTATTTTTTAACTGAGTCTTAAGAGGAAGTATTTTTGTTCTTGATGCTAACTCTTAAAGGAAAATTAAAGCTGGAGTCTCCCTAATGAGTAGTATCTGAACTTAATCACTTGATAAATTGCAAGTGCTGTTTTTCTTCTAATGCCCTAGCAACTCTATCAGTGTGGTTGCCTCTTTTTATCTTTATTTCTTTATTCTTCTCTCTTTGTTTCAGTTATTATAGTCTCATTTGCACTCTCTCCCCTGACATGTTTTGATATACAATCATAATAAATCATGGGCAGTCTTGTAAATTCGAGAAGGTGTTTTTTCTTTCTTTCCTTTCTTTTTATTATACTATAGTTAATACCTCATTACATTACATCAGATCCCTTGTGTTTGCAAAGGATGACCTCATTCAGTGCTATGAAAAAGATAACAGCAGCAGCAGGGACTTCTTATCATCAGTCAGAAAGAGCTCAAAACAGTTAGATCATGATATTCTATCAGTATACAAAACTGACCTACTGTTGTGAAGACTCTGATTTTCATTTTGCTGTGGTGACTGAATCCCACTTGAGGATCAGAGTGCAGTTCTGTGAAGTGTCACACCAACATACAGCAGATGTTTAGATATCTCATACAATACACTGGGACCCAATGGCAAAATATGCACACAGGAAGGAGGGGCTGCAGCTGACACTTCAGCTATTCTCCCTCCCTCCCTCTCTCTCTCTTTTTTCCCCTTAGTTAAAGGGGCACATTTCAACATGAAGAAGAATTTCAGCAGTGACTTTTTTCTTCCTAAGGATGCTTAACATTTTACGTATACACAATTTCTTTCTTGCTTGTGAAATTTCCCAATGAGGCTATTTGCCAGGCAGATGTAAATACTCAAAAATAGAAGACGGAAATATGACAATGAAAGTCAGGTCAAATTGCAAAGACACTGAATATCTTGCATGTTGTATTTAGAATTGTAGGCTATTGACTATGCTGTGGTTGTTGTGAGGGCCTTCATCTAAGTAAATTGTTTCTATTGTAAGGGAATCCAATGACGCTGCCGGATATTATAACCTCCCTTTTTTATCACCACTCTGTGCATGTTGTGTTTACATTGCTGACATAGATCACATTGACCTTAAACAAAGGAAATACAGCAGTGTACAGAGCACTGGCTCTAGAAGATGCGTGAGTGCTGTTACCTAATCAAGCAGGAACAGCTGCTTGTGCTATTGAACGTTTTGGTCTCCAGCTGTTTTAGAAAACTCCTTCCAGTACTGAAGATTAACTCCCTTTTATGCCCAAATGCGTCTCATATGACTCCAGAGTTCCTGAATAAAAACACTTTTTTTTTTTTTGGTAGATTCTTCATAATGTTAATGAAACTGCCCTTGTTTCAGTAGTAGAAGTTGTATAAATGTAGTGAAAAATTGCTGTCTGTCTTCAAAATTCTGACCAAAACCAAAATCTTCATGCAACATCATCCGCATAGGCAGTCCTGTGTCTGCTGTTCCGCATCTGTGTTAAATCTCTTGCTTTGTTTTCATACTGTGGTACAGATTTCTCTTCTTGTTCAGTGCTTTTGGGTCTGCTCAGCTTGCCTAGCTGTTGGTACATTTTGCAGAGCCTAGCAGCTGTTACTCTCATGTGGCTTATTTGCTAATTTCTCCTTCAGTGGAGTTGCTGGCTTCAAAAAGGCTATGACTTTCAGCACTGTTTTCTGTTTTGTGAAAAACTGCAGGTAAAAGACAGCAAATAAGGCAAAATATATCTAAAATGCCACTGATACATTCAGCATACACACTTTAGGAACTTTAATTTTAGATTTGAAATCACATTCCTAATATTTGGCCCCAAAGGCAATACTGTGATGAAAGTAAGCTATGAGAAGTAAGCACTGTCTAAGTACGATATTTTTTTTGTTTGTTTATAATGGAAGACTTCGGGGGATAAATTTTTGCACCTATTTAGATAATGGCAGAGCCTGAGTATCTGTTCCTAGGGAAAAGGTTTCAGAGATGGAAATAAAGTTTTGAAGTAACTCAGCGCAGGAGATTACATATCTGCCCCCCAGGACCTTTCTCTCTTTTTTAAAGTTCTTCCTAACTTGAGCAAAAAACAGGAAATATGAGATTTCCTGTACAGTGGAAGTCTTTGAAACATTGAATTTTGGGAAACTCCAAAATAGAGCTCTTAAAGTATTTCTGAGCACTCTCTGTCAGCCTTGTTATGAGACTCCCTGTAAGGTGGCTGGCATATGCAGGCAGCTCCCACTTAGGACACATGAAGCCTAGCAGGGAGCCCTGGCAGCCAAGGCAAATATGCAGGTAAATCAAGAGTTAGAAGAGCTCTGTTTTTTTGGTGGGCTGCCAAAGGAAGAAGGAAATAGTGTCCTGGCAGCACTAGTCCCTGAGCTGTCTGCTAGCTGGACTGATGTGAGATGGAGATCTTAGTAGTGGAAAGACTTCAATATCTCCAACACACCTTTTTGCTGGGAAAATAACAGCTTACTACAATGACAACTCTTGAAGGAAGTGTAAAATTTTGAGCAAGGTTTGTTTGTTTGTTTGTTTTTCCCCCAGGGAATGTTTTTCTGATCTAGGATAAAATTTTGCACTGAAAAAGTCAACCACTTGGCCTTCTGTATTCACAAGTGTGCGAGCAACATGCTGGACTATTTAGTCCGATGTGCAATAACTACTTAATTGTTTATATAAAGTAGGAGATCTTTATGCGATGTTGGTAAGAGATAACCATTCAAGAACTGCCAGTGCCCAGGGGGTGGGGAGGAGGCAGCTTTCCTTTTCATGAAAAGAAGAATAGCAAATCAAGTATTTGGAGTGAAGTCTTCTCTATCTTGAGGG
>VXAL01008761.1:630206-663463 GCA_013399475.1 Chauna torquata
TGCAAGTATTCTCTGCATGGTGGCCAGTTCCTAGCCTGCAAATTTTCAGATGTCAGAAGAAGAAGAAATATATGAGAGAAAAGTGCAATTGCTGTCATATGTAGTGCTAGCCACCTCAGAGGTAGTAGAGAAGAGCTACAGTCATGCTGTCTTCTAACCCAGTGGCCTATTGTGCTGGTGATTATATTGTACCCATCAGGAAGCATCTTGCAGAAGGCTTTCTCCTCCTAGCCATCCATGGACTGCAGGAGACATAGATGTTAATGGGGGAGGTTGGTGCTCTGCGTCATATGCAATCCAGAGTCCTTGACCCAGTCCTAAAAATTTGTTGTACAAAAGTTCCCATTGAAACAGCTAAACTGATTATATATATTAACTTCTGCAGGTTAATAATTTGCCAGCTTGTACATTCTGTGTTTTCTGTAGCCCTTTCTCCAATAAAAGATTTTTTTTTAAGGTATTTTAGGACCCAGACCTACAAAGATATTGAAGCCTCATAGATTTCTAAGATGCCTAATGATATGGTTGGGTGCCTATGTACCGGGGCTTGTTGAGATATATAATTACATTCACCAGGAGATCCAGAAGCTTTAAAAAATGTGTCTGCATTTGAACAAAATCGTGACATTTCTATTAGAAAGGAATGTATTGAACTTCTGTCTGTATGGAGAAATTAAAACACAAAGAATCACTTGATTGTTTTCTCAAAAGCAAAATGTTGATGAACTTCACTGTGTTGCTTGGACACTGCAATGGTCTTACTTACGTATTTCTGGCCCCTTCCAGCCAGCATGGCAGTCTTGGCTTCACTCAAGTGCCATGACCAAAAGAGTTTCAGCTCCTTGGCAGGGAGCCTAAAGCCCTGCAACTCGTGGCTTTAGCTGGCATTTTGGAGTTGCCAGGATCATTGCTCTATGTAGGTTGTCTGACACTCCTGGGAAAATGGGTGACCTGCCAGTAAACTGTGCTTTGCTCCATAGAAAACCTACCTGCTTCTGTCAAATGGTTTATCACATTCACCTGTTCTTGTAGAATAGTTCTATAATGGCATAGCATTCCCATTGAAAAAAAAAAAAAAAAAAATTAGCTTACTCTACCAGGAATGGAAAGATCACTGAAAGTTGTATTTTATCAGTGGAATGGGCAGAGATTCAACTCAGCTCACTCTCCCAGTAATTTGCAGGGACGGACACTAAGTTGGGGTTTCTCCTTGGGCCAAGCCAAAAGGAAAGAAGTGGAACTTCTGGACAGAACCCTTAATTTGGAACCACTTTAAGGCTTAACCAGTGCTTAAATCTCTCACATTTAGAGCTGAGAGCTCCAGGACCCCTTGCATCAGTCACAACGAGTGTTTAGCCAAGTGGGAGTTAGTTGAGACTTCAGGAATATATTTAAGTGTTATGTTAACATCTTAAGGAAAATTTTGGCTTTCCTGAATATGTTTGTATTTTTCAGGTATCTGTACAGGACTGATCCTTGCTCAGTGGAGAAGTACTCATATACATGTAAAAACATTAGTGACATTATTAGCAGGGGTATTGCTTTGGCAAGAAAGAAGAGCTGCTTCTCGTAAAATGAACTTCCTCCAGCTGCTCTACAGGGCTTTTTTCACCTGCTACTTTCTGAGCTGCAGCAGTCCAGAGTTATTTTAAATTTGTCACAAATTAACGAGGAATTGTGCTCTCCCTTGTTAGTATGGAAACTAATGGGTCAGGCCAGTTTCTGTGCTGGTGTTAATTGCTCCATCCCTATTTGAAGTCAATGGGACTAAATTGTTTCCTGCTAACAGAGGACTCTACCTGTCATTTTTCTCTTGGCACACAGGTACTGGTTATGCTGAGTTGGAAATCTCATTTATGAAGTTTTATAGACTTGGGCTGAGGCACTTTGTATGCTAACACTAGAGCTCTTATCTTGCATCCTTTTCTGTTGCTTTCACTGCAAAGTTTAACCTTCCATTTCTATTCTAGCCTGATACAGTTTTTGGAAAAAACAAGAGCAAAAACAAAACTCAGCAAGTCTTTTAGGAAGGAAGGGGTGTGTCTTTCCCTCATCTTTTGTCTCTGAGATTCATAAGCAGTTTTCCCCCTTCACACCTCCTTTCTGGTGTGCAATCTTTTATACTCCTATTCAGATTTTCCATGTTCTTTATTTTGTCTTTGATTCTGCTTCAGAAATCTTACCAGCAGCCACATTCTCTGTACTTTGCTGCTGTATAGTTTTATCATTATATGAGTTTTATTTCTAGTTATTATCTTGCTATGTGAAGCTTTCTGAGAATATCTATCTTCTAGAAGTACATCTAGTCATTTGAGATATTTCTATCTCTGTTCCTTCCTCTCCACCCTCTCTGCATCTATCCTTGCCATAAAGATTCAGAATAGCTTGTTTGTAAGAATTAAATCTTTCTTTTATTTATGCATAGTCAGTTGGGAGCACTTGCTTTAAATAGGTCAGGCATTTCACTGATAACTGATTATCAAAGGTTTTTTATTTATTATGTGTCTATAAATTCAAGAAGAATATGTTCTTGTTTGCTATCTGCACGTAGACCCTTTCTGCCTTTAAAATTCAAATTTAATTGTGAAATTCCATTTTATCTGCCAAATCCTTGTAGTTCTTTTAGACATCTTTAAAGATTAATAGCTAGCTAATTATAGGTGCATAATACTGGTGTTAATACATACAGTTTTCTAAAGGTAGTGATGAAAAGGACCTCTCTAACGGTTTGGCTAGAAAAGCCTTATCTAGGGTGCTAAACTGTCACCTGACTCAAAAAATGTTCTGGGATTAAAAAAAAAAAAGAATAGAAAAAAATATGTTCAAGGGGAGATAGAAATTTTAACCTTAATCATTTTAGTGATCTAACTCATAGCAAAATCCCTCAGCCAATTTTATTGGCATATACTATGTGTGATTAGAACCGGAGGCCACTAAAGAGAGAAAAATTTGGAGTGCTGGAGTAAGGTCAAGAGATTTAAGTAGCAGGGGGCGATAAGCATGGAAATTTCTTAAGCTTGCATCATTTTCAACACAGCATATAAACTTGCTCAAACTGTACGCGCTCCTGGCATGGCTGTACCCTGTATCCAGAGCAGGTGGTGATTGGCATGCTGAAGCACTCTGGGTACCTTAGGACACCACCATGCACATCCATACTGCATGGCAGCAGTGTGGTCCAAGAGCTGAATTGTCACAAGTTCATGAGTTGCTTTGAAGGTTGTGCTCGGGAGAAGGCAAGGATCACTACTCCTCCAGAAGCAATGAGAGGCAGGGAGCAGTTTGCATTATAATGGCCCTGAATTGTTGAGTGCTGCAGCAGGACTCATGTCTTGTCCTAGAGGAAAAAGAGGCAGAAATTCCTACCTACAAAAACAGAGAAATGTTTTTAGTATACATGATAAAATAGAACTTACTCTATAAGTAGCATATCTGGATTTGTATCACCTATAATTCAGGTGCTTGATTTCTAGGATGAAACTAATTAAATATCATCATCTGCATCAGAAAGGAATGAGGTAGACTTCTCTAGAGCATCTTCTTGTGTCAGAACACTCATAGCTGGTATTATCGCAGAGTCTTCCAACATTCACATATAAAGCTTCTCAATTCTGTTTGGTGCTTAAGCCTGAGTTATTGTATATATTTTAACCTTGCTGATGATGTGTTCACTGCTGAAAGAGGATAAGGACAAAAACAATTAAGTGCTTATGGTCTTCCAATACCATCCCATAGTGGACACTGAGAGAGTCAGTTCATTGGAAGAATTATAGAGCAGCTCATACTACTGAAGTGCTAAGAACCTTAAATTATGGACTCAAGTGTATAGTCTCAACTTCTTGCATTTTAATGATGTTTAAATAATAGCCAAACCAGCTGAACTAAGCACCAAAAAAAAAATTCTGCCTTGAAATCAAACCATAAAAATGATCTATTCAATAATATCTAGGATTTCTTCAAATAAAATGATAGGCCAGATAATCTTAATCTCATGTCTCTTCTGAAGACGTACAAAAAATTTGGAAAGAGTGTAGGTGAATGCAGGCACAGAGTTTGGAGACACATATGAGGGAATTATCCTTGTTACTCAACAGCCATGGTTACATGAACAAGTTAAAAAGTGGTACATTATACTGAAGAAGTAGCACAATGTGAAAAAAGAGGTAGCCCTGTCCCAGTAATGACAACTTCATCCCTAGATAAGCATGTTTTCCTGAGGGAAACATATTGATTTTTCCCCTTATTTTCAAATTTATAAATTTATGACCTCCTTGTTTATTTGCAAGTAACATTCATAGTAAAGATTTCTGCTTCAAGTTTTACCTTATCATATATTATGTCTAACTTTAATGGAAAAATCTACCTTCTAACAGTGATTAAGGAGTATTTCATTTTTATTTTTATTTTTTTCATAGGTTTTGATCCAAGAAATCTGCTTGTCAATGCCATTGGTCATGGGTCCCCCAAAACAGGAAAAACGAGTATCCCAAGCCTTCTATTCTGTAACCATAGAAAGGAGATGGAGTTGCAAATAGAGCAGTGAGTTTCTAGAAGGCGAGTTCTGTCTCTTACACAGTGTTGAAAACAGAACAGACTTTAGTCTTTCATTGTGCTTGGGCGGAAAAAAAAGTGTATTTTCAATAATTTACACTTCTATTCCATTTAAATATTCTTTTTTCTTAATTTTTTTTTCTCTGAGTTGTCTCCTTTCTTCATTATTTTATTATTCACTCTGTTTTTGCTGTTCTCTTCTGAAGTTCAGTAAATTTAGAGCAGAAGGAGGTGAAAAAGGACCTGGTGAAATGAATTTTGTCAATGACTGTGGTATAACATCCATTGCTTAATCAACTTTAATATAGAAGTAAAGGTAATAAAAGGTAGCCTATGTGACACCAAACTTTCAGAGGAAACAGAGAGGATCCTAATAAAATAAGGGTCAGTGAATTTGAGTCTCATATTAGAAAAACATGTAGATTCATTCCCCATTTTTGGCTACTTAACATAACATACTTAATCATCTAAGCTCCAATATATTTTTTTATATTAAATAAAAGTTAAGGATTCTGCTAGAGTGAATGAAGAAACATTAAGTTCATAATGCAACCATCTGGACACACTTTATATTGAATGATAAGTGTCCTATGTACTAGAGTTAGCAGAGAAATGGTTACATGTTATCTGAAGGAAGAGCCACTGTGGAGAGGGAACTCCTATTATACACGTCTACTAGAGGTCTTCTAAAGTCAAAGGCATATCAGTAGGGATGATCAAACTAATATTGTTGAAGAAATAAAGCTTTCACAGGAAAAAAAAGAAAAGTCCCCTCCTGGGTCAGCGAGTGTTTAAAAGATATGGAACAGAGGGTAGGAATATATGCTTGGTTGTGACAATAGAAGACAGTTAGAAGCGAGATCCAAGTGCTATGTAGTATATTAAAGAATCTGCAAAAGGGAAGAATAAGGAAATAAAAAAGTTTTTATATGATTAAAAATTATTTAAAACAGACAAATCTAAAGCTGACTGTCAAGAGTTGCAGAAAATCCTCTTGCAACTAATTGATGGAATGGTGAAACTGACATGAAGTTCTCTCTCATAAATGCAAAGTAATGCAAATGGATAAAAATAGTCTGTGGTAGTATACAGGTAGCAGTGGAAAGAAGTGAAACGGAAATACTCATTAAATCTTTCAGTGCTTAAAAGAATCTGAAGTGAAACTCAAGCTTCAACTGCATTTCTTTGACTAATCCTGAAGAGGAATGTGCAGCATCTCACAGAGATATTGTCAGTTACTTTTCACTGATACAGCCTCTAATGATAGTTCAGCTCCAAGGACAAAGAAGATTTTGAAAGCTGCATAAGCAGCAGCTGGGCTCCAACCTCACTGATTTCCAGTAGAGATGAAGTGCCATATAAACATATGTGTCTTTATTTACCTCCGCCTCCCCACCACCCACACACAAACTAGCCTAGTTTCTTATCCACACTGTGTGGGCATAGAACGGGAAAATAGCTCCTGGGAGCCACTCCTGCTCTCTCCTTGCAAGAAAGGGGGAAGTGTTGATTGTTCCTAAGGTGCCCTGACTGCATGTGCTGAGCTGCAAAACCCTGCCCCACAAAAAAGACTTGCACGCTGCTTCTGTAACAAGGGAAAACCTGGGTCAAATGCTTGGGTGCCAGCATAGCCACAGATATTGCCCTCCCCTGATGAGACTTGTTATCCTCACTTAACTGAAGAGCATAGATTAGGTTTAGCACTTTTTGCTCTTCCCACCTCATCCCCCATCCATTCATGCTTCAAATGGATGAATTAGCTGCCCTCAGTTAATCAACTTGGGAATTCAAGTTGAATGTTATCAAAACCTTCTTCAAAGCTATTCACTAGCTTTCTATAGTATGAAAGCATGTTTATACCTACCAAAATGTATTTATACCTACCTAATGCTGATTGAATAATAGTTTTTGTGGTTATTTGGAACTTCTGGAAAATAAACATTTTGTTTGTTCTAAAACAATGGCATTCAACACCAAATACTTTATTTAAGGTATTTTTTAAAATGATGAAACACTATCAGTGAGATCAAAGGACAAAAACAAAAAAAATGTTTCACAAAAAACAGTGTTTTTATTTTTGAAATATTTTGCTTTTTTTTTTTTTTCCCAGGTATTTTTAGAGTGTAAAAAAGAAATGTCTATCCAATGTTATTAAATATTTTGCTCAGGAAAAGCAAGCAGTGGTTGTAAAATCTCACTATGTTTCAAACAGTCTCTCTCATCCTCAGAATCTACTATTAATAATATTTTTTAGAAGCTGAGACTTTATTCCAAGTTTCCACCTTGGGGGAGTTTTCTTTTTATCTTGGCATTACAAACCTTTGAAAGGAAGCATTTAGAATGGAAGGCATGACAGATCTTTTAAATGGAATAGCAGCTACTGAGCTCCACACTATAATTACTGTCATACTGAAGAAGGTTAAATATTTATGAAGAATGTGCTTTTTATCATTCAGTCTAATTTTTAAACCCGAATTCTGTAATTGCACTGAAATGCCAATAATCAAGGGGGGTTCTTTCTTGGCAGGCATAAGATTCTTACCAGTCTCATTTATTTGTGAAGCGTGGCCAATGGAGGTATATAAACAAAGTCTGTGGAGTTTTTCATTCTGAACCAAAAAATAAATTGAAAATAGTTCTGCCAAATAAATTCTTAGACACTGCCTAACTGGCTTTTCCCAAAGATTAGAAACTGGGCTCCTCCCATGAGGTATATTGAGGTTTATGTTTGGTCTCTTTGTGTATTGTTCTCCCCAAATCTGACTAGGTTAAAAATCAAAGTGAACATTAATCTTACATTCTTATTAGCATAGATTGACATATTGAAATCATACCATAAAATTCTAGAGGGTTTCAAGCCAAAACCTACTTCATGACACAAATTTGCCTGATGTTTGCACTTTAATAAGTGTTTTTGAAAATATGATCCAAATTCTGTTTTTAACAATGCTATTATGGGTACCTTTCACATCCTTTTACAGTTCCATAATCAAACTACTTAAAAAAAAATAGGGAAAAATAGTTCTGTTTAATAGTTTGATTGGTGCATATCAAGCCTCACCACTGTCATATGGTAGTTTTAATGATAGTTTTATGTAAATTAAGCTAGAAGTATTATCTGAAGAGATTTACTAGGAAACTTAACCTAAAGGATGTACTGACTGTGATCTTACCTAAAGGATGTATAGACTGTGATCTTACAGTTAACCAGGTTTTTTAAAATTTTCATCTTTAATTTGAAATACATTGTTTTGTCTTTGGGAAATGGGGAAAAAAAATCACTGTCATCTAAAATGGGCTCTAGACAGAAATCTGACACCTAAATCTAAATCATCATCCAAATCCTGCTAGCACAATATCTGCTTAAACCATCAGACATTTAAATGTTCCCTTATCATCTGATAGCTTGTCAGGTGAGGTTCCTAAAGTCCCGTCATTTGTGCAGGCACAGAATGGAAAATGTAGTTGCCGTCTAAGCTAGGAGGTCAGAAATTGTGCAAATGCCATGCCAAAGTCTTTGCCTTGGCAGAGAAGGAGGAGGAAGTTCTTGCTGAATGTCATTCCAGCACAGAGATGCTGAGTTTGGTCCCTCTTAGCATTGCTTTCTAGCTATTTTCCTTAGATATCTAGATATCTATCCAGATACCTGCTGGAGGAGGAAGAGGTGTCAGTGTGATCATTTATTTTATAGACTTATGGCTAATACACTTACCTGGGAGGTGATGCTTACCTAAGAGAAAACGTGTCCTGGGTTTGATTCGTGATTCCAGGACTATTTGTGCATTAATATTAAGTAAGCTTTATTAAAATAATAATAATAATAAAAAGAACAAGAGAAACAAAAGAAAAGCAAATCATAGAATATCCTGAGTTGGAAAGGACACACAAGGATCATTGAGTCCAACTCCTGGCTCCACACAGGACCACCCAAAAATCAGATCGTATGTCTGAGGGCGTTGTCCAAACGCTTCTTGAACTCCAGCAGGCTCGGTGCTGTGACCACTGCCCTGGGGAGCCTGTTCCAGTGCCCGACCACCCTCTCAGTGAGGAACCTTTTCCTAACACCCAGCCTGAGCCTCCCCTGTCACAGCTCCATGCCGTTCCCTCGGGTCCTGTCACTGTCACCAGAGGGAAGAGATCAGCGCCTGCCCCTCCGCTCCCCTCGTGAGGAAGCTGCAGGCCGCCATGAGGCCTCCCCTCAGCCTCCTCTTCTCTGGGCCGAGCAATCCAAGTGACCTCAGCTGCTCCTCACATGTCTTTCTTCACCAGACCCTTCACCATCTTGGTTGCCCTCCTTTGGACACTCTCTAATCGTTTCATGTCCTTCTTATACTGTGGTGCCCAAAACTGCACACAGCACTCAAGCTGAGGCTGCACCAGTGCAGAGCAGAGTGGGGCAGTCACTTCCCTAGACCACCTAGCACTGCAATGCTTGATGCACCTCAGGGTACAATTGACGGTTTTTGTCTGCCAGGGCACACTGCAGACTCATGTTCAGCTTGCCATTGACCAGAACCCCCAGATCTTTTTCCACAGGGCTGCTCTCCAGCTCTCCAAATGCTTACATCAGAGTGCGGTACAAACCTACTTTCCCTGGAGTCCTTCAGATCACTGGTCTGTGTATTCTGTGTGCTAACCCAGCTTTGAACTTGCTCAGGTTAGAGAGGGAGTTCACAAAATATTCAAGTCATTGAAGTGGGGCCCTAGTTTAATTGAACTCTGGGTGCCTACTTTTGAGGTGGAACGTCTTGTCTGTCTTAGCAGTAAATGGATGAATACATTAGGATGTGTTCATCCATTAAAACATTTAGGATGTTATTCAACTAATCCAAGAACAGATGTCTGATAAAGGTCAGGTCAGCCAACCCCTACAAATGCCTATTTCTTTCCATTGTCTGGAAAGGGACCCTGATGCAATTACCTTAGCCGCAGCCATTTAAAACTGTACGAAATGAGTGCTACACACTGGTATTCATAGGAACACCAGCAGGATGCAGTTTTGTTCTAAAAGCAACCCAGTTCTCCTCAGCTCTGCAAAAGGAATGCCCCTATCTTCAAGAGGAGATTCTGGACTCTGATTCCAGGAGAGCTGGAAGGACCACCCCCACACTCACAGAAGTGAGCACTTCATAGTGCAGTGTTTTCTGCTGTGTACTGTATGCAACTCTCTACCAGCAGAGCAGGGTAGCCTTTCTGAGAGATCTAAGTTTCTTATTTGATAGACAGAGAATATAGGGGTCCAAATTCTGGTGTGGGTTCCACTCTGGGAAATGAGGTAAGCATTTACATCTAAAGTAGGCCTGTTTTTTCACAGCATCCAGAAAATATTCCAAAGGGTATAAGGATCTTATCGGTGTCAATGAATTTGCGTCACAGAGCATCTTGCATTTAAAATTAATTTTGCTCTGCTTCATTTGATTGCAATTTAAGTAACTACTAAGAATTGAAAACTATATATTAATTGACATTTCAGAATGCAGTTGCTTCTATCAAGGCCATGAATTTGGGAATGCATACTTTCAGAATTTGTTATGTATCTAATGTTTGTCACTGTGTGTGTGTGTGTGTGTGCGTGTGTGTGTGTGTGTGTGAATGTGTGTTCAATTTTGTTCTGCTGCCAACCTGAGTGCATATAGTTAAATCATTGGAAACGGCAACAAGGTTGTTGAAGAACTGAGCAGAGATGGTAGAACAATGACACAGATAAGGCAGCCTCAGGTATATAACTTCAAAGAATTTTAGATATGAGTGTCTGCTGGGCTATTGGGAGAAAGATTGACTCCATGTAGGCTGGAATAGGGTACTCTTCCTAGGGCTATGCCTGGGTTCAGCAGAGATCTGAAACTTCAAACACTTTAGAAAAGGGGAGGGGGCATGAATAGATTAGGAAAGGCTATGAAGGATGAATTGATGAAAAGCTGACAGTCAGACTGCAAGAGACAAGGGAAACACCAGGTATGGTGAGCTGAGTGAGGTGTGGGTTTTTTTGTTTGTTTTATTTTGTTTTTATTTTCTTTTGTTTTGTTTTATCTTCAGGAATGAGGTTAGCTCAGTTCAGGGGAATATACAAAGAATCAAAGCTTTCACACAGTTCTGTAGATGTTCCTGCCTTTCAGGAGTTCACGTTCTGCTTCTTGTTTTGCAAGTGTGACCACTGTGTCATCATCATATAGATATAAATCTGCAGACATGTTTGTGAAAATAGTCTTGACCAACATCTTATTGTCACCCAGATCAACCCTGGGGAAGGATAAGCTGTGGTATCCCACCCAAGAGAAATGGAATTGAAGTCTAGCAACTTTGAGGTATATTTAGAAAAATCCAAAAGAAATAGTTTCAGATATTTATTAGCTGTGACATTGACATTCATTATTGCTTCTCTAGCATTAAATGAAAAAAATAAAGTGTATAAACCTGGATTCTTCTAGGGTTCAGGCTCAAGAAAGGCAGACTGTGGACTGGCAAGATGATGGCAGATGATTTGGATTGTGTCTGCTTCGACCTGTGTGATCTTCTACAGAAGTTGTCCTTGTTGGATAAGATAAAACTAAAAGCTTGTTTAACCTTTGTTATCCATTCTCTATTCACATTATTTTTCATGTATTCTCTATCCAGTAAAAAAGGCTTTCTTGCAAAGCTATTCTTCAGCACCCTTTGCTGATTTGCATTCACAAGTGCATAAAGGATTAACTTTGAACTCTGTTTACAGCATGTTAATAGCACTGCATTACATTTATTGCTGATTAGCTTCTGGGAAATGCCTTTAGATTAACACTTGTGCCTCTTTTTGGCTCCCTTAATTTTGAGTAGAACAGGAGTTGAAGGGGTAATAAGTTATGAACCAGGTTGCTAGATTCAGAAAAATATACTCAGAATAAAATAGGTTATATTAACTATGCTAAGCCAATAATCGTTCTGCTTAAAATGTACTACATAATCTCTTTGTTCTTCAAAATAGCTTCACTGTCCTTGAAACCCTAGGCATTATAGACAAACTGTAGAATATTTGAGGAGTTCAGAATAGATAACCCACTAAATTTGAGTTTTAGCTTTTAAGTGTACTCCCTTTTACATCTCTAGCAAGCAGCTTATCCGGGCTCTTTAACTCCAGTTACATTCCTTCAAAACACTGATTTGAAAGACATTGGCAGGTGGGGGTGAATTGGAGTAGTGATAAGTGTTAGAAAGATAGGATTTAAGGTGTCTAATTTACATGATCTTTCTAACAAATCTGTTTGAGGAGAAGTTGTTTTCTTCCAAAATCTTCAGAGGGAGCCTTAAGGGAAATCCTGTGATGTCACTTTCCAGAACCTCAATCTGATTTCATACTCATGCGGTTTTAAAGAAAGATGGTGAGTTACCTGTAGTTTTATTATTCTATTTTGGAATCTTGTCTGACAACTTTAATGCAACCATGTTCTAAATTACACTTAGCTGAAAGTATAGCACAAAATATTCGGTATTGCGTGACTGGTTTTGCAAGTAAAGCTGTGAAGATTTTTGTTATACATCATCTGGACATCTGAAGTAATGTTGTCAAGGACTTTCAGAAGTTGTTTAAATCCTGTACATGTTTTTTTACAGCCAGCCAGGGAGAACGGCAATGGCACATAACTTTCGCAAACAGTAAAGTAAATGGTATGACAAGTTGCATTTGTTACTTTTTGCAAGAAGACAATGAGGTACATCTTGCTACCAAGTGTATAAACATTTAAATGATTTGATGCCAGCTCATTTACAGGAAACATTAATTTTCATTCTGATATTCACCCACAAAAGTCAAGCAGAAAAATACTTTGTTTATTTTATGGGGCCATTAACTATAGAATGGTGACTTACCTTTCCTATATTTAATCCTCAGAACAGCAAATGGTCTACAGCCAGATCTGTTCAATTGCTCTCAGTGATTTAAAGGAACTTTGTTACCTCCTACGAATGAAATATCAATATAAGCACTTCAAAAATATCGAAGAGCTTGATCCTTTCAGCAATTTATTATTTTATTTACAAACATTTTCAATTGCTATATTTTGTGTACCTGTTTGTTTTCTTTATTGGCTTTATTAGAAAAAACTGTAGCACTATCTTTAGCTTAACTTAGTTAAATCTATAAATCTAATAAAAATAATCACTATAGTAGATCTTATGCTTGACCTCACTGCTGCAGCACTGCTGCTTGACTTTTTCTGCTCCTATTCATATTTCCACAGAAGCAGGCAGAAGCAGAGCAGTGACCCCCTTTTGTCCTCATTTCAAGGTTCACCTAAAGCTACACTTTGCTTTCCTGAATCTTTTTTTTTTCCCCCCAGCTGGCAATCAAGACAAGTGGCCTTAGTACACACTCAGCAAGAACAGTACTATCATGTCTCAGTGATACCATACCCCAGTGATTTTGAGAGAAAACATCTATTCTGTGATGTATGCAGCAAATAAAGCCACCTCATGAAAGTAATGAATTAAAACATCAATTTGTTATGAGATAGCTACTAACGACTAGCTCTCGAGTTTGTGCTTTCGCCTTTTCCCCTTGAGCCGATCTGTACTTGATGATAACATCATATGTCAGGAGAGAGCCCTTTAGAGGACATCTCTTGATCTAGATCTAATTGAGAAAAAAATAGAGATTCCACAATATTCCTCTGGGGATGTTATAGACACAGCTGTTTCCCCTTTCTCCATGATCATTTATATGAATTATACAGTAAGAAAAAAGAGCAAAAACTTTAGCAACTTCCCATTTATACATCCTGTCGTCTAAACATCTGAGAATAATCATGGCCTTGGTCTGCAATTTATGGAAGACTTTCTGTGATCACCACGTCCATCATGTCAGAGACCTCTCTTATCAGATCAGTATGGTTCTTCAGATATGTTTTGTTCAATAAAGGGCAGTAGCTGTGGTTGCTTCTGCTTTTTATTGTTATTATTAATTTAACCTGGACAGTCAGACAAGAAGTCACTTCTTTTTCTCAGAGATTGTCAATGGAAGCTGAAAAGCTGTTAAGAGGTGATTAATAGATGCCTTGCAAAGGAATGATGGCTGTTTTTATGGTCCACATTTCATAAACCAGTCTGCAGTTGTCTGCTTTGTCTTATTGCTATATTGCTTACTTACATAAGCTAATCGTCGTTTCCCTTAGTAGCAACTTCTGAATATTCTTTCATTTTGAAGTATGAGCTGGAGAGAAGAAAACTGGCACTACCCTTGCATAAGGCATTCACTTAATACACTAGAAGAGATTAAAGAAAAAAAAAAAGATACCTTCTTTACTGACAGACAAGCTCTAAGAAAGCCAGAAGAAAAATCTGTTTTCGTTCATATGCTGTCTCTCTCTCATGCTTTGGTTACAGCTGTCAAAATATGGGTAATTTAGTGAACTTTTCTAGAGATAAAAAAGAAAAATAACTTGATCCACTACAAATCTTTAGTTTGGGCTGCAGAACGCACTACCCATGAACCATAACTGCTGGGACTGTCTGCATCCTTCTGCTGCATTTAACTTCATTGTCTTTTTTTTGTGATAAACTGTAAAGCAACATATCAAGTTAGCAGATTATTGACTGCCCTGCTGGAAAATTGGTAGAGCAGGCATGGTTTTAAATTAGCTCTGTAAAAGAGTGAACAAGTCAAATCTGTGCAAGTTGCATCGCATGCATTGGATTGACAGGCAGTACCTAAAAACTGAAATGTGCTTATTTGAGTGGAGATTTTATGAGACACAAGTTGTTTCATGAACACTTGCAGTCTAGCTAATTTATACATGATTATTCTTGTTCTTTGAAAGATATCTGGCTCTACCCAACTCTGCTATGGAATTTTAATTTATTTATTTATTTATTTATTTGTTTGCTATTATACAGTTCTTTTTGCTAGTTTAGGAAGGATGACTAAATAACCTCAGAATATCTTTTGTTATTCTTTTACTGGGACCAGGATGGGGAATACTTCAGTCTCATTTTAATAAAGTCCTTTACACCATTTCAGAAGTGCAGAGAGACTATGGAACAACTATAAATAGTTTGTTTTGTTTTGTTTTTTTCAAGTCCCATTTCCATAGATGAGAAGTACCAAGTATATGAGAATAAAGTGTGTTGGTTTTAATGAATTTGTGTTGATTTAAATGAGTTGAGAGTCTGGTTTATTATCTGGAAAAGTCTAGTGTATGTCTAATGCTTCTATATTTGATTTGATGGTTTGGATTTCTTCCATTATTTCACTTCCAATAGTGACGAATTCCTGTGATATGATTGCAATAGTTCCAAAGAAAACAGAACTGAGCTATGTTTCCCCTGCCCTAGGGTAGATTTTCTTTTTAACTTTTACTTAAGGAGAAGGCAAGACTTTTCAGAAAAAGTTTGTCTAAGCTACAGAGAGCTCATTGCTGGAGATGGCATAGACAGAAAAATGATACTCTTGACACTGAATTGACCTTTGTTTAAGCATCAGGCATCTTTAAAGATTAGAAGATTTTATTTTCATCACTTCAGTTTGAAGATATTTAAATGTAGCATTTTTGTGTCAGCTGTGGACTCAATGTTTTATTTATTTATTTATTTTTTTCCAGGAGGTAGAGCCCATTTCCCAGTGACAATATTCACAAAGTCTTCAGGAGGCTATCAGAGCCATGGTATTCAAGCACCTACAAAGAACCTGGTACATACAAAAGTGCTTTTGAAAATCCTCGTGGTTACCTTTCTGCACTTCCAGATACATAAATACCTTTAAAAATATGGCTGTTACCTACCAGCTTCACACTGGACCAATATGCAAATTAATGTCCTCACAGACAGGTTTGGAGGTCGTGCTCCTCCTCGCATAGGGTGTTTGAATACTATTATGTCTAACATCAGTCAAGATGTAAAAATGAGCCATGGGCATTCATTCCATTTAAACATTTGTATCAAGTGCATTTGTCAGTTCACAGGTTGGTCTGAACTAGAAGGTCCAGCGGATGAAAATAAGTCATGCTGAAATGTAGACAGCAGGGCAGTGGTGTCACAGCACAAAGCACTCAGTGGGAAAAAGGGCTTTATACTAACCCCTACGCTGGCCACAGTGTGCCACTTCTCTAGTCATCTCTGCATGGCCAGCACTTTAAAGTAAATATATAAAAAAATATCCTGATCCAATTCCTAAGATAACGGCCCACAATGTTGTACCACCCCAAAGGACTGGCAGTACAAGTAACAAGAGATGAAATGAGAGGACAGGAATATCTCAAGGTGCTGTAGTACCTGAAGACTTCTGTAGTTTAATAGGCTAATTTGGGAGGCAATATTGGTAGGAAAAGTTGTTGCACACTCAAGTCTGGTCAGAGTTGCCCATTTGCAGAACTACATGATGACCTGAACCAGGGACCTGATGCAGCTGAAAAAAATGGGGTTTTTGTTTGAGTTCTTTTTCAGCTGAATACACTCTTGTTCTGGCACAGCTCTCACCACCTTTGGCCAGCTTGAGCAGTATCTTTGAATGTCCAGCTATGGCTGGTGTCTGCTGAAACCACATTCTGAGTCACTAGTTTGGGGAAAAAGAAAGTTAGAGGGTGTCATCCCCCAGCAAGCAGTTATTACTAGACAGTCGAACACAAGAGATGATGGCTGGTCTGTGAAAGAAATGGCTGCAATTGGAAAGAGCCAAGGTCTTTCAGTTACTAGGAGCAATGCCAAACCTGTCTCCTGAATAAGGTAATGAAGAGTTTAGCAGCAATATTAGTGTAATGTATTCCTGCTGTCTGCAATGGGCATGTTGTCCTCCCAGCTGGTTCAACAAACTGTAGGGCAAGCAGTTATGTAGGTAGAGAAGAGTGCTGATTGTAGTAAACCACTTTCTCCTTTATGTTTAAAACATTATTTCCAGTATACTCACAGCTGAACAGATCAGTTCAAGGCTAGGAACCTGGGGTGCAGGAGAAGAAAAAGCATCCTTTGGTGACAGATGAGAAGCAGCAAAACTCTCCTGCTTGTGATAAGGTGGAGGGAGTATACTCTGCAGGTCCCCACAGCATCTGTGACACCCCTTCTACCCTTGCTCTGAGGAGAGGACAGGCTGATCCCTTTCCTGAGCTGTCATTCCTTGTTCCATTTCATGAACAGTTCATTCACTTGCTAAAAATCCATTTTTAAATGCATTGCTGTATTTGTAAGTAGTAGTAAATTGTTTCCTCTATTTACCATGCTTGAAATTTAACTTTCTTCCATAAGGCTGTGGAAAAAAAGTTCTTGGATGAGTCACAGAAAAGGAGCATTTGAGGCAGTTTAGCTTTTTTTTTTTNTGGCTGAGCATTAGCTGACTCAAGTTTATTAACTATGAAAAAGCACTAGGATTTTATCACCACTTGATGTTAAATAATTAACTTAGAAAACTAAAGCCAACATCATAAAACACAATATGCATGATATTGAACATATATCTATATTCAATAATAAATATCTTATGGCATTCATATAACTGAAGCCCACACAAGAATAAGGAAGCTGCCAAAAGTAGTATCATATCCAGTTGGCTTATTCAGCAAGAAACCAACTGGTCCACAGATGCTCTTTTTTTTCTATGAGAAAATATCCTCTTTTGCAAGTCTCCTGTCTGAAGAATGTTTAATATGAACTCTTCTCCTCCTGCAGGCTGTAAATCATTTATTCATCAAACCCTTTTATTTGTAGCAGATGGAAAACTTGCTACAAGTTTAAAAACAAAAAAGGGGAAGATTAGACAATTAGGTGAATAATAAGCCTAATTGCACTATACTGCACTGACTTTTTGAAAAGGCCTTATGGCATGGGAATGAACTGATACTCAGAGATGGATTTGGATGCCTTTTCTCTGTTTGGGTGGCACAGACGAGAACTGGACAATAAGCTGTTTTTTTCCTGAAAGCACTTATTCATCATATGTAAGGATGTGAACAGAGAGAATGAAGCTAAGATAAGATGTTCCCTTGTATCCACTTCTAGTGTCCTTGTCATGACTTGGCTGTCTAGCCCTGGTCCCAACCAGTGTGGTGGTCAAAATGGACCAGTTGTTCTTTTTCTCCAGGCTGTGTCCTTTTTCCCTCCCTTATTCTCCTTACACAGGAACACACATATTCAGGCAAGAGAATGATAAGACACTAAAAAGAGATATGGTATTGTTCCAATTCTTTTTTTTCTGCAGCACATGAATGCTTCTTCATTGTTAGCTTTGGTCTGGCTACATTTCAGTAAACTTTTGTTATGTGACTATATAACATAACTTGCTCTCCTGCTCAGACTTCTTTGTACTTTACACAAGGGGAAAAAAAGACCCATTCCTACATGGATCAAGAGAAGGGTTCTCAGATTGTTTCCGTTCTTTCAAAAGAAATACTGCTACCACTTGTAGGTGTTACGCTATTGCCAATAACATAACTGCTACGCTAGCAATATGAACAATATGTTCCTTTGATTATACATTTCTATTTACCAAGTGCATTAGATAATTACTAATATATGACAGTGTTACAATTGTTCCTCCTGTAATGCAATGATGCAGACCAAATAAATCAAATTTTATTCAGTTAAAAACATATCAGAGCAAACATACACAAAGTGCGTTTTGGACTACACAATGCTATGCTTTCCCATTCATTTGAATAGTATTCTTTAAAAATACCATCAGATCATTGACTTACTTTCTTAAAGTGTGTTAATTGAATAGTTATAGGACAGGTGTGATACAGCAGCATACTGAAGAAGAAAAAAGTATTTCACAAAATCCAGTAATAGGAGATTCCTTGAGAACTCTGCCTGGTGTAAAAAATACTGCCGTTTGATACTGTTATCTGATCTAAACTGCACTGTCCTGGAGGATGGCCTGTTCATTTCAAGGAAATATGACTGCAGATTGTTATTATTTTTATTGTTGAAATACTGCTGATTGAGAAACCAGGAAGGAAAGGCATGTTATTTGCTCTGCTGTTTTACTGTGTATGCATACAGGTTCCCGTTTCTGTAACCTGCACCCAAATTAAGTCAAGAAGAATTTTGCCATTCACTTCAGAATAGCCCTTTGTTCAAGCCACCGTGCCTTCATAATTGAAGCTATGTGTCTGAGCTATATTACAATTGTTTTATTTTTATACTAAGGGATTCCTCTTGCACCCACAGTTTGGGGTTGGGATCTTAGACTGTGTTTTGGCAGAGCACAATATCTATAGCAAGTAAAAAGATGGTGTCACTATGACAGTATTACTGACTTGGAAGTTAATTGAAGACATTGCTTTCACAGACAACATAAAGTGACACCCAAGCCCAAAATTTAATGTCCCATATCTTTAAACAAAAATGTTTTCAGCCCAACGAGACCAGCTGTTCCTATGCATCCAGCTGCTCCCCACCCTGACTTGCATATTTTATATATCCCAGAAGGCATTTAAAATCTGCAGCATCACTGTTGAGTTTATTGCACTATTGACTTAAAAACTGCATCAACTGTTGTGTGGGAGTTAAGCAGAAAATTTACCATAGATAGGTTATTGTTGCAAGAAAAGAGAGTACTGCTCTCCTTTACTAATAATCTAAGATATGTATACACGATTTCATTTATTTTTGGTAAGCAAAATATCAATAAAAGTTTTTTTCCACTCAGATAAGATTTTTGCATGGCTTCCATTTGTAGCTGACCTTGCCAATGCAATTGCAGAATGAAGCAATTAACGTTGAACATACAGTCTTTCCAATGTAACTGGGCACTCAGGCAGAGTCATATGAATAAAAGTTCTTGGGATAAGAATAAGAAAAGAATAATGCTACTTACGGCTGTAGGGACAAATACTTGCAAATATTTCAGCTGGTATGTACCTAGTAGCGAGTTCAATACACTTTGGTTACATACTAATGTATGTAAACTGCTGTTTAATCTATCACTTTTTAGTGTACTTTTTATTACTTTATTATTGTATTAGATAACATCTATTAATATGTTCTTGCAAATTTCATTTGCAATGTGAGCCAAATCAGGACTTGGGTGTCACAGACTGAAAAAGAGAAAGGAGAAAGGATAGTCCCCTGCGTAGTAGTTTGGATGTAGAACCTCTTACTTGTGGAGTGTAAAGTGTAAGTGTAAATTTTCTTAAACTTCTGGTCAGCCATACTACATAAAGCAGAAGAAGGACATATGGAAATATGCCTTACCCCATCTTACTTTTCTCTACACATTTGAAATCTGTGTGGATGACTAGAAGGAATAAGAATCCTGGCTTTCTGCAGAAACTGATCCTGAAAATGCACACAGACAAGGAAATGTGAAATGACCAGATCTGAGTCCCAAAGTAAGAAAGTTTCCATCTAAAATATTCTCTGGTGGCAAGCATCTCACACACTCATCCGTGAGTGTAGCACTGCCATACTCCCGATGCAAAATGGACTCAAGCAAGATTAAAAAAAGGATGATTTCTTTATCAGATGTTCCAAAACAATGTTGATTTACTCAAGCACAACAGATGTTATTTCACCCACAACTTCAGAAAAAAGGTATAAGGAACAGCAAAGGACATGTGATAACGTCATGCAGCACCAACAGTAGTTGTATCAATATTCTGTAATAAGTTTTCTTTATTTTTTTTTTTCCCTAGGAGACTTCTTTCCCTTCCCATATTCTTTAGAAATGTTCATAGAATAAACATTACAGTTTAAACTTTGTCCTCTGCAAGTACAATATCTGCTTTCAAAGGCTCACACTAAACCACTTTGTGAAGCAAAGGGCAATACTTAGGCCCGCAGTGCCACCCTGATTAATGGCTTGATTGGTTTTTCTTGTAGCCAAGGGGAGTGGTAAGCTTTGAATTGAACACTGGATTCTCATAAAAATGTTGTATTTATTTTATATTTGCAGAACTGATCACAGATTTGGCTAGCAGCCCTGAGGAAACAGGCTTCTGGAGCTACACCCAAGTGGTTGTACTTTAAACCTGAGATGATATAGTTTTACAAAAATAAATACCTATATTGCATAACACTGGAAAGGTATTTTCAGGGATTTTTTATTTTTATAGGAATAAATATGGCTTGACTTCAAAGCTCACTGTTTATGTTTCTGCCATCCCAACCAGAATGAGCATCAGCCTCTTCCTTTCATTCTCTCTTCACTTTCTTCTGTTTGATTTTTTGTTTGTTGTTTAGCACATTTTTAGAAAATATAGTGATAGATGTGTGGAAAGTGAATGTAGCTGTTGTAAAACATAATTCAAACTCAGAACCCTGGTTTTAAGCATTGTGACCCTTCAATTTAGGGCATCAGTGGCAGGTAAATATTACTTTTATTATTAGTGTGGGTGTGATTTGTTGTCCATTCCCACAGTAGCTACCACACAGCTAGCTGTGCAAGCTCCAGGGTGAGGTACAATCATGACATCCCTGCACAAGGCATACACATTTGTCCACACGCTGTCTGTGGGCCCCTTTGAACTTAGAGTCGAGGACATGAGTCTTGTGAGCTTGTGGTTCAGGATGTCCCCCTGAAGTGGTCACTTCGCCTCCTGATCCCACAGAGAACAAGGCATGAGGTCCTAGTACTAACACAGTAATAGTGATCTGATGGTTTGTACTCTACTTCTCGTTCTACAGAGACAAACCCATACAGAGGTGGGGAGTGAGGGGATGTATCCTGCTTAGTTACAAGCAAGATACTGGAATCAAGAAGCATACATGTATAAACATTCTCAGTTCCAACATCAGGTGTCAATACTGTGGTGGCATTCACAATTATATACTTATGCCATATGCTGTACCACCCTGTGTGACCTGCTGCAGTTGAACTTGATGCATCCCTGCCTTCTTGCATTTATCTGGCTCTTTGACTGAAAAGGTAGTACCTACATGGCCACATACCCTGTCAGTATTTCTTCCTTTCCCAGCCAAAAGTTAGTGAATGTGATGGGCTCAATCTGGGACTATAAGGAGGCAAAAGTGAAGGTGGTACTATTGTAAGGTGGGAAGCCTTTCTTGTGGGCCAAAATCTCTTAGGTCCAGATGGCTCCTACAGAGTTAGCAAGGAATGGGATGATAATGAGTGGCAAAGAACATACTGTCCCAACTTACACAAAATTCCTGTTATTTCTGTTTTCTAACTTTAATAGGAGCATGATGGTACTTTTTAAGCCTGTTATTTTTGGTATTTGTCTTATGAAAGACTCAACATTATTGCCACCAGACTTTCCTTCCTTTGTTGTACAATCTGGGTCAGCAATGGACTATGCAGGCCAACAAACCAGTAGCCAACAACTGCTTTCCACTGATTCCACTAGGCTACAGCTGACTTCTTAAGTAAAATTTAACTGGAGCCTAAACTGAAGTTGAATCCTGATTTCTGGTCTTCCAAACTAGAAACTGACGAACAAAAGAGAAAGGAAAAATGCAATTCAGAAAATATTTTATTGAGTACAATACCATTTCATTTTAGGCTTTCATCAAAGGTCTGCTTTATAAAACAACACCAACAACCTCTCTGAGGTTGAATACAGCTTGGGCAGGTGCACAAGGAGTGGGGGAGAGAGGGGCAGCATCTGCAAATTTTCATGCAAGCAGCATAATAGGATATTTGCATCCAGACGGTACCTTGTCACAGTGCCCAAGTTTGCACCATCTCACCAGGAAAAATTAATGCATCTACATTTAAATTTTATAAAGGATTGTAACAACCGGTTACAAGTTAAAATGTACAGGGTGCTGTCACTGAATGTTCAGTGGGTATACTCTAGATCATAACATGAAAATCAGAGCTCATAATGAAAGTACTATAGTAAGCCTTGTGTGGAAACGGGATTAACTCCAGAAATTGATGGCTAATGGGACAACAGAACTAAAGTAGCTAAGGTGAGCTGTAATTTTTACAAATGTACTAGCATCTAACTTCCATTTTTAGCAGATGGAAGACCATTAAAGCTCCCAGAATGGGGGTTAATTCCATGACACTCAAGGCTGGAACCAAGACTTGGCTTTGTGTTTCCTGGAGGGAGATTAATTGAACAGTAGTCCATGGGCACTTTCCAGTTGCATGAAGCAGCTGCTCATCTCATAGAAAATAGACTTCAATAGCTTACAAGTGTGTTAATATTTATAAGAATGACGCTGCTGCTTGCTAAAATGTAGATCAGCTAATTTTTCTTCTGTGTTGATTTTCAGTGATAGGAAAGCATAAGTGTACTATAAAATTTAGGAACAGTCATAAGCAACCTCGAAAATTTCCCCATATTGCTTCAATTCTTCTCTCAAACCTCTTTCTTTATGAAGTATATATACACATCCATAGACTGTAGAAAGTTCTCAGGTTGACCACATTTCTGCACTTCACTCTGGATTTTTATGAGCTGGTCCCCACAGCATCTTTAAGAAATTGTCATGAAACTAGCACAGTACTGCAAAGAATTTGAGGAGTAATTGTTATAGCATTAAATATGAAGGTAAGTACAGCCATTAACATGTTTTTATGACACAGAGCCTTCCCTTGTCCTTCAGGTGTGCATGTCCTAACATGTGTAAGAAGTACCACTTTATCCAGAAATAATTTTATAAAGCAAGATGGAACAGTTTTCAAATTACAACAATATTTTCAGATAAAAAAATTAGACATTTTAAAGCAAGAAAAATGGAAATGTAAAGTTTATCACATTTATTAGCAGTTAGAGGAGAAAGTCCAGAGTAGTCCAGAAAGACCAAAGTATTAAAATAATTCTGAAGAGTTTTGTTGAAATGAATTTTTTATTTATTAAAAAGACAATGCATTTTCAAGAGAACATTTTCTGCAGTGAAATAATTTAGTTTCTTCATATACACACCATACACAATGTTAACAACCATGAAAAACAATACAAAATGCTTTCAAATTTAACAAGTAGAAAAATATAACTAGTATATATGGCAGTTGTGAATCTAATACTGTACAGAAGTATTTATGGATTTTTACAAATAAATTATAGCATAAATGCCCTTTTTAAAATTTCTAAATGTACACGGGAACATAGGTTCTGAAGCTTACCACTAACTTGCCACAAATGAGTGCCAGTCAAATGTTCTGCCAACAAGCTCAAAAAATTTCTTGTTGGGTTCATGGAAATATTCATGCAGTTTCTCAAGTAACCGGCTATCTACTTGTGGGTGCGCTCGTCCTTTTGACTCATGTAAACAACGCTCCCTACCACTGTCCCTTAGGCAGTAGAAGCCTTTAGTTTTATTGAAATAAAAGTTTGAAGCATTTATCTGTGGTGATAATTTCAAAAATCTCTCTACCTTCTCTATTTCTGGAAAGGGATCTTTGATTAGTTTATCCCCATCTACAATGTGGATATGATCAAGGGGAAAATACTTCAACCAGTTTTGCATGTGAATGTAGTATAAGCTTCTGTTTATTGCCTTGTAGTCCACATTGAGTTCACCATCTTTAATCAGGAATTGTTCAATGGATGGATACGGCTTGTGCTTCTGCATGTGATTATAGAACACTTGGGTGTAATCTGATAGTACTCTCTCACTTGGGTCTCTTAGAATAAGGAGTAGTCTCATAGATTGGTTCATGTTATGAACTCTTTCAGGCACTTTTGGTGATGTGAAATATGCTGGAGTTTTTTCCACTGTGATCTGATGAGGATGAGAGAATGGCATTTGATTAATATACCACTGCAATCCATTTCTGTAATGATCTTCCCAGTCAAAGAAGTGAACTTCACTTTCTGCTGCTGCAATATCTGGATGAAGACTCAACATCTCTAACAAAGCTCTTGTTCCACCTTTTCTCACTCCAATAATGATAGTCTGTGGCAGCTGCTGGCATGATCCATTAGAATGAATGTTTTCCTTGAAGTCATTTTTTTGAGATGTTTTCTTTAAAAGCTCTCTCTGAACAAACTGAACAGAAGTCTCAGCCTTTGAATTTATAGCCGGTCTGGAAGGCACTATCTGAGGTTGAACAATAAGCAACACAGCTCCCAGCAGAAAAGCTGCCATGACAGAAGTTCTTAGTTTGGTTTCACTCAAGCAGGTAATGGGGCATGGAGTGATTTCCACCGAGAACAACCTTTAAAAGTTGTTTTTGTTTTGCTGAATGGATGCGTATTTCTCAAACAGAAGCTTTGCTGAGAGAGGGGAAAAAAAAAAAAGAAAAGACGCACATTATTTTATACTCAGATATATCACTACTAAAGCCACACTGCAAGCATCTTTTGATTTTCACATCTGAACAAACTTCTTTAGCTTTCCCAACTCTAGGCTCATAAATCATTGGATAGAATTAAATTCTTTAAAGACAGGCACATACAATAATGCCATGAGAAAATGATTTCCAGTCACCAGGAGACATAAACGTTCTGAATCTTTTTTGCACCCAAGATTCATTCGGACTATTATTTTTTATTATCTTTTAAAATCTGATTTCAGTGGAGTTGAACCACTACCACAAGAGAATTCTATTTTTGTTTGTTTGCTTTTAAGAACAATAGACCTGCAAGAACAGGTCTATTTTAAAAACAAAACATAAAAAGAAAAAGGTGTGGGTTTGAACAAGATAGTTTCCTCAAAGGGGGTGTTGTAGTCTCCTAAAGCATCATATGACAGCAACCTGACAGTAAAGCCTCCTGGGAAAGAGGCTCACCCTATATGAATAGAACTGTGGGAAGGTCACATTCTTGCAGAAAGAAGTTAGGAAGAGCTCTGGGTGAGTAGTAGACCAAGGAAAAGGTGAATTCTTGTATGATTTTTAAGTGAAGCGCTCATTTGCTGTGGGCTTAGGGTCTCTGAGGACAGAGTCAGGTGCTGTGCGCTCTGGTGCTGCAAAAAGGTAAGATAGTTGTACTGTAGACTACAGCATGACTGCATCAACAAAAAGCTAAAAGAGCTGTGGTCCCAGTCCAAGTACTCAGGAAAGAAGATAGACAATGGATACTGCTGAAGGTCATTTCCAGAGTTAGGCAGCAAGCTGCTGTGATGTGAACATCTAACTTCACCCTTTGTTTATCAAAAAGCTACTAAATACTAAAACTAAAGAGATCTTCAAAAGCCATCTGGACATGGTCCAGGGCAACCTGCTTCAGCTTGAGTGGGGGGATTGAACCAGATGACCTCCAGAGGTCCCTTCCAACCTTAACCATTCTGTGATTCTATATATTCAAGGTATAGGTCAGGTTTCTTAATGCAGTGTTTGATGTGAAATCCTAGTGGCCTCACGCATAGCAAACCTGTTAGATTGTCATGTTATGAGCTGGCTATGTATATATAAGCTCCCTAAATTTGGAGGCTTTCTGAAGTCCTATAAGCTCAGTGGAGGCTGGTGTAAGTACGATTGTGTCTGATTCCATTCAGAAGTGGAAGCCACCATGGCAGACTGCTTTGCCTTACGAGGCTACTGTAATTATGAATTTAAGCTTGAAACAATGCATACTGTACTAACTAACAAGGGCTGAAATATGAAATTACTTATGAACAACCTGAGGAAATGCAAGGGCTAGGTTTTGGAAATTCTCCAGAGAATCTGAAAAGATACTAATGACTTTTCCACAATAAGCTAAGTCCCTGTGTGACAATAACTAATGATGTGTTTCCAAGTGATCTAGAAAGTTGTTTGATAGCTTTGCGCTTACAGAGGTCATGACTTCATCCTGAATGAAGCAGGTCTGCTTCCTGATGTTTGCTACTGATTATTACTTTTCTGCTTTCCCTTTTCTAATCACTTTTAAAGGGCTGCAAGGTAGTGGTATTGTTAGGAAGCAGAAATCAAGGCTGGGAGGAGAGGGAAGCAAAATGCCATGATACATCTGAAGTCAAAAGAATGTGTGCTTCTCCAGGTGCCTGCAGGCTTTGAGCTCATGGCCATGCTCTTTCTTGGACAAAGTTGTGCCCTGGGCTGTCCTGTGATGTGTGATATGAGAAAACTTTGCAAAGGAATTTGTTGTTCTCTCATTTTTGAGAGAGTTTTATCTGCTTGAAAGAGCTCTGTTTTGGCTGTCATTAATTCTCTGCTCTCTTTCCCTGTCCTCAACATTCTCAACCAAATCTACTTCAGTTTCAACAAGAAATAATCTTAATTATTAGCCCTTCACTGACAGTGTTGCAGGGAATGGGTGGAGGGGTGGATTGGGTGACAGACAATTCAGAATAGGTAAATTCATGGTGGGTGTCCACACTGAGCTATGCTGCCACCATATTTAGCAGCAGTGTGAGCAAATGATCTAATTAGATCAGTGACTGATGGGCAGCTCAGAACATAAGACCAACAAAACATCAACTCTTCTTGAATTTTAAGGTCACAGATTAAAGGAATAGCCACTTACTGCAGAGTATATTTTAAGAGTTACAAGCTCCATAAATAGTAAGCCTGAGTCGTTGTCCTAACACCTTAATGGAAAAGCATAATAGGATTTCAGTGAGGAACAGGTTGAATTGATGTTGAAAGGAGTTAAAGCCTAATGGTAGGAACCCTTATTTCTTAGCAGTCAGATTGAAATATGCTGTGCTGACAGCCAAGTTGTGCGATAGGCACTCTTCCTCTGGAAAGATTAACTTAGAGTTACTAGTCTCAGATATTAATGACAACATATTGCTCAGAGTACTGCATTTTTTTTTATTATTTTATGAGCTATATACACCAATTCATTCGATTGTTTGTTTTTAAATTCATAGTTTGCATAGTACTCAGCTGCCAACTTTTTTTATTCTAGCTTTCCCATGGTTGAGTACAGCATGGGAATGTTTGAGCAATAAGACCCAGCAAAGTTTTTAACTGTAGTTCTACTCTTTGGGCTGGCATCACTCTTCAAAATCAGAGTTGCAGGATATTACAGGTGTGGTACCAAGGGACTCACCTCAGGTAGTCCCTTGAGCCTCAGTGGAGCTCTGCTTCAGTGTCTTCTTGTTCTTAACTAAAATACTTTGCGGGGGGATATTATTTTCTAAGTAAACAAAACAACTGTTTTCAGTTGCAGTGTGAGTCCTCAGAATAACATGGGAGCATCCTATAATTCAGACATACAGAATTTGATTTATTTTTTCTCCCCAACTATTTCTTCAGGTGCATATTAGGCATGCTACAGGTGTTCTACAGTGTAGAACACTGCTGCACGATCTGTAGCACTTACTGTCTTTACGCACACCCAATGAACCATGTCAGTAATTATGCCATTCAAAGTACCTATATGCTGTTTTTGTTTTACTTGCAAGTAATAAAGCTTTGTCTGCCTCTTTTGTTTCTTTCAAACTGTATAGGTTTGATACCTGGACCAATTATTGTGTTGTGTGAGACTAATGCAACACAATGGACTTGTGCGTTCCTCTAAATTCAGCACAAAACATATGTTGCGTGGGCAAAGTGGTGTCCAGGAATAAAACTGCATATAAATTGGTTGTCATTCAGCTTTCTTCTCTTCTGCCCTCTTTAATGCTTTATGCAAATCTGCAATTTGGTGGCTAGAATTACAGCAGTTTATATAAAATGATGCAAATGCATATTCCATAGCTTTATAATTTGTGGGTCAGAAAAACTGTTTCAACAATAATAAGCATGCACTGAAGATTTGATAGCAGCCACTCTGCCAAATTACTTTTCTGCTTTAAGAATTCTCTTCACTGCCTCCACAAGTCATGCACAGCATACATGACTGCACTCAGTGACTTTGTATTCCAGATTAATACAAAAAATTTAACTGACAGTCATTACTATTGTATTTGCTACAAGTAAACGAGCAAGTTGGTACAAGAAACACAGCTCACGTTAAATGGCACTTTGAAGATTACACCAAGACTATTCAAAAAGTCTGATTGCTTTTTCTTAATCTTTTCTTCAGCTTTCTCCAATTAATTAGCTAAATGTGCCATACTGTTTATTCAACAAGATTCACTGCGGACATTGCCAATCATATCAGCTTTCATTAAGATTAAAGCCTCTTCAAAAGTAATAGTAATTTGGAAATAAATGGAACCTTCTCTCACTAAATGCAATATGAGGGGTACGGTTGTCATATTTCAATGACTTAAGAATATTACAGTGCTCTTTGAAACATGTGTCACTACTTTGTGACTGCTGACTGTCTCTTACCACATTACTGAGGCATTAAAATACCATGGTATGTTTATCCTCTCTCAATGAGATGGCCTAAACTGCCTAAATCACATATATATTTTTAATGCTAATAAAACTAAAGACAGTTTTTGCCTAGATTGGTAACTTCATTTTTGCTGGGGGTGGCATGGGGGTGGATTTAGCTTTGACCTTTCAAAAGAAGCATCTTGTTGGCTGCCAAAGCAGGTAGGAGGGAACATAAGGACTGTCTGTAGGGCAGTCAGTAAGTGTGAGGTACAGGCTGCTGGCAACCTGACAGTGAGATACTTCACACACATACAAAACAAAAAACCCACAACACTGAAAAAACCACCACAACAAGATGTTTAGCAGAGCTAATGGGACACAGTTGTTGCCAGGACAGTGACTGGGAGGACTACTACATCCTTCCATGCACATGCAGGTGTCTCCACCTTCATTAAACAGAAGTTATGTTTTTATGGTTCTCCAGGGACTGAGGAAGACCAGGATAAGTTTCAGGCATCCTCACTTTCTCTCATTGCAGGGCTGAAGCCCTTCACTGCGGGGATCTTTGCATGGGCATCTACAAAAACCCAGCTTGGCCCAATTGAGAACTACAGATCATTTGCTAGGATTTGTCTCTAGACGGAGATCAAGAGCTGAAAATCGCAGGGAGATGTCCTGCTTTTCAAGGTATGTTTAATATTGCAGATGTGCTAGAACCTCAGGACATGTTGTGGGTTGTATTTTCCTACTCTAGAAGTGCACATTTGGGCACTCAGTAGTCATATTAACATTGCTGGTTAAAACTAGCTGTGTGGTACAACTCACAGATCTACTATGCTGGCTTCTTATATCAGGAAAAAGAAATCCATAACTGAGCTAACGCTACAAACAGTTTTCTACACTGATGAAAAAGTCAGTAATCTGAACATTTGTATTCAAGGATGCATTTAAAAAAACTGAACTAGATCAACTGAACTTGAAATTCATCAAGTCATCGATATGAAATGTTCCTACTCTCTAAGAATAGATGGTGTCTGCCATAGTATATATTCCTCAGTTGTTTATACGAGTTCTTTCAAGTGACATTTTGTATCCGGTTAGCATAAAACACACACCTATCACTTACAGCTCAGTCAAGGCTTTTCCTGAATGGAAATGGAGCAAGTATTTTTTTTCATCTGATCTAGTTTATGAAACATCTTTTTCCTTGAAAATATATTCTGCATTTTGCTGTTTTTAACTACTAAACTGTCTCACAATGTCTTCTTCATGAAGAAATGCTTCCTGTACTTAGTCCACACACTGTTTTTAAATCACTTTTTAAAAAGAGTTTTAAGCAACATGTGCCAACGAAATGCTTAAATTCTAGTTTCTGCTAATTAACTACATGCGTTTGCTTACTTTAGTAAGTGTTACAGAGACAACTGTACTAAATTAAATAGAACTATATACTACTGAAGCCATAGATGTCTAGGGGCATAAGCTATTGATCACCTCATCATATGTTAAAAAAAGCCATCTGTGCATTAAGAGGGGAGATGAAAAGATAAGAAACTGTATTAATCTGTATTAAGTGCCTAAATGATATTCCCGAGCTGCTTAGACTACATTCCATAAGTTATATTAAAAAATACTGCATAACCAGTAGAGATTAAGCCATGGGTTTAACTTTTATAGTCAGCACGTTAAGAAATCTAATAATAATTTCAGTGTGGTTACGATGACATATTGTCTATCTGCTCTAGGACTCCAGAAGTATTCTTAAAAAGTCTCTAAATTTTGGTTAGGGGATCTTAGCAAGCTGAGAAAGGTTGACTTGGTAGGAAGTATTTTTGGCTGAAATCTGCTATATTTCTGCACCTGCTGTGATAAATATGGTTTATACAAATTAGCTAAGTCACCAGTTCGTGCCTTCTAAAGAAGGAGTTCAGCTCCAGTGTGAGCAGTAAAGTAGCAAATTTATAATAGACTGTAGTTATATATAACATGCAGTCTTATTCTTAAGGTCAGAAGGGACCACTGCAATGTTTCATGCCAGGAGATCATAAAAATTTTTAGAAGAGAGAATACCCTACATTTCAGAGAACCACATGCAGGTAAAAGGAAAATGGGACATTACAGCAGAATAAAAATAAACCTGAAAAGCTGAGGATGCCCAGAAATGTGTGTACTGAATGTTAATATGGAATCCCCTTACCACCTTCTTCCAGCAACTGCTTAATACCTTGCAGGACTCAAATGTTTTCATAAAGAGAGAGGGAAGTATGCTGTATCACTGCCTTCTCTGTACCCCCATAAACCCAAATGTTCAATTCAAAATCCAGAAGTTACCCCACTTCCCAAGCAAAATGAGTCACAATCTAATTAGGAAGCAGAAATGTATTGCACAGTCAATAGTTGCTTTCTAAAGCATTGAAACCTTCCCCAGGAAAACAACCTGTGTGAAAGGATGGCTCTGTCCTGTCTTGCTCCCTTTCTGTACAAAGGCTCACTTTAACTGAATGTATTGAAAAACGGAACACCGCATATTAAGCAATCCCATTTTTATTACCCCTGCCAAGCAATTTCTTACCTCTCTTTGTCGATGTGGGCCCTGTCTCAAACCCACAAGTCATTGAAAGCAACAATAGAAACAAAAGAACCAACAAGCAAACAAACCTCTAAATAATCTTTTAGATCATACTCCAAGCTGATTTATGTCTGCCAGCCTCCTGCTACTTGACTTCAGATTAATACCAGAGCAGAGTACTGGTGAGGTCGTCACTGTATTAGACTTAGCTAAACCAATCAATTTACTAAGCGAAGCACTGTGTGGTGACCTGGAGGGAACCCTGATGCTCTGGAGTAAGAAGTGAGGTGACCCATCAGGATCTTCCATTTTGGGCTGCTCAGAGGTAATTTCAGTTTTCTTGCTCTCTTTAACTATCAAAACTTCAAAACTTTTCAGGGAAATGCATCAGCTTGGGGCTCTGGTAGCTTCTGGCTCTGGGTGGCATTTCTGGAAGAGGGAAGGGAGAGATCCCAGGCTAGTCAGACTAAAAAACATTTCTGGCTTCCTCTGTGTATCAACACATGCATGTATTCTTATGTATTGGAAAGCAGTTTTTCATTTACTCTGATTTTCTGTAATGTCTGTGTAAGCATATGGATAATTCAGAATAACCGAGGTAGTATCCTGAAAAGGACGGAACACGGATCAGAACCTGCCAATTCTGGGATCAGAATTTGCTCTGTTAAATTAGTGCCTCTCCACTGCAGCAGCTGGCTTTCCCTCAGATGTATAATCTTGCTGCCAGCCAGAGGCATTTATTTCACAATGTAATATCAAAAACCTCTGCATTNTAGTAACTGCTCAGAAATTAGCACCTTTCAGTAACAGTGCAATGTGGGAAATGCACTTGTTCAAGAGCATAAGAAATGCTGGCAGATATATACATAAATAAAATATAGTAATAATCTATAATTTGCATATTAAGTTTGCAAGCCAGACAATTTATGGGCATATACTGAATTGAACCTGTTCTACTAAGTGTTCCTCTTGCCACATACACTGCAGAGGCTCACAGTGGGAGTGGGCAAAGAATGGTCTCCTGTGCCAGAAGGATGGTCCCCGCAGGCACCCCATCCCCAAGCCATTCAAACCTGGTATTCATAGGACTTCCCAGATATTTTTTTGCTCCCCAGTATCCAAAAAGGAAGTCTTGGAACATGGAAAGCCTTCAACTCACAGTACTAACAGAGAGGAAGGAAAGTCATATACTTTAATTCCCAGTCAACTGAGGTGGTTGAATTGCCTGTACCTAGCTGGGTGCTCCTTCCTAATATTTTGTAGGACTGAAAGACAAGACCAAACCAAGACAAAGTCCTGCCAGAACTCTTCCAGCTAGGGACTGACATCCCTGCATCCTGGCATCCTTTTACCCCCGAAAGATTTGAACCTCTCACATCCTTAGCCCTGAAAAACACCCTGAGAACTGAAGTGCCCCCATACCTGTCCTGTGCTATTCTAGGCAAAAGAGGAGTGAGCTCGAGTTAAGGTTTTGTGCTCTCCTGCCTGCCCCAAAGACCACTTTGCCCCCAGCCTTGTACAGCTTGCCAGGTTGCAGTTGAGCACACTGCAGCTGGCTGACTCCAGCACTCAGCATGGGAACGGATCAAAGATGCTCAGTGGAGCTTTTGCAAGTTGCTTGGCTGTCAGGTAGCAGCCCTGCACTCTGCCACGCCGCCTCCACACCCTGCCATTCTGCCTTTACATACACTTGTCATTTAGCTACAACAGAAACAAGGAGGTAAAGAAATAAAGTGCCCAGGGGCCAAATCTGGACGGATCTGCAATCCGGATCCTGCTATCCGCTTCCCCCACTTTCTCCCCGCTTTTTTTTTTTTCTTCCCCGCGACAACGATACCTCCTGGAGCCTGACTCAGTGAGAACGGAGGGCGTGGGGTAAGCGCCGCGCTGCTGGGGATGACAGGTTCTGCGCGCCCGGTCAGCCCCGCTCCCTGGCCCCGGCGCTGCGCGGCGCTCCCCTCCCGCGGCCGCGCTGCGGGACTCCCACCTGCCCGGAGCAGGTGCCGCGGGCAGCGCAGCCCGCGGGGAAAGCGCAGCTGCCAGCGACCGGGCACCGCCGAGGGGCCGGCGGAACCCTTCCGCGATCTCCCCGATGTCGGCACCCGGCTCCCACCC
>VXAL01008761.1:663715-685763 GCA_013399475.1 Chauna torquata
CCGGCGTCCTGCTGGCAGCGGCGGGGGGAGCGCGCAGGCAGCTCCGTGCCCGTGGGGCGGGGAGGTGGCGTGCGGGCAGCGGACCAGCGAGCGCAGCACCAGCTGTGTGCGTGTGCGCGTCCATAGGCACCCCACGCGCGTGTGTGCACGGGAATACTAATTCACGCAACCAGTAGTACAGACGTGTGGGAATAATTTGCTGCAGAAAGCAGCTCCCCCCCTCCGATTGCCTCTTTCTTGTACCTATAAAAATTACACCAGTACGAAGTCTCATGAATAAGGCCTGGCTCCTCCACCGATAGCACTTTCAGTTTTAGTTACTTCTCGCACTCTTATGTTTTCTGGACTTTACAAGGTGCTTTGATTTTTTTCTTTTTTTTTTTTTTTTCTTTTCCCCACCGAAATGCTTTAGAAGAAGTTAAAGCAGGATGGATGTCTAGAATGAAAGAAATGCGGCTTCTTAAGTGTAGTGGGGCGGGAAAAAAAAAAAAAAAAAGCTTTCCAGGGATTTATTTTAAGTCGTAGGGTTAATTTATTGAAATAGGTCTGTATTTGCCAAAAACTGATCAATGTAGTTTTTCAAGACATAATGCATTAAAAAATATCATTGACGTACTGCGTCTCTATCCATTTATTCAGCAGCCAAACTCTCTTGAAATTTTCTGGCAATAAAAAGCAGTGGTGGGGGAGCTCATTTCTCAGCTGATTTTGGTCAGTTTAGCTCCACTAGCTCATCTGAGGGTTTTCATGCAGTCTGACAGTTAGATCTCCTGTCTGAAAGTGGTGGGCTGTTCCTAAAGAAGGTGGACTAGTACTGTTTGTACACAGGTTTTAGCACAGTTTGCCTAAAGAGGTAACTTGCATAATAATGGATCAGCACTCCCCTAACGTGGTTGGATGGCAGCCCAGAATCTCCCTGCAGCTGAGGGTCGTATAAGATTTCCTGATATATATATGTTTATATTTAAATGTTTTCTGTTCCAAACTCTTACTTCTGTTCTGTAGTTTTACTACTGTACCTTTGCTTGAAAAGAATGGCTGCTTGTTCATCAGCGTGGCTGGAGAACTGTTCTCTGATGGCACGTAATTATATTGATTTAGGGTTTGATGTTTAAAGTTCCATCCGTGTTGGTGGAGCTGTTTGCACAAGCATTGCGGGGCTGGGTTCACACTGTACACGTGTACCAGCCAGGAGGTTGGCAGGAGCTGGACCTACGCATTTGAGAGCGGTCTCTTTAAATGAGCAGTGTATGAGAAAGGCTTAAATCACCTCTTGTATTTCTGCTTGAAGTGGGCTAATGGCAGGTTTGCAGGGTACTATGACCATTGACTGTGACGTATTCACTGTTTACTCCTTGAGTTCTAGTCAGTGGGAATGTCAGGTCACATGCTTTCTGCACCAAAAAAACAGCTTAGTGCACCACTGCTATGTAAAAATTCTCATGATGTGTATTTTCTTAAATCCTTTTCCTTCAGTCTTAGCATATAGCAGGAGTCACAGCAATCAGTTATGGAACTCTGTTCTCTAATTCTGACTTCTGCTGAAGGATGCAGAACAAAGCTGCTATGTTTATTCAAGTATCAGCAGCAATTTCAAATGGATTAAAGGACGTAGGTGTGTGTGTGGAGTTATTTTGTTTACAACTGTTTGTCTGCCTCAGCCCTGAATAGGCATACTTTTGTATGGCCAAATTAATTAGTAAAATAAATATGAAAGTGAAAATCTGAGGAACAAAAATTACTCGATTGTGTTTAGAAAGCAGTATCTTTAAATAAAATTTTGTCAAAGGTTTTCAGGAAACAAGTGCAACTACTTAAGGAAAAATAGGATAGTATAACTATGAATTTCTTTCAGTTGATGTTTTTGCATATTTAGCATTTAAGGTATTTCCTGTATTTAAGCTTGCTAAATCATTTCAGTGTAATTTCTTTAACAGCAATAGACATCTGCAAATACTGTACTTTTAGTTTTTAATACATAAAGAGAATATTTCACTAGTGTTTACTACAAAAAAAAAAAAGTAATACAGTCTTTTCACTTGTATGTAATATCTACCTTTATGTTTTATTATAAACATGAGTGTCTGAGAGTCTAGTAGAGAAATAACAGAGAAATTTCATTTGAGATTAGCCTTGCTGATTAACTGTGCTATTTATGGCATGATAGTGTGTTTTGGTTTTCTTGCAGGCAGGTAAAAAACAAAACGCTTTGATGTTGTTCAACTGCTGCAGCACACAATTCAGTCATAAGGGATCACTGTTTCTTCCATGTGATCTCTAGATCAGATACCGTAATACCCATTTCATGTTTAATATCCAGTCCTCATATAAAACAATCAAGAGGTCAAAAATTCACCATTTCTTTAGGTAGTTTGTTCCAATTGTGAACTATCTTCAGTGTCAAAATAAAACCAGAAAGTATCTGCACCTTTTAATCTGAAGGTATCTAACTATAGCTCCAAGCCATTGCTTCATGTTATCACCTTCACAGGTAGATTAAAGATATGTTTTGCCCCCAAATATACTTTCTTATTCTAATTAAGTATCTTCTCAGGTGGTTTTTTTTTTTTTTTTTTTTTTTTTTTTTGTTTTTTTGNTGATTTTGGTTTTTTTGGGGGGGGGGATAAGCTAAACAAAGTGATCTCTTGCAGCGTGTCACTGAAGGGCATTTTCTCTAGTCACAACTTCAGTTTTAAATTTTTTTCTTCACTTTTCACAAATTTTCATGAGTGTAATACTGATCCTTAACATTCATACTGGAAACATTTTCACAATGCTTTGATAAGGAACCCCAATTGCCAATATGGTTTTGAGATCTATCAGTTACTCAGTTCTTAAACTATTTCAAGTGCCGTTGACATATACTCCTTACTTTTTAAATTCAAATGTTTTGGTTACTAAATCTGATGCCTTATGAAAGTCTAGATCTGTTCTGACTGCATATTTCTCTTTATCAAGCAAATTTGTAATTTCCTCAAAGCAGATTTGTTTGACATGATGGTGGCAGCGTCTCTTCAACTGTGGGAAAACTGGTAGAAGTGATACAGTAACTATACATGTACTACATTTTTATTCTGTTAATTGAGTGATGACTAATCTAGAAAAAGGAAATGAGAATTCTTAAAGCCAAAAGAATGAGAAAGGAGATTAAAATTATCAGTCCAATGTTGCCAATATTCATTTAGACTTCCCTCGTTAGTCTGAAAAGGAGGATGTGAAAAATGGGGTGTCTGATGCTACCAAAATTCCAGTATATCCTGGATGACTGACATGTGTCATGCGCTCTAAAAAAAGAGGTGTTCTGCCCATACAGTAAATGAAATAGGAGGCTGCTTGGAGAAAACAATTCTGCGTGTGGAGATACCATCTCATTCAGAGCCAGGGTCAGAAAATCTGGGCCAGGTCTGGAGACAGGGCCAGGTCTGGAGACAGGAAGGCACCAGGCGCCCCCGAGCAGATGCGGGATGCCTCTACAGCAGCGAAGGAGGGGGTGATGACTCACGGGAAGCAATGCAGCTTCCAGGAGGGGCCACAGCACGGATGGAGCTGGAGGTGTGCTTTGCAGCTGGCTTTGCCTCTCAGGGACCCGCTGAAACTGCTTCAAGCACAGCCTGGAGAGCAACGGATTCGTGCTGCCATAAGCATCTGGGAGTGAGCTCCTCAACCGGATTTGAAAACTTTCTTTCAAACCCTGTGCCACCACTCCACTGTTTCCCACAGTGAGTGTTTTGGAAATGCAGAGGTGGAAGATAGCTGAAAAAGCAAAGACATGAAAATTGCTTAATTGAGGCAACACTTACAGCTTTCTCTGTGTGGTCTACATTGGTGCTGCCTGTTACATAACAAAGTGTGCGTTTGTCAGATGGAAGGAATGCAGTTATGACTTAAGTAATTTAAGACAATTCAAGCTCACGGATTTCTAGATTTGTCACTGGGAAATACTCAGGTGCAAGCAGGGAGGAAATAATGTTGTAATCCAGAAAGCTAAGGAAATTCAGAGGATGAGTTATAAAATACGTTTAAACAGATACATATTCTAAAGTTATTTTACATTTAGAAAATCATAGGTATGTTAATTCTGGTCTAAAATGTCAAGAGGACACGTCGAATTCAGGGCTAGAATGTAGAGACATGAGAAATGCAACATTTTGGTGTGAAAAGCAAAGGACATGAAAAGCAAAGGAAAATATGCAATGATGTATGTGGTTGGGAGTGTGAGGTTATAAGCCAGCCTTTGCTCAGTTGAAATACATTTAAAATTTTCCCCTTTCCTACACATTTTGGTTTTCCTTTATCCCCAGTGGCAAGCACTTATGAGGTGTTGAGGTTGGATTTGACAGTGTGGCTTGTTGTATAGATGCACTATGAAAGCTAGGTGGAAGGTGAGGCATGCAGAAGGGAACTCTAAAAGTGAAAAGGGAAAAGGAATGGTAATTCAGTGATAACATTGAATTTTCCAGAGAAATAAATAAAGGATTAGTTTGAAGATTTCACATAGCCCCACCTTGTAGCACAGTTGAGAATTTGATTTAAAATGGTCTCTCTCAAACATGCAGTAATGCCATGGCCTGCTAATATATTTTCTCTAGACAAAACATTCTCAAGTTTGTACTTTAAGATCCAGGAGCTGAGTACTGAGGAGCACTGAGGTTTTATGCTGCTATAAGATGCCTGCCAAAATCCTGTCGTTCAGTATAAACATTTAAGACCCATCTTTTCCTTTCCATAACTGAAATGCTGTTTGTAATAAGAAATAGGGATTATTACTTAGCAATGCAAGACCACAGATGATGACTTTTACCTGATCTGAAGAATGTTTGGTTTAACAAAGTAAAGGGAAAATAAAAGATTAGTAGTAAATTGACGATGGATGAGATCCAAGTTCCAGAAGACGTGTCAGACTTATTATAGCTCTGCAAGTAATTAAGCCCTCACCTTTGAGAATGTAGTACCCCTTTAAGGTATGGGATTGCTGTATAAAGAGAAAGGGGTAGATACACAGTGATAACTGGTACAGGGTAATCTGTGTGGGTGACGAGAGCTCTGGGCAAGAGAGGTGGAGGTGAGTCTGGAGTAGTTGCTGCAGCACAGATTTTCCCATCCTTCTGTTCAGGGTGACATCCTAAGATGAGCAGAGCCTTGCAAGCACAGCAGGGCTTACAGGTGCCGAAAAGGGCCTATCTGTCCTTCTCCACCCCCATCTTCACGATGCCAGACCCATGGGTTGGGCAGCTGAGTTTGCCAAAGCAGCGGAAAACCACAAGTGCCACCCACAAAAAGAATTGTTTCCTGCTAGTATTATTCCTCAGTGAGGCTTTGCCCCAGCTACATCCTGCACAAGAGAGCATGTGGCTGAGAGCTGGTGAGAAAGGGTTAGCGTACCTGTTCCCAGCGGTGCCTAGCCATGTCAAAATATCAATGTCAAAAAGCCTCTTGTGTTATTTAGATTTATTTTATGTTCAGCTTGAGAGACAGAATTTTTTCTAGTTACAGCCATGTCCAAATGTGAATAGCCAGACGGTCTCAATAAGACAAGTTAATTGTTTGCTCAGTCTTCTGGCTGCTCTGTTAGGAATGCCTGGCCTTAAATTATCTTAAGAGAAAGATTTTCATGCTCTTCATAATGACAGTATTTCACTATTTCCATCTCAGTTTTTAGAGAGTGTTGCTGTGATTGATAGTAGTGTTCTGTTGTCCTGTCCGCTTTTGTTTTCCTGCACCTGCCACCTGCTGTAATGTATTTTACTCGATTTTTTTTCTTTTTGTATCATTGCTGCTTGCTATAGAAGTAAATCCCTGTCATGCCAATGCTGCATGATCTGTGAGAACTCAATAATAACAGAAAAGAACTAATCTGCATACTCTAATTGAAGCATACTCTACTAGTTTTCTTGCTTAGGTGAAGGAAGGACTTTCAGTTGAATTTATTCTCTGTGACTCAAATACAAACCTGCATGAGGTAGGAAATACCTACCTGTTTCTTCTAGTACTTTTGTTTATTGTTAAGGGCTAGACTTTGCCTAGCCTCCAGTCTGTGACATGGGTAGGGCACAGAGAACAGAAACTGTGCCATACACAGCTGTCTAGGAGCCTGATAGCACTGCAGTTAGGAGGCACTTTGCTCCCAGTTGAATTGTCTTGGGATGTCTGCCAGCTTTAAAGGGACTAAAAGTGCGTAAGGCAATGGCCCACTTTCCTTTCATGCAGTTGGCAGGAGGTGAACCATACTGTGTGTTTTCATAAGTGCTGGGAAGTGATAGGACACTTTCTAGCCATCATTCCCTTGCGCAGTACAATGTTACCTGCTCAGGACCAAGACTGGGACCCAGTGTATGGTCATCTGTCTCCTGGGTTAACACCATGGGGAAAATTTTTTTTTGATTGTGTGATCTTTGCTTGTTTCAAATAGAACATAACCTCACTAAATGGACTGGAAGCCTAACACAAGCTGTGATTGCTCCTAATGCTAAAAAACATTTAAGGTGTTTCAATAGCTACAGTAAAGGTATGGTTACCTTAGATGAAAAGAACATGCCCAGGCACCTCTATGCTTTGTAGCCTTTATTAGACTCTGTGTTCAAGGTTGAATGCTTTCACCTAGCAGATGATATCAAGCATAACTGTATTCCTTTAAGGACACAGTTGCTTTTGAATTACTTTTTTTTTTTTTTTCTGTGATGGTCTCTAACCCATAAGGCTCAACTCTGCCACTCTGATTCAAAGCATTACCTAAGCCTGCAAGTGATTCCACAAAAATCATACGCCCTTGCAGAGAAAGGTGTGTTCAACAGAGGAAAAGAAAGCTTGATCCAAGCTCTTACTAAATACCACTCACGTATAACGTAGACTGGTCTACGTTTGTCTTTGTTGCATGTAGCTAGCTGCCAGTAACATCATTAGGATTTCCAGGCACAGACCAGCTGGGTTATGTGTTCCAGATATAAAGTGAAGTCCAAGGAAATTACATGACCCAAGTTGCAGATGTAAGACAAGTTCAGTGTAAAATATTTATTGCTCCAAATTATCATCGTAAGAGTAATAAAATGAAGCCTTATTTGTAAGTTTCACAGTGATGTATTTTTATGAACTTAGAGCTGTTGTTTGTATAAATTCAATAGAAAAGCTGTTTGGACTTGTTTCAAATTTCTTTAGCTACAGGGGAAGAACATTTATTCCCTATTTCACTTGTTAGAAAGAATGAAAAGCAAATCTTTTATCTGCTTACTAGAAAATACAGCTTTAATGAAACTCATTACCTTTCTCAATATGGCTGTTTGAGTTGTATAGAAATGGAATCAGGTTGCCTAGACATTGAGCGACAGGACTGACACCAGCTCTCTGTGGGCCTTTTTAGAAGGTACAAACCAAAACTGGTTAGACAGATTCAGCTGAAATATTTACCCAAATCATATAGTCAAGTCACAATACTTCAGCCGAGAATAGTTTTTGCTGGAGATTGAAGGAAACTGATTTATTTGTGAAATCCTGCCTAGAGCTTCCTAAGTTTCTGGGCTTGATTCTTTCCCTAGCTACTTAGCATCCTGGGGGCTGGCTGCATTTGTGGGGTCCCTAGATCATCCTGGCTACCTGGTTGCAAGCGTGTCCACTTGCAGCCCTCAGACTTGTTATGTTAAATGCTGAACAGTAAGAAACACCATTTTGAAATATCAAAATCATCAGAAAAATGGGGCGACCCCTTATCTACCTAGCCATGGTGCAATGTGTCTTTTATAGGGCCACCCTGACTGAAAGGCAGCTGTACTGGACTGGATGAAAGAAGTTTTATTATATTCTTGGAACCAGCATCACTGCAAAGTTCTTTTACAGTGTAGGGGAGGAACCCCAAACCACTACTTTTTCATACTTGCTATTACCGTAGCACTTGATCATTTTGGCCTCATCCAGGTCTTGATCTGATTCACATTCAGATGGATTTCAGTGTGTTTTGGATTGTAACAGGTGGTAGTGCCTTCAGGGTGTGCACTGGCTGTATAAAGAGGCAGTGTTCCTGGGATCCTCACTGGAGACGCCCCTAAGTTCCTGGAGAAGCCATGTATTATGAGCTGGTAAATTTTTTTCAGTGACAGGAAAGAAAGTTCATCATGACTTCATCCTTAAAGAGAAAAGGTAACATTTCTGGATTTCTTGGTTTTGGAAATTACAGATTTAAACTAGTGTCTTATTGATTAAAAAGAAAAAATGACAAAAAGTGTCATTTAGTGCAACACTAACCCAGAGACTTTTCTTGAAGACTCTCTTCCTGCCCTACAGTTTCTGTCCTTGCTTCTCTGGCAGGGATATGTCTCATTTTGATGACCAGTGCAGAAAAAGAGGGAAAGAAATGCATTTTCATCCAAGAATTTGAGTAATTTTTGGAGGTTTTTTTTTTTTCTTCAAGGAAAAATGGATTGTTTTGTCTCTTCCTTTATCTGTTCCTCCTCCCTAGTTCTCCCCCTCAATGAGAGAGGGGTATGATACATTGCATTTATTATAGGGTAGACTTCTCAAATAGTTGTGTATATATGAATAATAACCAGTTTGCTCCAAGGCAGTGTTTCATAAGAACTGGCAGGTTTAAAATTCAGCCCCACTTTTAGGCTCATGTGTCTCTGTGTAAACACCTTTTTTAACCTCTTCTTCTACCCCCTGTTTCTCCACTGCAGATAAGATAGCAGCATTTCAGTTCATCTAGTTCAGTAAAATGCGAAGTGACCAGAATTACAAGCTGCAAGTACTACACCAGGGAGGGAATAGCTAACTAGCTTTAATTGTAGGTACTGCTCTGCTATTGTCTGGCACAGAGTCGTCATAAGCCTGCCTTAGCAGCTACCAGCAATTAAAGGTATCTATGGCTAACTAATAAAAACTTTTATCTCTCTCTTAACACAGTTACAGACTCACAGTTAGAAAAACTCTGTTAGAATAATTGTTTCCTCTGCCTTTATACTCCGGTTTTGCAGCCCAAATTAAGAAACTCATTTTGTCCTTACATTGCAACAAAGCCATAGTAAAGGTGAAGTGTTGTCATTTCTCAGCCATGGCTTCATATATTTCTATCCTTTATTATAGAGTCTTCCTTTCCTACCCTCCTTTATCATAGGAAACATTTCTGTCACATTAGTCTGTCATGTTTCTCTTTTAAAAACTCATTTAGATATTTTTCAGCAGAGACGTCTTTTATGCTTAAAAAATTCATTATTAGGACTGGTAGATCTTTACCCACAGAGTTAAAACCTACTTCCATTTCCTACTTAGAAAGTCTGAGCTTTTGTAAAACACAGATCTAATTACTTATTTCTAATTTCTCACAAGAATAGATTTTAGTGTTTAAATTTGCTAGGCTGATGTTTCTGTCTATGTATAGTTGTGTATACTGGAGTATATTTCATTACTAAAATGTGCCTGGGTAATATATCTGTGTATAAATATTTGTACATATGAATATTTCCATTTTATGTAAATATCCACATCACATAGTGGATAACACAGTTGGAAAGACTTTTTTTGTTTTGTTTTGTTACAAAGATTAAATCTCATTTGTTTAAAATGTTATCATAAAATAATTCTTCCTGTTTGTGAGCATCAGCTCATGCAGTCTTTGCTTTAAATCAAATGAAGAGAAATGTAAGCGAAAATGAACGGAGTTAATTAAAGTGTATTTTTAAGCAGTCTCACTATAAAAAGCCATTAAAAAATAGTCTCCATTAATGAGCTGCAGCTTGATTAGAAAGTCACTTTAAACCTCTGACTTGTTCTCAGGGAGAACAGCAAAAAGAATTGTGCAGTTTCATTGTGTAGAACTCATTAATAAAAGAGTGCTAATGCACATTGGCTACCCTGGTAAACTGTGTTATGTAAGCCTGATTCAACTAGACAAATGACCTGTTTTTAAAAAGAGATGGAAACGTTTGCAGCAAACCTCTGGGCAGACAGATGTAGCCACTACAGAAAAGATGTTTATTCAAATTCTTCAAACACAGAAGGTCAAACAAGCTTAGCTAAAAGTCAAGAAAAGGAAATCAGCATTTGAGACAATCCTTTTCTGAGTGCATAGGCTAAATACCCCAGCCACCCTCTTGGGATGTCAATGGGCTCTGGGCAGCATTGTTCAAACACTCCTGGAGAGGAGCAGAAGTAACCTATCCTGACTACTCCTGATGTTTTTCTTGCCCTTCATGTGCCTAGAAATGATTTCCAGGGTTAGCTCCATCACCTTCCCAGGGATCAAGGTAAGGCTGAGTGGTCTGCAATTCCCTGGGTCCTCCTTCTTGCCTTTCTTGAAGATAGGAGTGGTATTTGTTTTCCCTCGGTCTTCAGGCACTTCTCCCAGTCACCATGACCAATCAAAGATTGTCGAGGGGAGCCTGGCAATGACATCTGCCAACTACCTCAGTGCTCATAAGTGCATCCCGTCAAGGCCCATCAACTTACGTATGTCCAGTTTGCTTAAGTATGCGCTGACCTGATTCTCTTCCACCTAGGGTATGTCCTCCTCGCTCCAGGTTTTCCTCCTGGTCTCTGGGACCTGGTATTCCTGAAAGCTGGTCTTGCTAGTAAAGACTGAGGAAAAGAAGACATTCAGTACCTCAGCCTTTTCCCTGTGTGACTAGGTGCCCTGTCTCATTCAGCAATGGTCCCACGTTTTCCATAGCCTTCCTTTTATCACCTATGTACCTAGAGAAGCCCTTCTTGTTGCCTTTGACATTCTGCACCAGATTCAATTTCAGTTGGGTTTAGGCTTTCTGAACTGCATCTCCACATTCTTGGACAGTGTATTCCTGCTAGGTTCCATGTTTCCACCTTGTGTATAATTCCTTTTAATGTTTTGGCTTTTGCCACGAGCTCCCTGTTCATCCACACAGACTTCCTGGCATTCTTGCCTGACTTCTTTCTCACTGGAATAGTCCACTTCTGAGCTTGGATAAGGTGATCCTTGAATATTCATCAGATTTCTTGCATTCCTCTTCCTTCAAGGTCCTTATCCCACAAGACTCTCCCAAGAAGATGTCTGATGAAGCCAAAGTCTTCTCTCCTGAAGTCAGCATTGAGATTTTTGGGTGGTCCTGTGTGGAGCCAGGAGTTGGACTCAGTGATCCTTGTGTACACTTTCCAACTTGGAATATTATATGATTCTTGCTTTTAATCCTTCTCCCTTCTCTCAGGATCCTAAACTCCACTGTCTATGGTCACTGCAGCCAAGGCAGCCTTCAGTCTTTACATCCCCAATGAGCCCTTCCATGTTTGTGAGTACACCAGGGTACCTCTCCTCATTGGCTCCTGCGTCACTTGGGTCAGCAAGTTACTATCAGTGTTCTCCAGGAAATTGCTGGATTGCTTGTGTCCTGATGTACAGCACTTCCAGCACATATTGGAATGGCTGAAGTCCCCCATGAGGACTAGGGCCTGTGCATGGAAGGCTGCTTCTAGTTGTCTGTAGAAGAGCTCATCCAATTATTCCTCCTGGGCAGGCAGCTATAGCAGATACCCACTACAACATCACCCATACTGGTTTGTCCTTTAATCCTTACTTGAAAGCTCTCAACTGGCTCATCATGTATCCCCAGGTAGAGCTCCATGCACTCCAGCTGCTCTCTCACATCGAGGGCAACTCTTCCTCCTCACCCACCCAGTCTGTCTTTCCTAAAGAGCCTGTATCCCTCCATCGCAACACCCCAGTCATATGAGCCATCCACTATGTCTCTATGATCCCAACAAGATCATAGCCCTGCAACTGCATGCAGATCTAGCCAATGTTACACCCATCTACAAAAGGGGCGTGAGAGAAGATCCAGAAAACTACAGACATGTTAGTCTAACCTTAGTCCGTGGAGAAGTTATGGAGAAGATTGTCCTGGGGGTTACTGAAATGCAGGTAAAGAACAAAGCTATTATCAGACGTAGTCAGCAAGGGTTCATCAAGGGAAAGTCCTGCCTTAGTAATTTGATCTCCTTCTATGATAAGGTCACCTGCTGGGTGGATGAAGGGAAGGCAGAGGATGTAATCTTTCTGAATTTCAGTAAGGCCTCTGATATTGTCCATCACTGCATCCTTCTGGACAAATTGTCCAACTATGAGATAAACAGGTTCATGTCATGCCGGGTGATGAACTGGCTCAACGGTGGAGCTCAAAGGCTGACGGTGAATGGGGTTATATCTGGCTGGCAGACGGTCACCAGCAGTGTTCCGCAGGGCTCAGTTCTAGGGACAGTTCAGTTCAACATTTTTATCAATGATCGGGACACAGGAGTGGAATGCATCCTCAGCAAGTTTGCAGATGACACTAAACACATCGCAGCCCAAGGAAAATAAACTCAGTGAGCATCCAAGCAGTCCAAGAGAAGAGGGAAGGACCAGGATTGCGAGACCCCACTGGTACCTTTATAACTGTTTGGAAGGGGTGTCTGCCCCCGGGAGCTCGCTCTGGTTGGGTTCGTACGCTGTGGGTGCCGGGGTCCTGGTGCCCAGGGCAGCCGTGCGTCAGCCTGGTGGTGGGGCACCTGTGATAGGGCTCTGGCGCCAGTGACAGCACAGAGGACAAGTCACAATGGGGAGCTGTCACCAGGGGCCGCGCCAGGCAGCCCGCTGTGCTTGGACTTGGGCGATCAGCGAGTGCGGCACATGGGGGAAGGCCGGGCTGGGCGAGGGCCGCGGCACATGGCCGGGGGGGTGGTAACCCTGCCCCTGGGGCCCGGGCACTCAGGGCCGCGCCGCGGGCAGGGCACAGTGCCGCCGCTGCAGCTGGGAGCAGGGGTGAAGGGACTCCCAGTGGGTCTCTGGCCAGGGCCTGTGTCCCCTTCAAGCCAACCGACACCACTGCCCAAATGCTTTGCTGCAGTGGCCCATGGCCCCCAGCCATGCAATGCTCACAAACCCTGCCTTTGCTCCCTCCAAGACCCCTTGCCCCCTCTCCTATCGGTCCCCCCAGGGCCCTGTGGCTCCTGCCCCGCTCCACCCCACTGCCAGCTCCCTCCCAGCCAGCCCCACTAAGCCCCTTTCTCTCCCACCTCCTCCAGGCCATGGCTGTGTGGATTGTCCGTGTCCTGGCTGTGCTGGAAAACTACCATGTGCAGAAAGTCAATGACAAGGCTGATGTATCCGTGGTTGAGCAGATGCGGCAGCGTGAGGCGCAGCTGAATCAGGAGATGATGCGGCTGCTAGAGGAGATGGAGCAGAGGAAAGTCTTTGGGGAAGCCATGCTCTTCCCTGCATTCCAGTAGTGGCAGTTCTGGGCCGCTGTTGGAGCCCTTGCCCAGCTCTGTGGGCCCTGCTGGCTGGCCAGGCAAAGGAAGATGGAGTCTGACAGCAGCGGAAAGCAGCTCAGCTCCAGCAGTGAGAAGGAGGGGGAAGAGGACAGCAAAGGAAGAAGACCTTAGTGGTGCGTGGCGTGTTTTCAAGTCTTTGGGTAAGTCCACCCAACAGCCCACGCAGAACATGCCCGACGTGTGCAAGGTGCTGAAGGAACTGGTAGGAGACCTCCTTTGTGCCTGCCAAATGTTTTGTAAGAATGTTTCCATGCCACAGCTGCAGCTAGCCATGGGGACAGACAGCACCTATGGAGGGTGGATTCTCCACGAGGATAGCTTAGTCCACCACCTGCTCATGCTCCTGAGTCCACCTCCCGGGCACTCCTTCCTCCCAGAGCTGGACACCCCTGGGCAGCTGCCAGTGAGGCATTCCAGCACCCGTGTGGCACTGCAGTGTCTGTGCGCTCCAGGAAGTGGCTGCTGGGGGATATGAAGTGCTTCCTCCACCATTCCGACAACAATCCGAGGAAGCATCAGGCCTCTCGTCTCCTACGCACCCTCTGCACCAACTCCTACCTAGATATGAGGAAAGTCGCCTCCTGGGTCCAACTGCTGGTGAAAGCAGCCTGGGTACTTTTGCCGGTGTCATGCTACTGCCAGCTAACGGTGCTGCTCTCCTGCCTCTCCTGCAAGTTATAGCTGACAAGAGCCTCCCAGAAGACCCTCTTCATCGAGATGATTTTTGGAGTGCAGCAAGCTGACTCGGACTCCTTCAGCAGCATCAGCTAGGCAGGGGCTGGCTTTACCATCAGCACGCCATGACAGAGACCATCACGTCATGGCCATCAGCTGTGCTTCTTCAGGCTCACAGCGAGGCATGCCTGGCAGAACAGCTTCTACCTCACCTGTTGCAGCTCTATGCCATATCCTGGAAGGCATACACCGTGTATGGGGTTTATGTGGTAAGGGCTTGCTAGCAGGGGGGGCTGCAGGGGTGGCCTCTGTGAGAAGAGTTCAGAAGCTGCCCCATGTTACATAAGAGGCAGTTCCAGCCAGATTGAAGAAAGGGAAAAAACTGCTGCGCAACAGCAGCTGCTGGGAGAGAGAGGAGTGAGAAACAACAGGGGGGAATGGAAGCAGGCTCCTGGTCAGGGTGGCAGGTGCACCCCCTCTCTGCCTACCTCACCTTCCCAGGTGCCCTTACACAACAGGTGTGAGGCTCTGGAACTTGTTGGACAGGCAAACAACGATGTGGACAAAGGTTGGAGGGGATGCCCAGGATCAGCTTACTCCTTGTATCACAACAACCTCCATCAAGAAAAAAAGAAGGGTTGTTGTCATAGGGAACTCCTTTCTGCGGGGAACAGAGGGCCCAATATGCCATCCAGACCCCACCCACATGGAAGTCTGCTGCCTCCCTGGGGCCCAGGTAAGAGACATTACTAGAAAAGTCACTCACTGGTATGGCCCTCTGATTATTATCCAGTATTGTTTCTTCACGTTGCCAGTGATGAAGTAGCAAAGAGAAGTTCAAGGGCAATCAAAACAGACTTCAGGTCTTTGGGGCCATTGGTTAAAGGATCAGGTACACAGGCAGTGTTTTCCTCTGTGCTTCCAGTACCAGGAAACAATATTGAAAGAAATAGGCAGTCCCAGCTGATCAACATGTGGCTGTAAGGTGGGTGTCACTGGCAGAATTTTGGGTTTCGTGACCATGGGATGGTCTACACAACACCAGGCCTGCTGGCACCTGATGGAATGTGACTTTTCTTAGAGGAGGAAAGGGATTTTTGCACAGGAGTTGGAAGGGATCGATAGGGCTTTAAACTAGATTTGAAGGGGGAAAGGGATAAAACCAGGCCCACTGTTTTTTTTTTTTCATGTTACCAGAGTTCTCATGGAGGAATGTGACTCCTGTACACTATGGTCCATCCCAGGACCTCATAAACCCAATACACAGTGTATGCCAGGTTCACAAGCCTGCTCCTTCCCTGTTCTCCTCTTGGATTGCTTCTACTGAGGCAGGGCTGAGTCCTGCACAGCCTGCTAACCAAGAGAAATGCAACTCGTGTCCGTGGTGCCAGTGGGAAATGTCCTGTGGCTCCCGTCTCCAGGTGCCACCTTGCTCCCTGTGAGGGCAGGAGAGGCCACGCCAGGGCCCGCAGCTCTGGGCCGGCGCTGTGGGTAGGACTTGGGGAAGCGCCGGGAGCCTCCTGCCCTGCCCACTCATGGGAGCACGCTGCCAGGGCTCTGCCGGCCCCGGGGTTACCCTGCGGGGTGCTTGTGGGGAGAGAAGGGAGAGAGCTGGAGGCTCGCCTCCTCCCTGGGACACCTCCTGACCTCCCCCCTTTCTCTCTGCGGGCCTGCATGCAGTTCCGCCTTGGGCGAGAGCCCGCATGGTCGCTTTGCCCTAATTGCCTGAGAGCTGCCCAAGGAGCCACAAGCTCCTGGCAGTGACCCTGGCCTGGAGGGATTCACTCTTGTAACAGATCAGGCAACGTGGGGCTTGTACCTGAACCAAGTGAGATCTGTTCAGCAGCCTGCGAGATGCAGGCTGTACAGCTCTGGAGATGCTCACTGAGTTTATTTTCCTTGGGCTGCGATGTGTTTATTGTCGTCTGCAAACTTGCTGAGGATGCATTCCACTCCTGCGTCCCGATCATTGATAAAAATGTTGAACTGAACTGTCCCTAGAACTGAGCCCTGCGGAACACTGCTGGTGACCGTCTGCCAGCCAGATATAACCCCATTCACCGTCAGCCTTTGAGCTCCACCGTTGAGCCAGTTCATCACCCGGCATGACATGAACCTGTTTATCTCATAGTTGGACAATTTGTCCAGAAGGATGCAGTGATGGACAATATCAGAGGCCTTACTGAAATTCAGAAAGATTACATCCTCTGCCTTCCCTTCATCCACCCAGCAGGTGACCTTATCATAGAAGGAGATCAAATTACTAAGGCAGGACTTTCCCTTGATGAACCCTTGCTGACTACGTCTGATAATAGCTTTGTTCTTTAACCAAGGCAAGGCTTTTTTTCTGAGACATCCTCCATCTGGTTTACATACACAGTGGGTACTTCCTTCCGCTTGTAAACACATGTGGACTGTACCTTTAAAGCTCTTTTTTTAAAAAAAGATCTAGGACCTAGACTAGCTAACAGTGCAAATTGTAATATGATCAGTGAAACAAATGATTTTTAAAAGGTGTTCTGTATAATGTGACCTAGGGAAGTGCATTAGCCAAGTAAATATATTGTTGATTTGTGTTTTCCATTAACAATGAGTGATTTCTCTGTAAATGACCTACAATATTGCTTTCTGGGAATAAAGTAGTATTGATGAAGAGAAAGGAATCGAAAGGAAATATATATATATATGTATATTTTCTTTCCAGAAAATATATAAACAAAGCCAGAGCACTGAGGTTTCTCTAGTTTTATATCCTTTAGAGTGACATGCCTTTGTTCTCTGTCTTCCTTTATCTCCAGGTCTAAGGAATCATGCTGTACATTATACCTGCAGCACTGTTTTCATTTTTCTCAACATCCATGCTCAGGCTATGCCTTTAAAAAAGACAAATTCGTCTTGTGGCTACCTTCTCTGTGGCACGTTATATAATTTGATGTGTATTTATTTATATCACTCCGTTGCAAAGAATGACAGTTTTCACCAAAAGAAAGCAAGGCATTCATTCTCATTTGTTTGGGGATCCAAGATGTATCTTAGCAAACAATTTACCTCCACAGTTTGCTGGAAGACAGAGAACAGAAAATACAGATCTGGGATGGAGAACATGACAAAGCATGAGTCATTGGAGATAATCTTTTATAATCAAGGTTGGCCCATGATAGACCGTGCCTGAAATTTTCATGCATTTATGCTTTTCTGATGTGCTAGGAGGTATGTATACGACCACTGTAAATTAACATTCAGCAGATTTGTTAGCATGCAGACCTTTACAAGATAATCAAGACAGCACTTACGAAGTATTGCAATAATAAATTTCTTACAACAGATGTTCGTTAGCAGGTTTATCTGTGTCATTTCAGTGATAAATCCTTCTGACTTCTTAACCTTTAACTACTGTTACATGTTTACCTTTGGTTGTGAGAAATCAGGAACTGATAACAGTTTTCTAAAATAGGTTTGATTAACCTGGAGGCCACTGAGTCTATGACAGTAATAATAAAAATAAAAAAATAAAAATAATTTTAAAAAGCCCCTAAAATTTACCATAAGTTTATAATTCTGCAAAACAGTTAGTAAAATGATTGATTGGATCTTATAATGGGAATTCTCGAAGTTCTTGCTTCAAGTTCTTCTTGAAAAGTATTAAGCCAAAGGTCTAAATCTAACCTTCCTAAGACATATTGCCCCCTGTTCACTCTGTATTCAAGTATGGTTTTAGTCTCACAGAGGATTAAATGTGAGATTCATCTCACATATTTTTTAACATCTAAAATTAAGGTATATACACCAAAACGCTCATGAAGGCTGTCTTTGTAATTAATATAGAAAACTATCCTAAATGAAAACTTAGCTTATGTACCTTAGATAGCTGTCTTAATATGGAATGAGTCGTATCTGAAGTTGCTTAACTGTCGTGTTTACTGTGGCTCAGTAGTGGCAGAACTACAGGGTGAGTTTTGGCATTAATTCTAGCTGCAGGCTTTGTCCACAAAAAGAAAATTTGTTCCATTTGCTTGGATTCTAAGTGAGTGTGTGTGTGTGTGTGTGTGTGTTGTGTCCAAAGCCCTTTCTACCCAGGGATATCCTTGGTGACTGAACTTAGACCTACCTAGATCTTTGAAGACAGATGAATTACATACCAAAATACTATTGAGAAAGTAAACATTGTTCTACTTGTTTCTTTGCAAAGTATAATTTGTAACAATTAATTTATTACCCTCTTCCCCCCTGAAACTGAAGTTTGTTAGAGAGACACTTCGAGACTGTTATTATATTTTTATTAGAAAATTAAACAATCTCAGGGAATATTTTAGGCCTGATGCCAAGTGGCATTGTCTGGTCATGGTCTTAAGGTTAAACTCTGCCTCACAAACACAGTGGCAATGTGCCTGCTGGTAAAGGTCCTTGGCTTCTGTTAATACTCAACCTTTGCTGAGAATTACTTGAAAGACTGCTAGTTGGCCTTGTCCAAAACCACACTAGAGGTGAATCAAACAGCAAGAAAAATCACATTTTCATGTCATGAACATTCCCTTTTTTTAAATTTTACTAATATAATTGTTGTCTGTGGAGATAGAGGACACAGACTCTTTAATAAGAGGAGCTAGATTATACTTGCCGTGCCAAGTAGAGCTCTGTGAACATCTTATTTGCAAAATAAAATTCTGAGAATCATCACCTAAATGATACAGATAATGATAAAACTGTTTCTTCAGTCTTTACTGTGGTTCCAGGAGCATAGTTTATAGTGCCCTGCAGTCTGTGGACTTTTCTACTGTACAAGGTGAAAGCAAGCTGTAAAACAGCTAAAATAAGCAGAAAGATGTGCAGTGTTACTGCTTCCATTTCTCCAGGATGGTGATGCACTAATGGCGGAGAAAGAGAAGATAACAGAAAAACAAGTAGGAAATTGTAGTATTTTCTAGGCCTCTGCACTTCTTTAGCTTGTAAGATCCTCACAGTGAACAAAAGCTGGACTACAGCCATTATAGAGTGGTTGCAGTTTTGATGCTAGAAGGATATACATCTGCCAAGCCATTATTGAAATGATCTAGATTCTGCATACCCAACTGAGTTGAGCTAATGTGAAATGTATACCATTTAGTCTTTGCTCTTTCCCAGCAAATGTATATATCAGCAAACTCAGGACTGGGAGATAGGTTAATGAGATGATTTCCTTTGGAAAAAAATCATTTGAAACCATGGTGGCTATTTGTTAAAGATGCTAGAAGAAAAGAATGCATGTGAGGGGAAGGGCAGTGGGGACAAGTTCATATCTGTTCCTTCGTCTGGAGGCATTTAAGAAACCCAAGGCTGATAAGAATATAGGCATGTCTGAAGTTGTTTAGTGGCTCTTACCGGATTTTTCAAGGTTTCACTCTGAATGAACCTGAAATGCAGTCAGAACTTGTTTGCAATCAAAACTGACAAGAAGTCCTGCCAACAGACTGAGCTGCTTCAAACAAACAGCACCAGTTTATAGGTTCATAAATATTGGGTGCTGTGCTTTGAAAACTGTATTGAGCAGTCCCAAATGCCATGGTGGCAGCTGAGCAAAGATTAAAAGAGTAATGGGGAAAAAATCCAGCTGCTTGTGTTTGTGGGGAAGGATCTCTCAGGCAGAAAAAAACAGAAGACAATCTAAGCACAGTTTGCGTATAGTACATTAAAGAATATGTACAGTTTACCCCACACCTGAATTTCTTTTGTTCTGAGAGAATGAGATGACTAAATAATAAAACTCCTTAGAGCTCACAAAGCAGATGAGGCAGCCTACGCATTACGGTGTCAATAAGTATTTGTCCCAAGAATGAATACATTTTTCAGAAGCTCAGTGCTTCTTTTCTGTCTTGTTAATAACACAGGCAATATGCCTTTTGTTGGCTGTGTAGCAGAGCTGAGAAAAAGCAGATTGTGCATCAAGGCACAATTCAAGGTAGAAGGGGTACAGGAATAGTTGGATTGTGCCTGTTCTGGAGTATTGCTTCAGCGGACTATACTTCTGTGACTGCTGTTGCTATCACTTCGGTGTAGCCTTTTTTTCTGTCTTGAGTCTCGAGATAGTAGATTTGGATACCAGAAGACCAAGAAGAGCCATCTTTCTCTGTCATGACCATGCTGAATTATAGTTATCTGGCTACTTCCATATCTAACAGCTTTCGAATAATAATTTTTGTAGGTAGAAATTTTACAAGATCATCTAAGAAAAGTTTAAAACCAGGAGAGGATTTTTTTGGTTGCTATGAAGTAGCTACAATTCTATGCAATAATTTTCACTGGTTTTATTTTCTGTTTCACTGTAGTTTACATTCTCAATATAAATGCATCTCTCTTCAATGAAACACTTTGCTGGTCACATTTAAAATGGAAGAAGGGAAGGCACAGATAATTGTCATGAACAGAATATGAAGTCTTTGGGATGTAGTTTTGTTTGGACTCAGGTTAATTTTAAGATGAAATGTGTATTGGTTTGTAATAGAAGGCTAAGCTGAGGTTGGAGGATGGGTTTTCCTGTGTTTTTCTTTATTTGCACAGTAATAAGGCATGCCTAAACTTCATAGCCATGCTGGAACTAAGGGGTAGACTTTGGACCTTGGCTTTTGGTTAAATTCATGTTAATCCTCAAATCTGAACAACCTCACATCTAAAGTCAGTACTTAAAAATAGTTGTTTCTTTTGTAGGTACATGTTTTCTTAAAATTATATTTAGAAGGGAAGATGCATACATTTGTTGACATTTATGGTACTCTTCTACTTGAGTTATTTAATTTACCGGGAATTATCACAGTATCCTGACACATTGGGAACCGTCATGAAATGGGTTAACCTTAGAGACAGAGAGTCTGAGGAAAAGTGAGGCAGAAGCCATGTGCTGTTTTGCAGAGACAATGGAAGTTACTCTCTGAATTACTTCCCCTTTTTAGTTCTCTAGTCTGGTGAGATTCGTGGGTGTCATAAAATGAACTACGCGACACTGAGAGTGCCTTCACTGTAGTCTATGGGGCTATTCAGTATAAATAAAGGCAAGTGACTGATTTTGTGTAACTCACAAGCAATTATAGCAGTGAAGGTGAGAGTGGGACTGTAAATAATTGAAGTAAATGAGAAGGCAGAATGCTTTTGAGCTTTTCTCACCTAACAACACAGAAGTGAAGGGCAAGGGTAAAGCAGTTTGCACTACTTGAGGAAACTTATTAACTTATTCATTGAGAAGCAAAAGCAAGTGAAAGGGCACCTTCTACATCAGTATTTGAAGCAGGCTGTAATAGCATTTTTAATGAGGATGAGGCATAGGCAGAAAGAAGGGTTCATCTTTCTTGAGAAATCATCATGCAGGATTGCCTGGCTCATCACACAGAGCAACGATAGTCCATCAGGCAGGAGGTAAGCTTGCATGACTCCTCACAGAGATGCAAACACTGGAGCCAGGCACAGCACTTTGTCACTACACTGCATGTCACTTCCTCCCTTTAACGAGTTCATCTTAGCAGGAGATAATGTTTGCCCATCTGAAGTAGGACTGCTATTTTGAGTAGTACTTAGAACCTAACCTGGGTCAGGCAGTTCTGTCCTAATCCAGCCTGCCAGCTATAGTGTGGTCCTGTCAATGTCTTCCAGTGTGATCCAAGAGAGCCTTGGCATCCTATTTGAGTTCTGAGCTGTCTGTAAAATGTGGACAATATAATTACCTACTGTATAGTCAATCATTCCTGTTGATAAAATATTACCTAAATATTTTTGGTGGCTTTGCATATACCAAAAGAATGAATAAAAATGAATGAATAAAAACTCCTGATAAGTACCAGTTCCAGTTCTGGCAGAGGCTTCAAATTTCACTGTTGTGAATCTGTGTTTGGAAATGTTTGTTTGCATTCTTCTGTGAGTCAGATTTGAGCATGGGTCAGGCTTTAGCTTAGAAGCTCAGTATTGCCACATGCATAAACAAGAAAGGATGTTAGGAGAAAGGGAGAGTGGGAGATTGCAAGTTGGGAAGGTAACTATCAAAGTATCACATCAAATTTGTAGTTCAGCGTTTCCTAAGCTGTAGCAGCTCAGTCACTAGCGGACTTTGAGGCAGCTACAGATAGCTCAAAAAAAAAAAAAAAAAAAA
>VXAL01008762.1:16197-28334 GCA_013399475.1 Chauna torquata
TCATAAGCTCCCTTTTTCTTCCTGAGCTCTAGCCACAGCTCTCTGTTTAGCCAGGCCAGTCTTCTTCCCTGCCGGCTCATCTCTCAGCACATGGGGACAGCCTGCTCCTGCGCCTTTAAGATTTCCTTCTTGAAGTGTGTCCAGACTTCCTGGACTCCTTTGCCCTTCAGGGCTGCCTCCCAAGTGACTCTGCCAACCAGTCTCCTAAACAGGCCAAAGTCTGCCCTCCAGAAGCCCAGGGTGGCAGTTCTGCTAACCCCCCTCCTTACTTTTCCAAGGATCAAAAACTATTAATTTGTGATTGCTATGCCCAAGATGGCCTCCAACCTTCACATCACCCACAAGTCCTTCTCTGCTCGTAAGCAAAAGGTCCAGCAGGGTGCCGTCCCTAGTAGACTCACTCACCAGCTGTGTCAGGTATCTTCCGCACACTCCAGAAACCTACTAGACTGCTTCCTCTCTGCTGTATTTTATTTCCAGCAGACATCAGGTAAGTTGAAGTCCCCCATGAGAACAAGGGCTAGTGATTGTGAGACTTCTCCCAGCTGCTTAAGGAATATTTCGTCTGCCTCTTCATCCTGGTTGGGTGGTCTGTGACAGACTGCCACCATGACATCTGCTTTGTTGGCCTTACCCCTGGTCCTTACTCATAAACACTCAACAGTGTCGTCACCATTAGTAAGTTCAAGATAATGTGGAAGGACTATGATAAGATTTTATTTTTTTATTTTTTATTTTTTTGCAATGGTAGGTTTTCTTGTGATACATAACCAGAATGAATTTACAAAGCTCTGACACAGCCAGAAGGAATTTACAAAGCTCTTAGCTCCAGTTCTGTAAGTTATGTGCAGACAGGCCAGTGAGCCCGCGTGAAGTCTCTTACTCTTGAATAAAGCACTGTGGTTTACACACACTGAATACATTGCGAGATTATAGTCAATTTAGAATGTTGTACATGAAATTCAAAAAAAAAAAAAGTTTGTGTACTATTCTGATTTACACCTGCTAAAATTTTAAATTTCACAAAACCATAATCCATGCTATTTTGCAACTTCAGAATAATATTACATCGGTAATCTAAGGGCATGTGAATTTGAAGGATTTTTTGATTTCTGTCACAACAGGATTGTTACAGTATAGGCCATTTTCTGTTTTTGTTTTGTTTTTTTTTTAATGCTATATTCTCCTTAGTGGAAGTTTTTCAAAAAGATGTATTTCATTTTTTCATTATATGCTTATATTCAATTGGCACACATGGCAGGAAAAAAATTCTGTTTGTTTCCTAGTCAGGCTCTATTTTATTATTTATAAATTATCTGTTCATTTGCATGTGATCAAATACTTCAGAAAGGAACACTTGACAGCTATATTTTTTTTCTGACATGAACCTTTTTGTTCTTATTAGTTGCAGACTCTTTATTATGATTTGTGATGTAAAAACCAAAGGAAACTCAATATCCAAGCTGAACTATTACTGACAAATGGACTTCACATCTAAAAACAAAAAATCTACAAGTTTCCAGACTGTATTTATAGCATTAAAAGTAATTGGAACATTTCGTAGGGAAGGCAAATGGAAGCATTTTTAGTGTTTTTTGCTATTGGTTCCTTTTATTTACTTGATATGTAGGGAAGTTTGTCAAAGTCCACATGTGATGTTGCTGCTTAGGAGTAGGTCTCAACAGTGATTTTAGAGCATATGCTATGAAGTTGAACAACTCTCTTAAAATTTGAGGAAACTTGGAACCTAAATCCTTCAAATACTCACGTTTAACAAAAGCAAGTCTGCCAGTAATATGTATTTACATATTGACAAACCTGATTTCCGTAGGTCATAAATGAACTGAAGAAGAGCTAAGGACTTCAGACGAAGTTCTCAAGGCACTGTGCTATAAGATGTAGAATGCTCACTGACTTGTAATAATAAATAAATAAATATAAAAAAGATGTACCCTAAGTTGATTAATATTTTGAACTCGTAAAATGTAGTCCTTAGAAAGACCACAAATATTATTTGAAAGTATAAACTTATAAGTTGTTGATATTTTTTTGTATTTTCCTTTCATATCCAATGAAATAAAAGCATATTAGGTTAACATATTTAGTAAAGATTTCACCAGAGCCTGGTGAAAATATCACTGGATATTTCTGCTATAAGTATTTTAATGTAGAAATTAAAAAAAAGAAATCCTTCTTTATGATTTTTTTTTTTCCCCAGTCATCTAGAGTTCATATAACTAGAGCAGTTCTGGAACAATTTTTATCATTTGCAAAATATTTGGATGGATTGTCTCATGGAGCACCTCTGCTGAAGCAATTATGTGATCACATCCTTTTTAATCCTGCTATCTGGATACATACCCCTGCAAAGGTAATTGTACACTTGAACGATGTTATGACTCTCATACAGTGAAGTGAAATACGAGTATTCTTATATACCATGGTACTTATATATATATTTGTTTTGTTTTGTTTAAAAAGATGTTAATAGCAAAGACTTTTTAGATCATGAAGTCTAACCCCTGCTTAACTGTATTCTCCAACACCTCTTATACATTTGTAAAAGTAGTTATATTCTTGCCTAAGTTTCTGGCTAATTCTATCAAAAGACTGTTTCTGGAAACCCAGTCCCTTCTTCAGTGGTTGCATTGTTTTCCTGGAGATTAAGGATAAATATATGTAATTGTAAGCAAAAAATAAGCTCTCTCTTATTACACATTCACATAAATTTTCATTTTGATTTAAATTATGTATTTGGTTTCATGAAACTATAAAAGAGATATTATTTATCTCTGATCATAATGAAAAATGTGTTTTCCTAAAAAAATTATAGTTCAGGAATGTAGACCAAACTGAAAAGTAGCATGATCCTAAAACCTGAAAATATGTACTTTTAGTACAAATATACATATATAAAGCAAACCACATTTATCATTACATAAATCATAATCATAGACAATTTAGGTTGGAAAGAGTCTCTGGAAGTTATTCCAGATGATGATCTAGTCCTTGTCCTCTGTAAAGTTATTTGTAATTTTTTTTTTCATATCACATCCAAAGTAAATCCTAACAAAACTTCAAATTAAAGCTTATTAAAACTTACACTTATGTGGATAACTATTTTGTTCTTCAGGTGCAGCTGTCTTTGTATACCTACTTGTCAGCTGAATTCATCGGAACTGCTACAATCTATAACACTATACGCAGAGTAGGAACAGTACTGCAGTTAATGCACACACTGAAATACTACTACTGGGTGGTTAATCCTGCTGATAGCAGTGGCATTACTCCTAAAGGGTTAGGTAAGTACAAAGCATAAGAAAGAAATAATAAGCATTTCCTGAATAAGAAGATTTCTGATGTGAATTTGTCAAAGCTTCTTGGGTCTATAGACAAGGAGGTAAGTAATTGGCAATAATCGGTACCAGTCTTCAACAATACAATGACTGTGCAGGTATTTTTAGTACAATTCTGACAAGTGAGTTACTCACACTCTTCCTTATGTTTATATGTATTCCCAAAAGATTCTTACTCTGGTCTTCACTGTTATGTGGGGCTACTTAAGAAAACAGAAAAATCACTGATTTTTCTTCTTCTGTACCAAAGAAGAAATGTTAAGTCTATCTCATGTACCAAATAAAGCTTTGTGGGGTTTGAATATCATAATGACTGGTTGGTAGTGTCAAGTGACCTTGAAAACAGAGTGGAAACTTCTAGTTCTCGCTGCTGAGATCTCTAAAGCTGTATTTCCAGTTCAATAATATTTTTTTCTCTGCCCTTATAAAATAGAGATTAATTTAACTTTGTTTATAGTCAGGTGCTTGGTATAGCTCAGCAAGCATTAAATGACAGCAACAACAAAATACGATAATACATGCAGACTAAATGCTGCATGTAGCAGATGTGTATTAACCAGAGCATCAAATCATTCTAATCCTATATACTCCAGCTGTAATGTCATTACATTTAGCAGACTACTTGTGTAAAGAAGGGAGGATTTGGTAGAAAGTCTCTTAAAAATTAATTGATATGAGAATCTTATTATTAATTATCTTTACTGTGTAACTGTTACTGTCATGCTGAGAAATTGAACAATAGGGAGATGCAGTAGTGCTGTGATATATCCAAACATTTAAGAATCTAAATACATATAAGTTATTGGCTAATTCTTCTATTATTGGAGCTATATGCATTTTGTTTGTTTATTTGTTTGTTTTTGTGAATAAATGAAAATGGAAGGAACAATTTTTATGCTAGATTAGGTATCCTCATAGTCAGTGAAGGTGTAATCTGCTGGTGCTCACAGGAAGAGCTGTCTGTGAGGATACTTAATGGCTACTAAATCTAGTATAAGAATTGTGAATTGTTCCTTCCATTTTTATTTACCAACCCCCCCCCAAAAAAAGAGCTGGGACTTCATTTATAGTTATCTCACAATATAATGTTAGACTAACTATATTCTTCATACAATTACTAAAAAATGCTTAAAAATACCTAACAAAAGCACACTGTGCTTCTGTTCTCTATTCATTTGAATGAAAAATTTGTAATATCAGATCATGAAAATTAACTGCAGCTGTTCCTTAATGAGCTTGGAATTTTTGTGAGTTATAAAAAATATTTTCCACTGATACTCGCTCTGGATTCCCTCTGCCCAAATGGAATTAAGCTGAGTTCATTTTTGTTACCTACAATGTAGGTATTTCCATATGAGCTAGATGTCTGCCGATAATAAACAGTGGAATGCAGGATTCAGCTGCCTGCATATGGGTTTCTAGCATTATTTTAGTCTCTGTGGGGCATCCTACCTGCCTTTCAGGGCCTGCTCCAGAAGGATGCATATGTCCTGTCCATCCTGCGTTAAATCTGCCAGCTCTGTGTAGATATCTTGGATACCTTATGGTGTGTTAAATTGCACTGGCAAGTATGCTTAGGAAACTGAATCCTGCCCTGAATCAAGAGAGCTAGAGAGCTATTTGTTTTGGAAGGTATTTCCTCTCTAGACTCCATTGGCTACATTGATTAGATCTCCATTGACTTCAGTGGAAGGTTAGAAGCTAGTCTCATGTGCTGGCAAGTATGCTGAAGATGTATGCAGTTAGGGTGAGCTGAATCCTATCCTAGGACTGACTCTATCCAGCCTCATGCTTTCAATGCCCTGCTTGGCTGAGGGTTACACTGCAGTGCTGCCTAGGTACGGTTTTACCACCAGAGAAGTTAACCAGATCTGAGTTCAGAGGAATTAGGAAGTTAAAAGCCCAGCTGATGAGCTTATAAGAAGTACACTGTATTTGTGACCGTTGAATGACCAGCTACTGGGAGGTAAAGTTTCCAGATGTTAGCCATATTTACATCTAGCCAAAGATCTGAAAAATTGCTCAACTAGTTTGAGATTGCAAGTTTGATAATACTGTCTATTTGTTAATTGCTGTAATTCTTTTTTTTTTTTTTCTCTGTCTTCTTTTAATTAAAGAGTTCCTGTAGTTCTGTGTCATGATACTAGTACCTAACAACACTTTGGAAATGTATTGGATATTACAGACTTCCCTCTGGCTAGGCTTGCTCTTTTGTGGAAACTGTGTGACATTTCTTTCTGCAGGAGGCGTGGCTTGCTTTTATTTTGCCCAGATCTGCCTCTCTGCAGCTAGCTGTAGTTTTTGAGTATTTGTATGTGTAATGCCAACTGAGTAGCTACAAAAGAATATATAATGTATTCATCAAGATCTGAACAGAAGGCATGGGGTACGCAAAATTAGGAATGAGAAATGAATCAGTTACCTCTAAATTAGCATACATATGGCTGTTTTACTTCCCTATCTTTTCTCTAATTTGTATGTACTTTAAGGGCATAGTACATTATCTTCTCATTTGTGTCAATTCCAGACCAGGGACATCTTCTGTTTCTCTAAGGATGTAACCAAATATCTCCCTGAAAGGTAATCAGATACTGTAGATTACTGCTTTTTTGGTATAGCAGTATGACAACAAAAATCACAATTACTAAGGCCTGCATAGTGTAGTTGGGAAGGCATTTGGTAAATGGTGAGGCCATGTACATTTTCAAACAAAATACTTATTGTTATCCACTATATCTGAATTTCCTCCTTTTTGCAGTTAGATTTTCAAATAAACTTACCTTTCTTCAAGGTGAATTTCAACTTTCTTCCTTGTTCCTAATTCTCTTCCCTCCTCCCTGTTGCTTTGACTGCAGAAAGTCCTGTGTGTTTGATACAGGTATAAGAAAGTATTTTGTAGTATTTCCCATCTAAGAATGACTTCACTGTATTGAGTTGAAGCATGTTGGCTTATCAGGGAAGAAAATCAATGACATGGCACAGTATCAGCAAATCCAGCACACTTATGTCATTTTCTCCATGTGAATCAACAGTAGGGTTTTTTTGCTATGTTACAGGTAGCTTCTGCTTCTGACTAGCACAGTGGTAATAATTGTAATGATTTGCAAGCAAATGACTGTGGAAATACAGTAATTGCTGAGGTGATGGGTTGCTACATTTAATTTCATATTAACTTAGTTTCATATTAGTTGTTTTATCTGACTCATATTAATTACTTTCATCAGTTGATAAAATTCCCCAAAACTTCTCAAAGTGTTTAATTGTCTGGATAGTACATTGCTTTTCTTCACCAGACATTCTCTTTTAACATTAAGTGCAATCTGCCAATGTAATGTTCAGCTCTGGTTGATTCAAGGCTGATGATCTTAGAATACTAAGAATATTGTAATATGATAATCTTAGAATACTAAATAGAAAAAGCTGTAGATAATACTGCCTTATGCTTTTTTCTTTACACTTCTCTTTTCAGCAATTCATAACTTCACCAATCCTAGTAATTCAGAAAAGTTAACTGTTCCAGGATATTGTTTTTGTGTTGATTTTATATAGACACCATGCAGCCACTACTGCCACATATCGTCTGCAAATTTATTATTTGTTAAAATGTAAAATAATGTGTAAAGAGAAGTTTGTAAAAGTAAGAAACATATACTGTAAAAATGCAATGATATGAATGTTAGACTTGCTGCATCATAAGTGGCATTTGGTATTTCAGAATGAAAGAATGAGACCTGTTGTCTATGAGTGGTAATTTTACTGTAAGAAACAGAAATGTCGTAATATGAGAAAATTATAGAATCACAGAATGGTTTGGGTTGGAAGGAACCGTAAAAACCATCTAGTTCCAACCCCCCTGCCATGGGCAGGGACACTTCCCACTAGACCAGGTTGCCCAAAGCCCCATGCAACCGGGCCTTGAACACCTCCAGGGATGGGGCATCCACAGCTTCTCTGGGCAACCTGTTCCAGTGACCCACCACCCTCATAGTAAAGAATTTCTTCTTGATGTGTAATCTAAATCTACCCTTTTTTAGTTTAAAACCATCACCCCTTGTCATATCACTATAATCCCTGATAAAGAGTCTCTCCCCATGTTTCTTGTAGGCCTTTAAGGACTGGAAATTGGCTATAAGGTTTCCCTAGAGCCTTCTCTTCTCAAGGTTAAATAAATCCAACTTTCTCAGTCTCTCTCATAGGAGAGATACTCCAGCCCTCTGATCATCCTCGTGGCCCTCCTCTGGACTGCCTCCAACAGGTCCATGCCCTTCTTATGCTGGGGGCCCCAGAGCTGAACGTGGCACTCAAGGTGGGGTCTCATGAGAGCAGATTAAAGGGGGAGAATCACCTCCCTCGACCTGCTGGCCATGATTCTTTTGATGCAGCCCAGGATATGGCTGGCTTTCTGGGCTGCATGCTCACATTGCCAGCTCATGTTGAGTTTTTCATCCACCAATACCCCCAAGTCCTTCTCCTCAGGGCTGCTCTCTGTGCATTCTCTGTGCAGCCTGTATTTGTGCTTGGGATTGCCCTGACCCAGGTGCAGGAACTTGCACATGGCCTTGTTGAACTGCATGTTGTTCACATGGGTCCACCTCTCAAGCCTGTCAAGGTCCCTCTGGATGGTATCCCTTCCCTCCAGCGTGTCAAAATGGCATATGATATTTCCTTATCAGACACAACTGAAGCTCTAAGCCAACTTGACATTAAACTTTTCAAATCTGAAGGAAACTTTAATAGAAATCTTGCCAATATCAGAAATTTGACTGTGATACTCTTTTCAGGTACTTTGCTGTCATATTAAAATGCAAGCTTATTCATGCAGACATTTTAATAGTATGATGTTTTCCTCTTGTATAGGCGTATCATTTTTTTATGCAGAGATACTGACAGACTTTTAATATTAGTAGTTCGATATACTATTACTTGAAGACAGTTTTTCTGCTTCCAGGTTTTACTGCCTTCTTGTATCTTAATAAAGCACCAAGTGAGTGGGTGGGTTTTCTGTACTGACAGTTTAGTATACCTTCTCGTTTGGCTAACATTTTTTTCTTAAAAAAAGTGAAAGTTCACCCCTTGCTTCTTCTGGTATTCAGCTTATAAAATAGGATGTATAAACCTTTAGAATTATTTAAAGAACTCAAATGCTTGTTTCAAAGTTGGTTTTCTGTCTTCTCATTCATTATTGGTTTCTTATTTCAAACTGGTATTTCTTCCTGGATTCAGTATGCTAAATTTGTATTGTTTTGTTTCCTTGTCAAGTATTAGAAACACTATTTCAAAATGCATAGTTTCTTGATAGTTTTTTTTATAATTTTGCTTGCTAGTTTTACATTTCAGATATAGATGTATATAGAGGAAGCAAATTTTCTACTTTGAACTATGGATTTTACTTTCTTATCTTATTGTCATGTTTTGTTTGTTTTTGATTCAATTACCAGTTATAAATAGGTGGCAGGAAAAAAAGTGACCTGTGTTTAATGAAGACCACACTAAAAGTAAACCTGTGAAATAATCCTGACATCAGGAAGAGCAGCAAAAGTGAAACCAATTTCCACAGGAAACAATATCCAACCTTTATTAAGTTTTACATTTTACACTTGAACTATGGTTATAACTATTCTCTTGATTTGCCACATACACACCTTTAACGTTTTGTTAAATCATACAGAATAAGATGTGAAGACAGGAGAAGATCATAAAGCTGCCGAACATTTGCAGCATCTAAAGACACTGTGAAACAGGCAATTGAGTAAAAATTTTGTGAAGTTATATTTCTTTCCTTAATTATTTTCTTCCGTGGATTTCAGGTATGAATAAGAGGATAAGTGGGGAGATATTTAACTCTTCTTATCTTGCTATGCAAGGTGGCGCTTTTCAATGATAGTACTTAAAGCAGTTAGGGAAGTGTTAGCATTATGTTATCAGTCTTCTTGTTTGATGCTTCATCTTTTCAAAATGTATACTAGACTGATATTTAAAGGAAAGCCAAGCCATGAGCACCTTTCAGAAGGGGCAAAACGCACATGCTATTAGTGACAGAGAAAAATTTAAACACACTGTTTTACTTTCATCTTTGGATGTCTGTGTGGATTGTTGGGCTATTTAATTTCTTTATTAATGTTTTTAAAGAAAATAAAACATTTCTACAATTTAAAAAATTCTCTGTATTGCTAACTTAATTTGATATACAGTTTTTGTAAATTTAAACAAAAACTTATTATAGACCACTGGGATATTTATGCCTTGACAGTATCTTCATTGGAATTGTTTAACATCTGCATGGCATTCTCTGAAAATGCTGGATCAACAGTGGTACAGTAACAATAACAGAAAAATAAAATAAATATTGTTGTCCTAAGAAAAAATATCTTGGGATACTCAGTATTAACAACTGCCAGAAATCTATTTTGTTAAATTGTAATTTGGATACTGCAGCGCATCCCTGCAGAGGATTTGAAAAACACACACAGATCTATCAGTATATGAGAGAAATGCGTGTTTAAGTTTCAGTACTGGCTTAGCAGTAGTGTAGTCCATTCGTGAGCTGTTGGCCAACTATTTCTTTTACTCTGGTAATGTTTCCTTTGTCCTTCACAACTCTTACTCCGAACACACCTTTATGAGCAGTATCATGCCTCCTGCTAGAGAGCTCACAGTTGTTAATGTCAAAGTTAACTCATGTGTTACATAGACTTTTCAGGAATTATTTTATACCCAACATTTTTTAACGTGAGCTAGAAAAGTGGGAATAATGAATATGATTATAAGGAGAAAGTTATTGTGGATAAAAAAGTTGCTCAGAGTTATTTCAAGATCTCAGTTCTCATTAGCTTTGCAACAGTAGAGTGAAACATAGGCGCTTTTGTGGTCCATATAATGTGTGATATTATTTATACACGCATGGTGATCAGATTCTGCTATCTGTATTGTGTTTTATTGATTCAAGAGGTAGAAAAATCATGTTTTTTTTTATAAATAAAAAGAGACAGATGGAAGAATGATGCATTTGGTTTCTTGTAGAACTGATAGCACAACGTTTTATTCCCAAAGACAGAATTAGAAATCGTTATTTTTGTTATTCAAAGTTCCCAATCAGGTTTTTACACTAGTACGGATTGTACTTACACTGTGAATATGTTTAATTTTCCCCTTTTAATTCAATATGTTTTATACCCCTGTAATTACTCTTTGCTGCAAGGATGGAGATTTTTTTGTTTTTGTTTTTAATTTTTGTCTGGATAAAAGTGACTAGCTAACTATGTATGCATATTAAAAAATCTGATGCAGATCATTTGCTTTCTGCAATAAATAAATGCATAAAGAATCTAAAAGCAGGAAATGATTTAGTGATTCCTCGTGGTGTAGGATAAGTGAAACATTCTTTGCCTTTGCCAGTTAACAAGAATGTTGGTATTTTGTATAGGGACTTATGGCTCCTGTACCACATTTTATTATAAAAGAACTATTTAGTTGTTGTTGATTTAGTTTGGTTTGATTTTGGTTTTTGGTTTTGATTTTTCAGTCTTTAGCAGTGAACAGTCACATTGCTGTTTATCACTTTCTGAGTGGTGGTGACACTGACTTGTCTATATCCAGTGACAGGCACAAAGATGAACAGACAGTAAAAAAACTACTTTTAAATTTCTGATTTGAAAAACAAGCAGTACTTTTCTCTCTTTACTTCAGTGTAAGTGTGTAATATATATATGTTTTTACTTACAGCATAAATTATACCATTTTTGGTCAACAATGCATTTTTTAAAAATAAATCTGTCTGGTATGACTTCTTCAACTAGTAATGAAGTCAAAATATCTGATGAAATAGCAAATTACAGTGGCAAATCTGTATAATTTACCTTTAAAATTTCCCAGATTTGTTGCATTCTATCTGTATCAGATGACTGTTGTATTACTATTTCTCTCCTTTCTTCCAGTATTTGTAGTTAACTGGTTACATAGCCTCCGGTTTCTCTAGCCTCTGTTATTTTTTTTACCAGTCCTCTTCTAATTTTCAAAGTAATGAAGTCTTTTGAGAAGAGGCTGTCCCTTTTTTTCTGATTCTAAGGCAGTGAAGATTCAAGACACAACTAAAAATACAAGGAATAAACAGCAACAGAGGACTGAAGCAAAAACCATTGTTCTGTCTGTTTGGTGTATAACCTGCAAGCAAGAACTACTTTTGTGTCTTTTGTGTGTTGAAGAACTGAAAAGAGTTCTCCTATATTTCCGGAGAAACTATTGGGTATATGAATAAGTATGAAATTCAGGTATCTTTGAGCAGGTTCCCAGTTAATTTGGAATATCTTCTATTTAATCCATCCTTGAAATTTCTGTTACAGAAATGCTTTGTAGAACTCTCCATTGCCTTAGTGTTCCGTTTTCTGTTTCCATAATTATAGTCTTTCAGGAAAGTCAAAACACCTCAGTTTTTAGGCCTTGTTTTCAGATATTGTCTAATATGAATCCTGGTAAGGTGTAGGAGGAAAGAGGCAATGTGAAGACGCAGATTTCAGAGATACAGTTAGAGGAGTCGATTCTGCATTTCAATTGGGGAAAAAAATAGCTGTTGGCTTGAAGCACACCACTGCCAGAAAATAACATGCAATTTTTAATGTAGTACATTTGGTACCAAAGCATTCAATTCTGTTTTTCCAGCAGGAAATAGGTGTTTTCTTGGTGCCATTAGAATGTATTCATAGAAAACTGTTCCTATAGCTTCAAAGCCTATATCATAGATTTTTACAATATCCTCACTGTTGTAACTTATGATTGTAGGGGGAG
>VXAL01008764.1:5908-23245 GCA_013399475.1 Chauna torquata
TTTAGTGAATGTAAGATCAAGGTCCAATTAGTTGATGATAAAAACTCTATGGAATGGAAAAACTGAAAATAGTCAGTTATTAGAGTATTGTGCGTGGTTGTGCAACAAACTAAAGATAGCCAAACAGTAAGTTTGGCTATCTTTAAAATAGTCATAATGACAGATTATTCTTTTTATAACACACATTTGTTCTGGATTTTACAGTTTAAGTCCTTGAGAAGAACAGCCCTATTTAAGATAAGACTCATAACTGAAGTGCTGTTTACTCAAACAAGGGTTTTTAGGATCAGGACCATTGTTTGTTTGTTCTATCAGTTTGTTCTTTTAATATGTTAAAGATTTAAATGATCTAGTCCATACTAAAATGAATCATTCCTGTTACTGAAATAGTTGCATAAGGTAATTCATCATTTGATATAGATATTGCCACATTTTAAATAGTGACAGTGTGACAGTTATGGTAATTGGTTAATTCAAACCAATATACCATTCCAATATCCATTTCCCATTTTTGATGTGCTAAAAAAATATTCAAGCATTTTGATTTTCTTCTTATTTTCTTTTATGAAATAAAATCTGGGAGATAGAAACACTGCGTGAAGAAAAAATAATGAGGGTTGAATGGAAGTAAAGGTCAGATATTATGTAGAAAGTTGCAGATGGCACTGTATGTCATTAACATTGCTAACATCTAAAAAGATGTAACAGTGCTGCCTACTGGTAAGATGTAGTAGTATTAATGCATTAAAGTAAATGTGGTGAAATTACGTGCGTGCCATATTCTTCTTTGTTACAACAGTGGTCTCTAGGTTTTCATGCCCTGAGAAGTATTGACAAGATTCATGGTTTTGCATCGGGATTAGTAACGTGTTCTTATATGTGTCACTTGCACAGAAATTAGATGTGCAAAATAGAAGACGTAATTATTTTTCATGGACACCTGTAAAATTCTGTTCTAACAATTATATGCATTCTGAATTTTTTCTAGTGAAATTGACTATATTTAGATATAAAATTGGTTTTATTGTCAATGTTACCCTGCTATTTTATATTATTTGCGAAGACTTACCTTGTAAAGTGCAAAAATGGCAACCATTTAAATGGTAGTAAATGAGAATACATAGTACACGCAGAGCTTCTTATCCAGGAAAATAAAATCACTTTATAAACGGCTCAGAAATTTTCCCTTTAAAGATGGAGAAACTGAGGCAGTAAATTACTAAGACTTACTTGTTTGTCTGAAGTTAAACTCTTCATATTTATGTGTCATTTTCGGGAATATGGAGTTATTTGAGAATTAGACCGTTTTGTGGAGATATCTAAAGGAATTATGAGCTTGCCTCTAGCGTTACAGTTTCGAAACAGGCATTGACATCACTAATATAGTAAATTGGGGTATAAGCCAGGTGGGCAAAACTCAGATTTTTCCATCTCCAAAGCGGTGCTTTATCTATCAATGTTATTAATCACAAATACAGGGAAATTATTTACTTCCATTGATGTAAGGAGCTCCCTAACTATTTATTTGAAGATATGCACATTTTTTTCTAGAGTTAATAAATGAAAGCTTTTGGAGACAACGGTGCTATTCGATGATACTCCCAAAAGCCAAAGACAGGCATCAAAGGAACAATCTGGTATTCCTCCTGGGCCAAGCTGCTTCGCACCAGAAGTAAGGAGCTGGAAATACTGAGGAGTTCTCCTATCAGCAGGGCAAAAGTAGTCATTCATATGCGTGGCTCCTTCTTCCTCGATGCAGGGCGTCTTTCTTGTGTTGAAATACAGTTGGGAGTCACCGACTGTAAGCCAGGGCTGCCTGCAGTATCAGTCATGGAGATAATTCAGGCAGCTAATGATACTTGTAGCTAATTATCTCGTGCCACCTTGTCCTTGATTATCTTCAGGAAAAAAGGAGGAGATGCTACAAGGAACTGANTTAATACGGCAATTTATTTAAAACATAAATCAAAGATGTATACGGCTGATACTGACAGACAGCCTTTCAGGGTGCTATAGGAATTTTGTGCGTATATAATAACCACTGAAATCTGAATGCATAATTTTTAGAATGGGATGATTGATGATTGATTAGTAACATTTAGGAGCCAATTTATACAACAAAATGGCCACTACAGTGTTATGCCATGCGTAGTACCAGTCCGGGTTCATTTGCACATGTTTTATACCCGATTAACAAAGATACTGCTGTTCCACACAGTTAAGTATCATATCTGAAATATAGTTTTACGTGTAAATATCTATGTTACCACTCAAAGGCAGTAATTCTTTCAAAAATGAGGTCACTCATACAAAGAAAATAGAGTTTAAAGAGCATTTTCTCCCCAAACTTATGTTTTTTCAACTGAAAGCAGAAAGGACACGACTTTTTCATTCTTTCCCAACAACTTCTCTACCTTTCTCTTCTGAGTGGGATACCAGCCCTAACAGTGGGTAAATGCAGTCAATAAAAATTTGGGATCACATTTATGTTTGATTAGTCTGTTTTTTATGTCTTATGATTTCATCTGACTGCCAAATCTAAGTAATTGAGCCCCATGACACAAAGTATTCAGTATATCATAACATATTGACTGAGAAAGCACTAATAAGTTCTGTATAACATTATTATCCTTGTATCCTAAGCAGGCATGATATGAAAACTGGATTTGCATTGTTGTAGCCATTTTTGCATTGTTCTTGCAGGGTGAATACAGTAAGTAAAATGTCATCATAGATTATGTAATAAAATGTCTGAAACTGTAATGCAGCCATGAAAAAATGCAGTTTAACATTATGTGCTGTAGCATAATGCAGAGCAATTAGATAAATTACTGTTAAAAATAGATGAAAAATCCATTCCAATGAATGCTTAGCTCACAAAGAGATCCTCTTTTCCCTCATGCCTTAAAACCCAGAGTGAAAGGTCCAAGAAGCTGCCAGACTCATTTGTTTTCCATCATAAATTTTGAGAGAAAGTGATTCAAAAAACTTTAAAACTTCTCTTCAGCATATGCTATGCTCAGGGATGTTCAAGGCAGAGTTTCTGCCTGCTCTTCCTATATAAGAAACTGAGATATCCAAGATTAGAAGAGAAGGATAGAGAACCCTAAATCACTTCTTAACTCCTCAACTCAGTGCTATTTTATGAAGTAATCATCTCTTCCAGTTGCTTCCAGTTGTATGTTGAATTGGCAGGGATGTTGTGGGTGTGAATCTTCTTCCTTCGGTCTTCCAACACGAGGCTAAGCCCATGATCTACCAACTGGACAGCCATCAGCTGGTGTGAAGTTCTGTGGCAATAGCAGGATAACTGATCAGGCAGGTACACTGAAGGATCATGTGATGGTTAGACTATATCAGGCTTGAGAAAAATGCTTTTCTGCTTTTCACTATATTATGAGAAAGGGATGATTTGGATCAATGGAAAATCACTTGCAGAAAAGAAAGATACTGAAGAGCAGCCTTCTGAGGAGGTAGAGAGCACTCAGATAGTTTAGAACCCAAGGACAGCTGAAGGACATCTCAAGGAAAGATATGTGTGCAAGTGGTTCTTTGCTTGCAGCTGTGTGTTTCTAGTGACTTTCTTTTTCTTTTTTTTTCTTTTTTTTTTGAGCGAAGCAACATGAACATCACTGGGATTAGCTCTGGTTTCACTGGGCTCCCACTGCAACTGGATTTTTAAGCTGTGTCTAGACTGTTAAATAAGACGTATCTAGGATCATTCCTTCTACCCAGAACAGCTGATATTTATGTTGTGAATTCTCTGAGCTTGCAAAGCAATTTATGGTGAGATCCACCTGCTTATTTGGAATGGTTCCTGAAATGTTCTTACTTCTGAGCTGTGCCTGCAGATTGTCTAGAAGAGTGCTAGTTGGCATGAGTGAAAAGCATTTCAAGTACAATTTTAACAATTTAAAATGTTAGTGTTCGTATTCTAGTGTTCAGGAGTGTTTCTGGGCAGTATTTGATTTACTAGTAAAGATGTAGCCACCGAATCCCTGGAAGCAGCAGCAAACGGTGACTTTGGGATCATGAATGGATCCTTACTAGACCCAGAGGAGTCGAGAAATTAGAGCTAAGCCTGATGAGCATTCAGAGGAGGGACATAAGCCTGAACTTTGAGCTGTTATTAAACTTAATCAAAGTCCAAAAAGAAAGAATTCCTGTCATCAGGAATATGTTGTTTTCCTATAAAATACCCTTCAGGTATCCTCTTCTGTTGGTCAGAGGAGGGCGTACGTAGGTAGAATAGCTGTGCCTACATACATCTTCTTATCATGGCAGTTCCTGTGATGAACTGGAGTGGTCACAAAACACTCGGGCCATAAAGAACAGGGTTTAGCTAGACAGTGCCTCTTGTACAAGTGCAATCCTTACTCCCCGCAGGACAAAATCTGGACATCTTCCTTAGAACTTAGTTTTCTTCCTCTTAATTTCTCATTTTTAAGTTCATTCAATTTTTGACTGAGTGGGGCTGCAGTTTTTATAGAGGAGAAGATTTCCTTTTAGCTGCTCTTTTATCTTTGCTTCTCCAGTTTATTTCTCCATGTTCAGCCATAATTTTTTTTTCCCATCACATGGCAGTATTTGGTTGTGTTCTTTTTAGCCTCACTCTTCAGAAAGTTGGGGTTTGCACTGTTTTTTTTCGTTGTGCCTCATCTTCCATATTCCATTTATTATTTTGGCCCAGAATTGGCATTGTCTTTATCAGTTGGTAAGAGATAGCCATGAGTTACACCCTTGAAATTGTTTGGTGTTCCAGGGACCTGGTAGATATATGACTTGTGAGTGCATGTTTTCTAATCTCTCCTGGAGATGTTCCCTCTTTTTGTGAATAATTAAGAACTAGAGAAGAAAATTCAAGACAAAAGTAATGTATTTGTAGTGAAAATTCTTAAATGTTATGGTGGGATGGGCAGGGTGTTTCTCATGATCTCCTTTCTATTTAAAAAAAAAAAAAACCAAACTTGATTTAAAAGTCAAATTTGGTCAGAACAATAACTTCTTGTTATTGCAAAATGTTTGAAAAGTTGCAGAACTCCTTTTCAATCTGCAAGGTGCAATATATCTTTCCTTTATGAATTAGTGAGAAAGTGAAGAATCACTGCAATGTTTATATTATGTTGTTATAATTATAATATTTTATAATCATTTATATTATTTATAACGTATATATTGAAGTTTTGAGAGAGTGGCGTTTAATGTATCAGTTACAGGTAAGTGCATTTGAATGTCCTCAGTTCAGCATTGTGAAAAACTGCAGGGGACTATTTGTAGTGAAGCTGGTGGGAATACTTGGAAAGTTAAAAGTTGTGAACACACTTTGAATACCTTGCTGAATCAGATCATAATAGGGAAGTAGCATTTGCATGAGCTGCCAGGAGCTATATAGTTACTTAGATGTTCAGCAACATTTTTGTTTACCATGTCATACGTGGCATTTTGCAGGACCTCATAGCGTTTATTGTAGGGCTTGCAGCTTTTTCACCAGTTTTCACTCCTCTCCTTGCTGTGCTTTTGAAGAAATATACTCATGTTGCTGTGCTTTGTGCTTAGTGCACTGTTCTCGATGGCTACTAGGCATAATCCCTGCAAGCTCTGCAGCTCTGAAGGGTCCTACGTGCAAATTTGTGAATCACTAACTGCATTCAGCACGTGGGGCTATCACAGTGGTACCTCTCAGTATGTATGGTAGCAGAACTTCTGGCACTTAAGTGACGTCTTTTCATTCAGGGAGGCAAAGCTTTGGATTACTTTCACAGACTTAGAGGCTTCAGTACCACCTGGTATTTCAGGCACTTAATTGCTGTTTTGCAACTTGTCTGTGGGAACTGAGACTGTCTTTCAAAGATGCTTTCAATGTGTTTGTGTTGTACAATGGAAAGTGATGTAGTACATGCTCATTCTACCTGAGCTAGTACTGATCCACGCAAGTACTTCTACATAGCACAGCTGTATGTCCATGCAGAGATGCTCATTTTGGTATTAATGCTGAAAAGCCCTGCTGAGTTTCTGAGTTCCATTCCGCAGCTATCTTGAATGCTGATGGTTTGTGTTATATTTAACTGCAGAGGGTAGTCATGCCTCTAGACTTTCAAGTGAAGTGCTGTGGATTCTAAGCAGCTTCAGTGTTTGACAAATTTGTCATCTTTTCTGTCAAATAAACGTAATTATTTTCTTGATAGAATTACAGATCCAATGAGTGAAATGACAAAAAATAAATAAATAAACCAGCAATTGGGTTATAACTTTTGGCAAAGTATTTTGTGAAGACAAACCCCAAAATAAATTAGTATCCAAAGCTGGTTAGGAAGACTATAAATAATGTGGTAGGGTACTGACTGATGAATTCCAGATCCTTTTGGCATGTCTGCTCTTATTTAATAAATTATCCAGGGTACTACCATTACAGCATGTTAGTGAGGACCAAAGGAGATACTAACTGGTTAGAGTTGTCACCACTAACAGTACTAAAAGAGTAAGAAAAGCTTTTATCAAGCAATAACTGTCTGTATAGGGATAAGGAAATTATGGTTCCGTCACCATTAAATTAATCTTAGAAAGATATCTAATCTCATATGCCATATCTTTTATTTTGTATTTTAGCCATCAACACTGGTATCTTGAGTACCCATAAAGATGACAATGGTTGTAGCAGTCACAGAACCAGAAAATTAGATTATTTTTGACTCAAAATAATATCATATACTTGAGAGAGGGTAAATTGAATTGCAGGAACCTAGACAAAAGAGACATTGGGGTGAGGAAATGACAGGGGGTGAGGAAATGCACATTGCACTAGGTCTTAGGCCACCTTGTTTTTATTCCTGTCTCTGCTGCTGGCTTGATCATAGAATCATAGAATCATTTAGGTTGGAAAAGACCTCTAAGATCATCTAGTCCAACCATTAACCTAGCACTGGCAAGTCTACCACCAAACCATGTCCCTAAGCACCACATCTGTCTGTCTTTTGAATACCTCCAGGGATGGTGACTCAACTATGTCCCTGGGCAGCCTGTTCCAATGCTTCGCAACCCTTTCACTGAAGAAATTTTTCCTAATATGCAGCGTAAACCTCCCCTGGTGCAACTTGAGGCCATTTCCTCTTGTCTTATCACTTGTTGCTTGGGAGAAGAGACCGACCCCCACCTCACTACAGCCTCCTTTGAGGTAGTTGTAGAGAGTGATAAGGTCTCCCCTGAGCCTCCTTTTCTCCAGGCTAAACATCCCCAGCTCCCTCAGCCACTCCTCATAAGACTTGTTCTCCAGGCCCTTCACCAGCTTTGTTGCCCTTCTTTGGACACGCTGCAGCACCTCGATGTCCTTCTTGTAGTGAGGGGCCCAAAACTGAACACAGTATTCGAGGTGTGGCCTCAACAGAGCCCAGTACAGAGGGACAATCGCTTCCCTAGTCCTGCTGGCCACACTGTTTCTGACACAAGCCAGGATGCTGTTGGCCTTCTTGGCCACCTGAACACACTGCTGGCTCACATTCAGCAAGCTATCGAGCAATACCCCCGGGTCCCTCTCCGCCAGGCAGCTTTCCAGCCACTCTTCCCCCAGCCTGTAGCGTTGCATGGGGTTGTTGTGCCCCAAGTGCAGGACCTGGCACTTAGCCTTGTTGAACCTCATACCGTTGGCCTTGGCCAGTTGATCCAGCCTATCCAGATCCCTCTGCAGAGCCTTCCTACCCTCGAGCAGATCAACACTCCCGCCCAACTTGGTGTAGTCTGCAAACTTACTGAGGGTGCACGCGATCCCTTCGTCTAGATCATTGATAAAGATATTAAAGGGAACTGGCCCCAGTACTGAGCCCTGGGGGACACCACTAGTGACCGGCCTCCAACGGGATGTAACTCCATTCACCACGACTCTTTGGGCCTGGCTACCCAGCCAGCTTTTAAGCCAGTGGAGTGTACGCCCATCCAAGCCATGAGCAGCCAGTTTGTCCAGGAGAATGCTGTGGGAAACAGCGTCAAAAGCCTTACTGAAGTCTAGGTAGACCACGTCCACTAAATGCATCACCTTGTTGTAGAAGGAGATCAGGTTAGTCAAGCCTTTCATAAATCCATGCTGACTGGGCCTGATCGCCTGGTTGTCCTGTATGTGCTGCACGATGGCATTCAGGTCATCTGCTCCATAACCTTCTCCAGCACCAAGTCCAGACTGACAGGCCTGTGGTTCCCCGGATCCTCCTTCCAGCCTTTCTTGTGGATGGGCATTACATTTGCTAGCCACCAGTCAACTGGGACCTCCCTTGATAGCCAGGACTGCTGATAAATGATGGAAAGCAGCTTGGTGAGCACTTCTGCCAGCTCCCTCAGTACCCTCGGGTGGATCCCATAATGATACATGACCTTGGTCCAATCAGTTTCTTTTTTAAGCCTCAGTTTTTTCGTCTGTTAAAAAATGGGGATAATGATACTGACTTGCTGATGAAAAATGCTTTACAGAATGTGAGTGCTATTATAAGCAGGGTATCTGATCACCAGGTTGGTAGCGAATGGTTCTTCAATTTGTGACTGTAATGTAAAGCTATGTAATTTGTAACTATGATTTACTACAGGTAAAATATTCCATTTAAGTCTGAGCCTTAGTTAACCAAAATAAACATGAGGAGTTTCAGGGAAAAAGATTTTTTTAATGATGATTCAAGGTCTTAACATATATGTATAATCTGACTATTTTTTAGATGTGGTAGATTTTTTAAACCGTGTCTAAAGCTGTTTGGAACAGATGCTCAAGTGTATTGCAATAGATGCAGCGTAAAAATGAGAAGATGTTAGCAGAACAGCGTTATTCAAGCTTATGCAGTGATACCCAAGTTAGCTGTGAATGATTTGATCTGCATTTCACATTGCGGATCCATGCAGGCATAAAACTAACTGATGAAGTTTCAGTATAGCACTACTGCACAGAGTTTGTCTTGGCTAATATATGGGACGTGACTTACTTTGCATGTGCTGGACCAGTGATCTGAGCACATGCAGAAAGTCTGGCGTGTTCCAAGTTTGTTGGAGTTACTATGCTCGCTGAGTAGCTGTGAGAGTTGGCCTGCGCATGCATGGGGAACTTCTGCAAACACTGCTATACATCCTCTTGCTATTGCATGTGACAGCCGGAGATGGTTCGGGTAGTGTCTACAGTACTCAAGTTCTATGCAGCCAGGATTGCTACTGGCTTCTGGTGTAATTTAGGCAGAAGGGGCCCTCTGGAAGTGATGTGCTCCCATCCCCCACTCAAAGCACAGTTGACTTAGATCAGGCTGATCAAGGTTTTCTCTAGCTGATTTTGAATCTCTCTGAGGATGGAGACTTGTTCCAGTGTGGGATCGCTTCACTGTGAGCAGTTTTTTCCAGTCAACTTACCAGAAATCTCTTGGTTGCAACTTGTGTGCATTGCCTCTTGTCCAGTCACTGTGCACCTCTGGCTCCATCTTTCTATACCTTACCACTAAGGGTCCTTGAAGACAGTAAAGGGATCCTTACATAGCCTTCTGTTCGGAATACTGATCTAACCCAGTACCTGCCTCCATATGTCATGTCTTCACTCCTGTAGCACCTGCATGGTCTTCTGTTGGACTTAGCATAGTATGTTGGTGTCTTGTACAGTGGCCTCTTGCACAGTACTCCAGATGCAGTGTCACAAGTGTTGGACAGACAGCAAATCATTTTCTTTGTCCTGATGGTCTCGCTTTTGCTAATGCAGTATACAGCTAACTTTCTTAGTTTCAAGGGTACTTGCAGACTAGTGTTCATCTTGTCCATCAGGACTTCCCAGATCCTCATCTGAAAAGCTGATGTGTATCTTGTTGACTCCTCACCTGTAGTATGGAGTAGTTCCTGCCTGATTGCAGTACTTCACACTTGCCTTTGATGATGTTCTGGATGAGGTTTTTCATCACCTCACTCTGCTGGCCTCTTGAGCTCTCTCTGAATGTCAGCCCTATATTGCTTCCACATCCCGTCCATCCTCCCAGTTTGGTACCATCCATGAAAGTGCTAAAGGTGCACTCCGTTCTCTTGCCCAGGCTGTTAATGAAGATTTTAAGTGGTGTTGGTCCCAGTACTGTTTCCTGGAAAGCATCACTAGTATCTGGCTGACAGTTGGTTTTCATACAGCTCATGTCAACAAATAGAAAAGAAATGTGTTGGAGAAATAGGGTCCTAGCTGCTTACAGGCTGATGAGCGGAGTGGAGCTACTGTAGTTAAGAGAAGGTTCATCTGCATGCCAGAAATTATAGATGTCTCCAGTGTGATAGAGCCAAACCTCTAAAAGGCTGCAGTACAAAAATAGGACAATTATCTAAAACTGTTTACCTGCATAGGCCTCAAAGACTCAAGAATAGGAAAGGAGGCTAATATGACACATAAACAATTGATATCAGGGAAAATTTTGGCTGAATTACAAGTGATTAATGAGCAATGTGAAACTGTCTTCTATAAGAAATAGCTGAGTTCTATCTAGTCAGAATTTTACTTTGTCACTCGTGTTCACTGTGAAAGATACAGGCTGAATCTTCAGATTGTGCTGTGTTTTCTAATATTTTTGTATGTTTGGTGTTTTTGATGTCTGTGGCTATTAATGGAGTTCTTTGCTGCATTGTTACATACTGTTCATGTGGGTTTCACACCTGAGATTGCAGCTGGAACTAGAGCAGAGCTGAAATACAATGAAAGTTTGGGTTGGAGAACTACTAAACACAGATGTATATTTCAATTCAACATTATTGTGTAGTTTTGTTTACGAAGTACATATTCTCTATTTTAAATCCTTATCACTGTGTAATCTGAATAGCTTTTTCCAAAACTGCTTTTTGTCTGTAAATACTGATTTTTTTCCCAAAAGTGAAAAGGGGGGGGAAAAAAGGTTATCAGCTTGAAAAAGAAGGTTTCTTTTTAATGACTGGGCTTGAAATGTCAAAGAAATCCACACTTCTGCCTAATCCTGTATGAAATCCCATTAGATAGTGGTTCCAATGAAACGTAGAGCTGAATTAGCTTCTGAGTGTGCAGATCTGGTGATTCTTGGGATAGAAGTCTCTGTTTGTGAGTTTAATGCTTCCTGCATTCCATATACTCTGTACCACTAAATCAGTGTAAGCCTGGTGCAGTAGCATAATCTGTTTTACTAGTTAAAGTTAGAAGTTAATCTTTTAAATATCTCTTTCTGCTATTCTGTCTTGGTAGTACTCTTTCATCCTAATGCTCTCCCCAGGTACTAGCTCTTGCAGTTAGTTATTGTTATTTATTTAAGTTGCCATCCAACTAACACAAAATTAACTAAACCCATTTCTAAGCAGAGTATTTGGCACTCCTTTTGCTGCAGTGGAGCACACCTGTTTATACTAGGCCAGAATTTGCCCCAAATGTCTCATTTAAAGAACAACATCAATGATAATTTTGACTACTCTCATGCCAAATCCTGTCAAAACATTTTTGTTTCTGCACATCATCATTATTCGTTTATGACTGCATGGCCGTGGGAAAAAGATTTCTTCGTTAATTACAGACACAGAGCCTGCAGAGGGAGCTCAAACCATTGTTTATGTGGACCTCACTGAAATAGCAATTTTCTTCTACAGGCGTTAGAGTGACTTCTTATTTAAGTGTATCAGAAATTTGTTCTTCAACTTATGAGGTTTTTATATTTGGAACCTGGCTATTTTGGAGATGTATGTGCAAATAAGAGAATCTGAGAAGTGACTGGGAAGAGTGAGGATTTCTGAGACTTGGTAGGTGGCACTGTTGGAAATCTCCAGAGCTGTAACATCCAGACCTCCAAGTCTTCCTTTTCAGTCCTCATTCAGGACGGAAAATAGCTTTGCTAGGTCACTGAGCTGTCAAATCAGAGCCAAAGTAGTGCAGAAAGACCAAATTAAGATCTGTGAGCTGGACCTTCGATCAGGAATGTGGAGCCTAAGGACAAATGAGGCCAGGAACAGACAAGGAGTGGAGGCTGTTGCAGGTCTTGGTGAAGAGAGGACAGACAGCGCCTTATTTTGGGTGGGAGCAGGTGACAAAATTTCCGGTTGAATGAGATCTTCAAAAAACATTTGATTTGCTTTGCTGACTGTGATACATTTCATCACAAATGTCGTGAGGGAACAGAGGTACGTAACTACCACTGAAAGGAACTAGTAATACTGCAACTTAACTGTTTGAAAAAATAAACAGGAAAAAACAACATGTGCAAATCTGACAAACATTCAAGCGATGGTGATGTTGAGAAGGACAGCACTGCACCCCTTAGGCCTCCCCTTGGCAGGTGCAGACATGGGCTGGGATTGGCAAAGTCAATGTCCCTGTCCTGCTCTGGGGATGCGCCATCTCTGGTAGGCCTCTGCCTAGCAGTTGTGAAGCATATTGAACTTCCCATCCTTTTCTTGCTGCTGAAAATGAGAAAGAAAGCTCTTATATTTCTATCCTGTCAGACATTTTGGCTTTGCAGGAGACACCAGTGTGCACATAGCCAGAGCCTGGGAGCCTGTGCTATCTCTCCTGCCCAACTTGGCTGCTGTGAAGGCAGGAAGTGTCTGCTGTTTTGTTCTGTTTCGAGAGTTTTTTAATAATTCAGGATGGAGGAATGGTTTTAGTGGTACCGTTGTGGTTTTTTTTTTTGGTGAAAATAGGTTTTCCCTACAATTGCCTCTTATATCTATTGGCTGTGAGCTCTGGCATACTCTTGCAACAGCCTGAAGTTAAGATTAGCTTTCATAGCTGATTACCAATTGCAATGGTCTGAAAGAGGCAAACGAGATCTGTTCATTTTTTGGTCTTTCTGGTGAAATTGTAAATATTACCAGACTCAGTGAGGCAGATGGTATATGATTTCTTATTGAAAAACTGACTTCACAGTGGTAATCTAAACTGTGCTTTCAGGGGCAGGGTTTCACCTATCTTTCAGGCTCCTTTTACATCTTGTGTACGTGGCAGAGGATTTCTGAGTTCTCCCTTCAGCTCTGAATAGTGTAGAATATCTGGTTGCTGTTCACTAACATGTGAATGGTATCTTTCTAGATGGCTTGTATTATTCATGTCTTCTTTAATTTGCTGAAATAAATCTTGAGTCTCATTGACTCTTATTGTAAGTTTCCAACTTTGAGAAAAGGTGTTGCTATACTAAGTGTTTTTGGTGAATTAGATATTGGTGGTAAATACTTGTGAGCAAGAGCAACAAGTCAACGAATCTGTGGGTTGTAAATAGTGAATTGAAACTCACTTTTCATTCTTTTGGTATCTCCAGTTCCACAGTTGTCATAGGTTCTTGCTGGTAAACACACATTGATCTCTAGTGTTGGGGGGGGAGGAGTAAAGCAGAGATGTAGACCCCCGACCCGCAACCTATTCTAGTTTGTTTTATTGTCAAAACCTCTCCAAGTTTCAAGAACACCCTGGATCCAGACCTTTTTTTTTTTTTCCCCCATTTTCATTTGTAGTTTATTGCAAACAGAGGCTTTAAGGAATATATTTACCCACTTCGCTGTTTCTAATCTTACATCCTTGGTCACATGCTGTAAGTAAAAGCTGTTATTAACCAGTTGGTTCCTGACTGCTTGTGTGTTGCACTGTGATGGCATTTTTCTGTTTGCAACACAACGTGATCAAACTTGAATTCACACGGGTAGCAAGTTTTGTACCCACAGCAGGTGATTACAGAATGATCAGGCACTTAACCATTTTTACTGGCTTATTTTTTTTCAATAATAATAAATTGATGTAGAATAAGTGTTAAACGCATAGTAAGTTTCCACAAAGATGTTTGTAACATAGTTTATCTTCTGTGGGAGGAAAAGCAGTAAGTGTTGACACAGTGTTAACAAATAAAGAGTTTGAGTTTTGAGTGGAACCAACCATAACAATCACTGTAAACCACAGACTTCTTTTTTGTCGTTCATAAAGTGAAAGACATTTTGAGTATAACCTGTGTGTGTCAACTTCAAGTGTGACGTGCATCAGCTGCTTGGCTTATCCTCCATTCCCTGCTGGTGCCTGGGGTCCCATGATCACCCTCACGTTCTTTGTGCCAGTTTGCAACCAGGCTTTCTCCTGAAGTTTATTCTCTCCAGAAAGCAACAGCAGACAGGATTGTTCACCCTTGGATCCACTCCAGCCAGACTGACTCCCTTTACCCAGGACAATCTTTCAAGACAAGTCTCATGCCCTTGCTTGCCCTCTAATGTCCCTGTGTCATGCTGAGGGACACACAACTCACACCATTGTCATCATGCTGTAAGACCCCTCGCTGCTGATCTGTGGCCCAATCCTCTCAATATTTAGGGCACTTCAAAGTGGAAAATGAATGAAAAATAATTATTGTACTTTGTATCTTGTAGTCACCTCGTGTGCAAAGAAGTTGCAGGCCAAATTGTATAAATTGTTAATGTGGTGGCTCAGGCGCTGCAAGGGTCCCAGCCCTGAGTAGCACGTACGTGTGCCAGTCCTTGCCAGCTGCTGTGAGTTAGGGTTTGCTTCTTGGTGTTGCCTTCACAGACATCATAGGCATGGGGCCGAGAGTCACCACATACTTTCCCAGGTGTGTTCCTGGAACACCCCATGGGATGACAGCAGCAGGAAAACCATATGCACTGCAGAGTGAGTTTGGATTTGCTCAATGACTTTTGACTGTCGGTCAAAACATCGTTGGAAAGTGAAAAACCATGTACAACTAGCACCCAAGGTTTTGTGTGTTCCTCAGTTCATGTCTGCATGTAGCAAACAGCAGATGTTGGAAACCTGAGAAATTGATATGTAGCTTACAGAGGCCAAGCAGTCAATCCTTCCTCTTCCCTGTGTGTGTGTATAATTGTTGCCAATGTTAATTGCTGTTAATTGAGTATGCTGGGGAAAAAAAAAAAAAGCTTGCTAAGCAAGCTTAACTTTAAAGACTAGAAATGTGGAGGGCCTGCTTTAAAGTTCTTCGTTACCTCTTCTTTAATTGTCCTTGTTATGTTCCCATATTAAAATACAGTTTGAATAGGAACAGTACAATTCTGATATCTAGCTATTTAACCCTGGTAGTGTAAATGTAGGGAGTAGCATTTGCCTACCAGGAAATAAGTGACAAAATTTTACTTTGGATTTTTTTTTTAGGATTAAATATGATAATGTGTATTCTGTGATCTCATGCTGTATAATGCAAATACATCCAATTTAAACCTGGTAATTATTCTGTAAATGCATGATTGTATCTCCTCCCAACTCTTACTTACTCAAGTAGTCTGTCTGTCCTCTCACATGTGTGAAGATTTTGCAGAGTTAAGCCTATGATTTCTAGTTACTAGTATTTAAATCAATACAGGGATTCCCTAAATATCGTCCGCACATCTCGGAATTTATATTACTTAATGATGATGTGTTCTGTTCACATTTCGTCCTCTTAGTTCCTTCTAGTGCTCGGGACTGTTATTAAATCAGTTCTTCAGCTTATCAGTGCAAGGCTTGCTTATAGATCGTGTGGTAGTAGAGATAGCATCCAACTGTTGCAAGAGCTGACAGTTGTCCAGAGGATTACAACTGTGATCATACCGAGTTTGGGGGGATCCTGACCTGTTATATGTTCTTTTGCATAATTGTTTCTGGAGGCAAAAGGGCAGAAAGGGTGCAGAATTAGAGCAACGCGTTTGACGGGAACTTGTCATCTGAAAAACAGTTTGCCTTGCCTGTCATCTTTTGTTTGGTAGAAAACAGGCTGTGACATAATACCTGTCACTGCCAGCGGGTTTTTCTCTGCACCCTGGAGTGAAAAATCCCATGCAGTAGCAGCCTTAGGTCTAGGCTACCTATGTGACTGCACAGGACCCGGCTATTTTAGAGGTCTGTATTTGCATGCAGGGGCCCACCTGCCCCAATTAGGGAGGGAAAGAGATTAAAAAAAAATAATTTTAAAAAATCTAATGACGGCCTTGATCCTGGGAGAGGAGATTGACAAATGTCTTCTGAGTTTTTTCCTGTTGGGCCAGAAAGAATTTTGTGAGGAAGAGAGAATGATAAATGCCAAACATGCCAGGTGCACCTCCAGGTCATTAGTATGGAGCTGGCCTGAAAGCTGGTGGCAAAGCCGGGAAGTTTAGAATAGGAAGCTTAAACTGGATGGCTCCGTTAGTTGTTTTATGGTGAGAAGATGGCAGGTGAAAGGCAGAGAGAAATTATGTAATTCCCTGATACTTGAAAATATTTTATTTGTTTAATGACAGAATAGTACTCAGTGTTGTGACATCTGTGGGGAATTTATGCCTTAGAATTAATTCTAATCTGTGTAATAGAGTAGGTGTATTGACTGTTTTATTTAAGAATGTGGATTAGGTTTTAGGGGCTGCTGCTGCTGCTGCTGAGAATACTAAGGACTGAAAGATTTTTGACAAATGCAGGGATATCTTAGCCATTGAGAAGCTTGTCCTCCAATTAATACACTCTTGTGATTTTATTTTATTTTTGCTGTAGTGCATATGATTTTGAAAATGCTGCTTTTTAGTTTGTTTCTGACTCAGGTTTTGGTCAGTATTTTGTTGTCTTTATAAATGCCTGATATAAAATATTTAGGACTGAACTCAAGGTTAATGTCGTTTTAACCAGCCAAACTTGACGTACCTCTGATATAGCTTTGTGGAAGAGGCACCTATCGCTTGATAGCTGTGTGAAACTGTTGCCTACAGAGATGGGCTCTTGACACTGTCTGCCAGCCTCAGGCTGTCCGCTTTGTGTCTGCTTTAATTGAAAATTAATAGTTAGGGGGTTGCTATGGAAATGATACCATTGCTTGCAGACAGCAAACCCAGCTTTTTGCAAAGAGACACTAGTGGTATTGTTTGTCCTTGTTGACCTCAGAAGTTCAAAAGCCTGGAGGAGGAAAGGAGATGCAAATATTTTACTTAAAAAAATGAATTTGCATATTTATAACATTATTTTTGAATGTCAGAGATATCAAGTTTTTTTAACAAACTTTTGTGGGTAAAATGAGAGAGTAGGCTTTTAAATGTTATGTTAATTGTTATTACACTGCTTTGCAGGTTGATAAGGCAGTGTTCCTGAAGAGCATATTATGTTATCATTCTAGTGAATGTAAACAGATTTGTGCGAAAATGTTATTTGACTGATGTGATAATGGAAACTATCATTTATTTCCTCTGGAGTACATAAAGTCATTTGTATCATTGTATACATTATTCACAGTTTCTTTGAAACGTGAAAGCACCGTAAAACTGTGGACAGTTGGGAGAAAGAAAAATATGAAAAAAGTAGATTGGAAATTCTTTTTTTTTCTTTTTTTTCTTTTTTTTTTTTTTTTTTTTTTAAAAAGGGGGGGGGGTAAAAAAAAAAATAACTTATAAACCCGA
>VXAL01008764.1:30425-42925 GCA_013399475.1 Chauna torquata
TCCTCTTTAGCTTAGTTAATCCCAATTACGTGGGCTGTAATAATTTAAACTTTTTTTTTTTTTTTTACAGATCATGTAGCAATCCTGGGCAAGATAAGGTACTTTTCAACAGTCTTAGACCATAGTGTTCAGAAATGAGTTGCCAATTTATTAATGTAATTAAATTCTCAAATTGGAGAGGAGCCTTTTCTATGAAAAAATGTATTTATAAAGTATTGAATAAAGTTGCGCCCTATAAAAAGAAACAGGGAAGGATGTTTGAACGATTCCTCCAAACTCTTTTTTATTTTTTTAATTTTATTTCATTTACTTTAAATGTTTTTCTGCTTCTTTGCATGTGTCTGCATTCACTTCGTATACATCAAGTAACAAGTATTTAGCTGCAGAAATCAACATGTATGTGAAATACGCGTATCTGTGTATATTCTATAAAATGATAGCAAAGCTTGTATTTTTGCTAGTGGTTGGCAGCATTTGTGACATGCCTGTTTGAAGTGTGTTGGTCTTGATTAAATTTGCTAGAACAGAGCTGAGCTTAAGATTTTGGACAAGAGTTTCATGAAGTGATAAATTATTCCTTTAAATTATGTGCTAAAGGTTGGAATTGTTTGAAAGAAGTGTTTGCTATTACAGGTGTTTTTGACCTGTATGGGATATAAATGTTTCTGGCTAGCACTCTGGCAATTTCAGAAGTACAGAAGAGGAGATGCAGTTTGGCAGTGCTCTTGTTTGATGAGTGCATTGTTACATGTACCTGGTGCCGTATCTTATGCATTAATATTTTGCTGGATGTAATATTAACATATATAAGTTTATCAACATGAGGCTGCAAGCTAATGTAGGAATTGAAACACAGAAAATTAAGAAGAGCAAAACTTACAAATACCAAATACTAGTGGTCTTGTGGCTTTTCAGACATCATTACATAAGTAGAAGAAAATCTGGGATCAGGCCATTTGTAGTCAATGAAAGCTACAGATGCAGTCAGATACTGGCTGGGGCTTTGAAAGTTGGCATGTAAGCTTCTGTGGGGTCACCTTAAAAATACACATTTTCCATTTTACTCCTCCATGAGGCTTATCTGGGCTTTCAGTAAGTTGGATCCTCTAAATGAAATTTGGTGTACCACCTCTCCTATGGGCCTTCCAATGGGAAGGCAAGGGTGGATCCAGTGAACAGGAGAATTAAAGGCACATTTTGTCCAAAAAACATACCCTGGAAGTAGAAAGTGCTGAAATCTCTAGAGAGAGAGGATCTGTGGAAAAATGAGTTTATGGACAGGGAAAAAAAAAAGCTCAAGGGATAGTGAGGAGAAGCTTTGAGCAGGAGCCTGGGATAGAAGTAAAGTAATCAGAGGGGTAAAACAGAGACCATCTGGTGGGGTGAAAGCACTGTCACGATAGTTACAGATCTGAGTAGGGGAAATATCAGTAAAGGTTGTTGCAAGCTCTTCACCAGAAAAACAAAAAAATTTGGTGTAAAAAGTTGGCCCTGGGTTTGCAGTTTGTAAGCCCTACAGACTCTATAAGAAGCTTTTTTCCCCCTTTTTTTTTCTTTTTCTTCTTCTTTTTTTTTTTAAAGGGAATTTGCCTGCTAGGCAGGTCTTCCCTAGCTCTCACAGTTCTAATTATTTCCTACTGCCCTAATGCTTTCTCACTATTAAATTCTCCATTGACTGTAATAAAGTCTCCCTACTCTCAAGAGCTTGGAGAGCTGCTATTTTTTTTTTTTTTTTTTTTAACAACTGGGAAAGAGAGGGAGTTAGCTACAGGGAGAGGGGGTGAGAGGAGTTTGCTTTCCAAGGTGGGGTTTCCCAAGCTGTCTTGCTCAAATAAGAATCTCATCCTGAAACTGGCTACTCATTTCTGTGTGGGCTGTAGGTATTGCACTTTAGCAGATTTTTGCCACTATCCTAAGTGTAAGGTACGCGTTTTACAATATTGTATGCGCTGCTCATATAGATAACACTGGCCTTCATCGGGATTTATTTTTCCACCAAGTGAAAATAAATAGCAGTTGGAAATTAATTGTTTTTGGGGGAAGTGAACTGTTGTTTAATAATTGGATGAATGCAACAACACATTCCTGAATTTTAGAAGGGAGATAAATTACTGTGCCCAGCACTGACCTAGTATTTTTATTTGTCCTGAGGAACTGAGATGGCATGAAAGGAAAAGATACAGCCTTTATAATGCAGGGTAGCTTTTAGTTTGAATATGATACTCTACCTTCAACACCTTTGTCCAACTGTTTGCGACAGTCAGATAAAAGGATGTTCCTTTAAACATCATGTATAACTGTACTGTAATACACAGACGGTGGGCAAAATTGTGGCTTATAGTAAGGAGCCACAATTATTATTTTAGGTGATGTTTGTGTTTTTAGTGAAAGCTAACTTTAGCACAAGTAAATTCATCTGATTTCTTAAAACCTTCTCATATCTGCCGAGTAGTGCACCTGTTATCCAGAGTGCGACAGGAAGGATCCACGCGTCCTCTACCTGGTGCTGTGGGTGTGCAGCTGAGCTGCTGGATCTTCTCTGCCATACATAAATCTCTTCTGTGGCAATTTGCAAAAATCCCGTTGTTGATTTCGTAGTAACTGTGTGTTTGAAAATGGCCTTCAGAGACTCACAGTACGAGTGCCCTGTGAAAAGTTTAGTAATACAGCCTGAATTCTTTACAATACCATGACTTTCTGTTTTGTCATCCAGGTACTGTTTATCCTGTTAGCCTTTTTAGCCATTTTTGATCTGTTACTTTATTCACAACTGCCATCTTCACTCATCAGGCTATTCGAAATAGTCAAATGGTAGTTGGCTTTGAAGAGATTACTTTTTTACTGTGAAAATTCAATTTTTTTATCAAAGATGCTGACAGCTTACTAAGGCAGATGTGATACATATTCTTTCTGATTGTGCTAAGATATGTACTGTAATCACAACTGGAAGTTCAGTTTTCCTGAAATGCCTTTCAACACAAGGTTTGAGTATACTTTACATTTTTACAGAGTAAACTTATTCGAGTAGATAGTAGTATATTAAACCTGTTTATATAGGTACTTTATTTCACAGTATTTCAATAGCAGTTGACTTAATTAGTGTTTCAATCATATTCATTTACTTACATATTTAAAAAATGTGTGGTGGAGTAATTTATAGCTCTGCTTAACTCCAGCTTTGAAAGCTAAATGTTTTAGATAAAGTTAAAAAAACATCTTTACAAGTATTCTCTTAGCTTGTCTAATTTTTTGCTCTCACACATTCAGCTTTGTCCTTCATATTTGGCATTTTGATTTATTAGGCAATCTTAAGTATTAAAGACTTTTAACATACCAGTGCAAGACTTCAGGTGCATTGTGCCTTGTGTCAATGATGAATTAATTTCAGCAGAGCACAAAAGTTAGCATTATTTAAGCCTGGCTCCTCACCTCCACTTTTGCATCATAGTCAAGTTTTAAAAGACAGAATTTTACGCTGTGTCGTAGGAAGTGACACAATGTAAATACAAGACCATCCTGGAGAAGGTCATGGTGTTTAATGCTGCGTGCTGTCTGTGTGTAAATGAAAATGGGCACCTTAACGTTAGTGCTAGGTTATCGGTGTGTGGGTGCTGCTGTGGTTTAGGAGCCTCAACGCAGGGAAATCTTTCTCACTTGTGAACGTGTGGAGTGCCTGTAGTGACCACTACTGATTTCCGCATCTAAAGTATTGACAAGTCATAAGCAGGGCACTTATTTAGTGAATTTCCTTCTCCTTCGCTGCAAAGACAGTGTCCCTCGTGGGGGAACGGGGTGGATGGGGAGCAGGAAATCAGCTCTGCGTCACTATCAGTGCTTCGCAGAGCTCCATTGGTAGGCGTAAAGCAACGCGGAGGTTGATCCTGCAGCCCTCGCTGGGCAGAAGCTCCCCGTGGACTCGAAGAAGAAGGCCGGACTCACACCTGGTGCCTCCGGGCTGCAGGCGGGCACGTGTCCCGCCGGGGCGCGACGGGCAGCGCAGGACCCCACCGGCAGCCCGGGCACCGCGTGGCCTCGCTCCCCTCCCGGCGAAGTCCAGAAGCAGCACCTGGGCGGCGTGGGGAGCCGCTGGGGACGGGTGGGAACCCTCCCCGCGTCACCCGGGGAGCGGAGGGTCTCGTGCCGGGGACTTCCAGACCCTCGAGCCCGTGCCTCGTGGGGAAAAACCAAACAAACAAGGCTGGCGTTCAGCGCACCCTATCATAAAGTGAGGGGCTCTAATTGAGCTGTGCCTTTATATCCTGCTATTTGTACAAATAAAAGACCACATCTTGATGCAAAATAAACACAAAAGCACTGTTGTGACTATAACAGGGAGTCATATACTAATTTATATAATAAGTGGTTGTGCACGCTTTATTCAAGATTATGGCTGCAAGAAATGGCATGAATTGCTGGGTGTGTTTAATGCTGGATTATAGCAATTTGAAACATGTCAAACACATGGCTAATGCCTCATGCTTCACTCATTCTTGCGTAAACCTGCATAGCCACCATCCATTATACCCTTGGTAACAACACAATTCTGCAAGTAAATATTGTTACACTAAGTAACCTTTCAATTCAAGTTGTTTAGGAAGAGAAAATGCAATCTTGTGCAGTCAGTTCCAGTGTCAGTTTAATGTTTCAGAAGGGAAGTGGTGTAGAGAATAAGTATCTGTACAGTGACTTGCTGGCTTAAAACACACACGCGTGCACACGTGCGCACACGCGCACGCACAGAAAACTTGCGGTGTACTGCAGAGGAGGAAAGTAAAACTGCAGCTTCCAACTTCGTGGGGCTAGCATTTCTTTTCTGGTGTAGGTGATTGCATGTGCACCCTGGCAGAATTAAACATTCAACCTGCAGTGCAACCACACGCTAAAATAATCTACAGTTCAGTCTCTCTTGCAGAGAGCAGCACATATTTTCCCTGTAGCTTTGTTTAAAGTGCCTGGTAGAGCCTATGCCTCACCTTTGGCAACAGGAGTGTGGGGATCACAGCAGAAGAGTGTGGTTGTGGATGTCTGTGCTTGTGAGTGTGGGTGTGTGTGTGCGTGCCTGTGTAGGCACGCTCATGAATGGCAGCGAGTGTGGCAGAGGGAGAGAAAGAGAAGGATTAGGAAGTGTGAATGTGTAGAAACGTATGTAAACAGAGACCTATGTATTTTTTTCTTGTCCTATTTGAAATACTAAACTTTCAGTGTTAATATCTGGCACTCATTGTATTCTTATTTCCTTCATATTTATTTACGATTATTATGTGAACAACCCATACTACTGTTGTAAAAGCAAGAAAAAAGTACCTTAGTTTGCTTAGTAAGCTGTGGCAGGTTCCAATTATTCTGTCACCAGTAACTGATACATAGATATGGGAGATGGCCCTTGTTTAGATGTTGTCAGTGCCTTAATTTGTGGGGGTTTGGAGTTGATTGTGTGTGCGCACACACATGCACATGTATATATACATCCATATATATACACATATATGTGTGTGTATGCAAGGGAAAAGAAAAAAATTCTGTGCTCTTGCTTTTTTCAGCAACCCTTTTTTATCTGACGGTAGTGAGAAGGGGGCTGCGGATGACCAACACGGAGCATTCCTCAAGCTGAAGTTTCAGTATTGCTTTTAAAAATACCCTTTTACAACTAGACGAACATTTTATTTTTAACATAAAATTCTAGAGACTTTCTTCTTCATATAAACACTTCAGTATTTCCTCCACTTCACTGCCAAATAAATTACCCTTTCTTGTATTGATGCTCTGTAGTTTCATTCTCTCTGTACATAGATGTTGGGTCAGATTTGTTGTTTTCTATTGCCAGAGTACTGTTACTGGTCCTGTTATGTTAAACCTGATTCTGCTGGCTCACAGACACTTTAACTTAAAATGCAGAGCCCGAACTACACTCTAGGGCTTTGCAAGGATACAAAATCCACAAGACATAAAACCCTTTGGTTAATATGAACTGGAAGATGTTTAACCCTTCTCTGCTAATTGTAATGAAAGAGGCAGAGAGATGTAAAAACGCAGGTTTTGACTTATTTGTTAAATTTCAGAGTGTTTTCTAATGTTTTGATTATCTAACATTTGCACCCCTTTGCCCTTCTAATGTCGCATGGCTGAATTTACCAGTGTTATTGTCTAATGTTAGAAATTTTAAAAGATGAACCTGTCTGTTGGTTAAATCTTTGTTTGACTAAAAGAGGATTAATGTTTGAATTTCCTGAATTTCCAAATCCTTGTAACGATACAGTTGATGAAGTGTTTTAAATAGGTTCCCACTATGATATACATGTCTTTTTATTGAAAGTAAATATTGTAAAAATTTGAAAGGGATGCCTGCTCCCACAGTTGTGGAATACCCGCATTAGAATTTTCATATCACTACTAAGGGCAATCAGACCCTTTTCTCTGAATATTTTAAACATTGTACATGTAAAATTTATGCCTAATTTGAATACTTATTAGCTGCCTAATCTCAGAAAAGAGTATTAGCTTTGTTTTTGTCTTGTAAAATTCATCACTATGTGTATCACATATTCCATTTCTATTATTTTTCTTAGTTGATGTTCATAAGAGTGCTTAGCAAGGGCTGTTTGTTCATAAACACATCTGCTTCTGCTGTTGTTTACTGTGGTATAACAGCTGCCCTCCTTTATGTGAACTGTGTTAGTGGTGGGTTTTTTTTTTTTTGCATCCTGTTTATTTTTGACCAGAACATCTTTAAATAAGTCATATTTTGCTGTTTCAACTTTCTTCACACAGTATATACTTTCACTTTATCTCAGAGGTTCTTGTTTGTGATAATTTATACACTGTTTTGATTTATATCCCATACACATAGTTTAAGTTGTAATGATTCTTTTCCTGTTTATTATGATTATTATTATTATTATTATTATTATTTCTGCTGGGAAGGGATATTGTTCATACTTTGCAAGAGAACAAATAACCAAGTTTAATAATTAGGCTAAGCAGCAAGCTTTGTTTCTTTTGCTGAGTTTGCTTACACATCTCTCCCTCCCTCCCTCCCTCCTTCTCTCTCTCTCACGCGCGCGCTTCAGAGAGATCTTTTAAAGTAATATCAGCAAGATTGTTGTGGGGACTCTTTCAGTGCATTTCATGTAATGATAGAGGAAAGCAAGGTACATTCTGACACTGTTAGAGCGGGATAGGACTTAGGTGGCTCTGCGAACAGGAATTGACCTTTCCGTATTACAGATACAAAATGCACCTTGAGATTCTGGTTTGTAAGGGCACGTTGGTTCTTTATTTACTGCAAAGATTTCAACTGATCTTGGCAGGACATCTCATTGCTATCCTGAAAGTACAGTATATTTATGCAGTGAAAATGATAAAACATTTATTACTGTAGAGAAGGTAATATGCATAATTTATGCTGTTTTTAGCACAATCATTAGTGATATTCTTGATAGATTTTATTTCCAGCTTTCATATCTAATACATGCCTGGAAAATTAATTTTATATCTTTCATTTATTTGCCTATGTTAAAATTGAGTTTTAAGTCATCTTCAAGTGAACAGTTTGATTGCTGCTCATGCATAAGCTTAATTACTTCCCAGGAAGGACAGTATTAAATGTTTTAAATGTCAGAAAAATAAATGAATATCAGCCGTTTGATTAAAAAAATAGGCAATATCTGACGTGTTTGCAGCAGGAGCTTTTTCTTAAAATGCCTCCAAGGCAAAATTTTATTTAGTCACAAAAAAGGAGAAGCCCATTATACTATTTATCATTGGTTGATACCATATGATTTGTAACACCCTTACAAAATTTTAATTTTGTATGATTAGCTGTGCATCATTAAACAACAGCCTTGCATAAGATATGCTGTAAAATTCTGACAGAATCAAGATAGTGAATATTTTAAATAAGGCTGTATAGTCATCCATGGTTGTCAAAGCTAGATAATAGGAAATATAGAGCAGCGTGTGAAATCGTGCCTTCATTTAAACTGGTTTTATAGGTAGACTTTAAAATGTAGTCGTTCATAAATGCTATTGACCATGCTGCATGCATGGTATGTTATTTTGGCTGTTAAATGTAACCACACAAAGATTGCTTATAGAAACCATAATTTCAGTGATTAGTATCTGTATGAAAGCAGAGTTGGGATCGCATTTCTTGGTAAATGGCTACGCGAGGCTTTTTTCTTCTCCTAAAGATGCTGTCTCCGTAATTGGCAGAGAGGGACATCTTGATAATGGAAGTGTGAAGGTGTAACGCGTGTGTTAATTGATACTTCTTAATCACTTTTAGGTATTAAGTCATGATGCAGGAATCTGCGACAGAGACAATAAGCAACAGTTCAATGAATCAAAATGGAATGAGCACTCTAAGCAGCCAATTAGATGCTGGCAGCAGAGATGGAAGATCAAGTGGTGACACGAGCACTGAAGTAAGCACAGTAGAACTGCTGCATCTGCAACAACAGCAGGTAAGTTTGTTTGCCTTAGTGGCTGTTTTTAAGCAAACCGAGGGCTTTCGCCGACCCGCATCCGCCGGCAAATCCTCCGCGCGTGGCGGGCGCGCAGTGCCGCGCCAGCGAGGAGCGGGGANCGCCTTTCCGGAGGCTTTGCGGTGTCTGAGCGGCTCCGTCCTGCCAGGCGCGATGCGGCGCTTTCCACCAGAGGGCCACATTACTTGCGACTTGGCTCCGCTGGCGGGGCACTGCTCCGGAGTCGGGGCTGGGGTGCGGGGACCAGGGTGACTCCTCGCAGTAACGATGCTTTGCTGTCAGAGGTGTAAATAAGAAATGCCGGTTAGCGGAGGAGGCCCGAAATAAAAAACAGCGTGTGCTCGCCTGCGTGTGCATGCGTGTCGGTGTCGTTTTCGTGTGCTGCAAGCCGGGGAGACGGGAGAAGCAGCCTTTCGTTAGCTGTGTTCCCATTCCCACTTTTAAAACGTATCTTAAGTTCGTTTGTTTGCTCTCTCAGTGAGTTAACGCAGAACTGCCCTTCTTTTTAAAACCGCAAAGTTAACCCCTTGTCTAATTACTGATGCCATCTCAGTGGGATGCAATCAATTAATTTTTGTGACTGTTAGATTGCTTTCCCTTTTAAAACACACAGAAGCGTCCATCATTCCTTCTACTTTGTCTACCTAAAGAGTTACCTCCTTGTCAGGGGATGTGTGTTGAGCTAGTGCAGTGCAGCCAAACCAGCTTGTTTGGTAAACAGCTGGGCTCTGATTCTGCACAGTGCCAGTATCTGCTCTGAACTCCTGGAAGTCTCCAGTATCTGCTCCTCTCATCTGCTGAGGCCACTCAGCACCTTTTGAGTTCAAACCCCTTCTTGTGTAAATACTGAGGTTTTTAATTACGACACCAACTATTTATTGGATTAATGGACGGAAAGTTGTCTCACGTAAGACAAAATATTGTAAAAATCCTGTTTTATAGAAACACGTTTTAACATGATAGATAAATTGCATGTGTACGGGCCTCTGAAATAACAGGTCATAATAGCTCTTAAAATTGAATCATTCTTAGTGCTGAATTAAACAGTGTACACTAGCTACTTTTATAGTTAAATATTTTAAGTGGTGACAGAAAATGTGGAAGAATTAAATAGTTTTAGATTGAAATATGAGAAGTTGTTAAGGCTTAACTCTGTGCGTTGCTTCAAATTCAAGTGTATTCTGATTTAACAATTTAGCACTTACAGTGTTACAGTCTGAGGAAATACACGTTTCAGTGTCTTCATTAAATTCTTAGCAGTTTTACACCTATATATATTATCTATATATGCACACTATATATATACACACTACTTTTATATTAAATTATATAAAATATTCTATAAAATTGCATATATAATTTTATATTGTTTTCATTGAAAAGCGTGCCATCACCTTTATTCAGGTGTTCAGATTAGAGCAGTACTTTAAAATCTTTTTTGGGAGTGTATTTAATTGGTAAATTGTTTAGAAAACTGAATTTAAGTGAAGCACCTTAAAACACAAAAATACCAACAGAATAATGTGCCACTTACCATGTTACTCAAAGCAGCAGTCCTAGACTTTTGTAGTCAATTTGTCCATACAATCACAGATTCCAGCAGGTAGCATTTGCAAAGACCACAGAGAATAACAACTGAAGATGAAAATATCCAGTTGAGTGCTAATAACAGACAGGTTCTGAGGGGACAGGCTTAGAAGTGACAATATTTTCTTCAAAATTGTGATTAGATCTTAAATAAGCAGACAGGCAAAGTAAAACCATGGGTACAGTTAATAGGACTCAAGAGGCATTTTATGGTGGGGTCTGCACCATAGGATTTAAATACAACTTGAGTTAGATGTATAAATCCTTCTATAAAGTATGTTGATGTGAAACATAAACACTAGTAAACATGCAGTAGGATGTCCTTTAGATAATGGGCATAACTTTATACTCCTTTTGCTTTTCTTCCTTCTTTTTTTTTTTTTTTTGTCTGTTTTTAACCAGATGCCTTTTGAAATATGATTTAAGAGGAAAACGCTGGCTGTTCTTATTACTGTCATTGTAGTAACTCTCTAAAATGTTATTTTTTTTATATGCAACTTGCCAGACAAACTTTGATAAGTAGAAAAACAGAGCAAACCCCAACATACCTATAATTATTATTCGTAAGATTTTTTATTGTTTAGATACATGCAAAGTATAAGGTACTGATGTCCTAGTTTAAAAGAAGCCTGTTTTGGCTTCTCTGAGTCATTTTTATGTGGGCCTTCAAACAAACAAATGAAGTTCTTCATAGCTTTTTCTAAAGGAAGCAAGTAAATGCTTACTGGTTTTAATATGTTTCCTTCAGCTGGGCAGCTACTTAAAGTGACGCTAACACCTAAGAATAGCAATAGGTGCTGAGTAAAATTGCAAAATAAGTTTTCCTTGTGGCATGAATGTATATTGGGCAAAGCTAAACATCAGGGATTTTAGGCTGTGTACAAAGAGCCACTGGGATAACCTAAAAATTTAATTTTTATATGATCTTGTTCAAGTATCTTGTTCAAGCTTATGATTACAAATTGGTAGATTTACTTAAAGTAAATAAACTAAAATAATAAACATCATTAGGTTCTTATGTGGAATTATATGGAGTTTGGACAGTCCTGTTACTGGCTTGATGAGCTATGTTGTGATCTTTATATAGAAATAAGAAGTTTGACTTAAATCTGGTAGTTATTCCTCCACCATGTATCAAGAGAGAATGACAGTATTCTATAATATATTGTAATATATACTTGATGATAAATGGATTGGGTGCTGTCACAAGTCATCAGGTCGGCTTTGAAGATGTATGACTAGAACGTAAGCAACTTTTTATCTTACTGTCAATATTTATCAATTTATAAATATTGCTAAAGTGAATGTAGATTTTTATTATTAAAATATGATACTAACTGTTATCTGCTCAGGCTTGTTTCTTCTGCTTAATTTGGCTTATAACATTCTCATATATATGTACATATATATATATACACATGTTCAGATACTCAGTTATTCACTTTCCTATTTTTCTTATCTGTTAAAATCAGCGTTAGATACTAGAATGTATAATACATGGAAAAAGCATATCCATGATTAAATACATTGACAGATTATTCTGCATTAGATGTAGAATTTTATTTTGATATTAAGTTTGTAGAATTAATTGTTTGTGTCACTAAGGTCAAAATAGTTGCTAAAAAACCATGATTGCTTTACAGGGTAGATTCGAGCTTGCATTTTGAGTATTCATTAAGTCAGTTCTACCAAGATAATCTTTTTAAATGTTTTATGGGAGTTTATTGGTAAGAAGCAGTTTCAGTTGACTGTGTTTAAAATCATTTTTCCAAAGCAGTTTATTTTTTTCAACACATCACTTACCGTTAACATTTTATTGATACATAGTATAAAAAATATTTACAAAAGCAAAAACATGCTAGCATTCAGATTATCCTGATGATGTAGCGATAGAAGTTTTTCTTTCTTGCATGTTTAATCTTTGTGATTGGTTGAAAAGGAGGAGGCAAATAACAGTAGTTGTTTTTTTTGTTACGTGAAGTCTTAAATGAGATGTTAACAAAACACTTACATTTGTATATGTTAGACAGTAGTTCTATTTACCAAACCACTAGGAGCTTGCATTTCGACTCCTTGGAGGAGCAAATGAGTTTTCCCTTACTAGGCAGGTAGTTTCTATTAAAAAGTGACATAAAAATTCTAAATTACTACACCTGTGGCAAAAGCTGGATCCATAAAGAATACTGATGATATGTAACTTAAATTTAAAACCTGTTATTGCATCTGATTGCACTTATTGTTACTTAATTGACCATGTGTCTCGTTAGGAGAAATATTTCTTCCTAATAATTTCAAACTGAAGTTAAAGTTCTTGAAAGAGATGCGGAAGTGTTACGAGCTTTAACATCATAAGCTGAAAAGGGGCAAAATTCTGTTAGGTTCATTCAGATGGCTTTCAGAGGAGGTATTACCAAATCAGCAGACGTTGAA
>VXAL01008764.1:47944-66217 GCA_013399475.1 Chauna torquata
GCTTGACCAGTGGAGCTCTTATGACATTAAAGGCAACATAACATAACATCAATTTAGTGTTGGAAGTCTGTGAGTAAGAGGTGCAATACAACAAATGCACTGAAAGAAGATGAGGGAGATGAAGTAACAGGATATGAAAATGTCCCCATACCAAATATATGTGTATATATAAATATGTATGATTTTAGCAAAAATATTAAATTGATCTTAGTGTGAATTTAATTTGGTTAAGTGTAACAAAGGAAAATTAATTATTTTGAATTGATGGTATTTATGTCAGAATGACAGCAGTCACAACTGACAGCTATTTGGCACAAGAGGTATTTCTGTCTTATTTCATTTATTTATTTCCGTAAATAATTGTTTCTATCTGCATCAGGAGTGCAATCAGTATGATTTGTTTTTTCTATTTCTTTAGGGATCTCACAAGAGAAAGAAGTAGAACTTGTATATATGTGAATGTCTAGAGAGGGCCTTGCTAAGCATGTAACCAATTTTAGGAAGTAGGTCACCGATTCTGTGTAGTGGACATCAAACAAATCTACAAAGAAACAGCCAATTGTATTGAAAATTTAAAATATCCTGCAGCATGCCAGTCAGTCAAGGAAACAAATGCTCTGTGCATCCTCTCCAACACAACTGCTCAAATATTTAAGCTAAGTGTGATTTGTAGGAATGAGATCGGGCAGCTCCCTTCATAAGAGAATCTGTTTCTGTGGATTTTACATCTATGAGTGTGCATATTAGGCTCAAAATTACTCTGTGGTCACTTTGCATGGAGTGTCTTCAACCACGGGGCCGTTTAAGCCTGAACTGAATGTTTATTATTATATTGTGTAATATGAAGCATTTATATATTGTTGTTATTTATAATAATTCAAGCTTGATGTTGTATTTTAAAGACTAAGTAGCAAAATGAATATGGCCTGTAGTAATAACAAAACACGGCCTGGAGTAGGCTGCTTCCCATAAGAGGCCATAGATGCTTCTGGTACTGACCTCTAAATTACTATTTGTTTTATTAATTTGAGGATTTATTTTAAATCTGTAAACTGATCTCTTCTTGTTCCCAGTGAATCCTTCTACCTGCTGGCTTTGGCTCTTCTTCCACAGAGTCTTCTTTCTCTCATTCTTTCTGCTGGCTTTTTATCTGTCATTGTTGGCTTGGTTTCTTTATCCTACTCTACACATTGTGCTCCTTTTACCTTTACCCTCTCTCATCTGTCTTTCTGGGCCACACAAACTTCTGCTTCTGTGTATTTTTGTCTATCCAGCTTGATGCCTGTGAATACCAGTCTTTTAGTCTCTTTTACTTAGCAAAGTATGGTCTCTTTGTGGTTATTGTAGTTTAATATACGTAGTAGATATTTTAAGAAGGTGGATGTTTTAATCTCAGAATAGTATGTAATCATATACAAATAATTGGAAAGGCAGTCATCAGAGACAGAATTAGCACACAGTCCCATCTAATATGGGTGATACCAACGTCATTCGAAAGATGTGGCTGGCTAAGTTGTAAGTAGCTAGCAAATTTTTATAGAGACAGAGTATTACCACTGGGGTCTCTACTATTAAACTGCACCTGAGGAATCCAGGGCTAGAAGCAGTGATGAATTGTTACCCAAATCCAAGGAGCTTAGTAGCATGTCGTCTCCCATCAAAGTGGGTATGTGTCTACTCAAAAAGAAAGACTGGATAAGGTTGCAATAGCAGTATTAAGTCATTTTCAGCAAGAGGTACATGAAAAATCTGGAAATTGAGTCAACAAAGAAACTTAATTTAAGACTTCAGATTTAGGTTGTGATATAAAGCCTCTATTCTCTCTTGGGTTGCCTAGAACAGGCACAGTCTTACTCAAATGAAGAAAAGAAGAAACTTCCATGAGAAGCTGGTTTATCTGAGCTAACTGAGCTTGTTTGTGTGCTGTTAATGTTGTATGTGTACCATCGTAGGGCATGGTGAAGTCTCAACTGCCTGAACGTTTATCCAGATTCTTCAACTTTTGTAGTTTGCCCTGAGCTCTGCCTGTCACAAGTAGTACCCACTAACCTAGTTAAAACATAGCTCATCTGTGTCTGCTTGTGCTGCGGTCACAGAAATGGGTGCGATGTAGATGTGCTTCCTTACCTGTAGGAAGGTTGTATTCCTGATTTCTTCTTTGCTGTATTTTGGTGTGCAGTTCTCTGTATTACACACCTGATCATCATTGTTCTAATTGTTAAGTCTTTAGGAAGAGATTGTAATATTCAACATGTATATTACAATATGCATATATGACATTTAATGTATATAGATAAGTATATGTAATTTAAAACATACTAAATTTAAAACTGATTTGTTAGTCAAGACTTACAGAGAGGTTCCAAGAGAATCCATGTAATTTCTTGTTGTTGCTTACTTTAGTCTGTATGATCTTTTTATATACTTAAATTCTTAAAGTTCATCAGTTGCTTCCTCTCCAAACTGTGCAAGAATCTAGCTGTACTTTTAGTTTTACTGAAGTTTTACTACCAGTTTTCACATGTAAAAGCCCTCACGCTGTAAGGTAATTTGTCATTTCAGAGTACTCTTCCTCTGAAATTCTTTTATCAAAATGAAAAGAGGAAGGAAAGGTTGCTGTTCCCAGTATGTTGTATCTACAGGTATCCTATAAATAATAAACTTAGTGTTTTGTTTTATTAATCCTTTTAACTGTATCCTAAAATACAGAAAATGATAGCAAAACTCCTCAGTAAGAAAAAGGGCTTTTCTTTCACAAATTATTCTTCCAGATGCAGTGTAAGCCCATCATTGGGTGCACTCTGAACCTGCACATCTGATAATTTTTTTTTTCCTGAGACCTCCTGCAAGCTTCAGAAATGGTTTTTCTTGCCTAGAAGGTGTTTGTCACAGGCTGTTTTGTGTTTTTAGGCCCTCTTCTCTTGCCTACAGAGTGATCTGTGTTCCTCTTGCATTGCTTTTCAAGGCTTCGTTATCGGTTTCCTCAGGAGAAATGGCCAAGAACCACCTATCTTCGCTTTCTCTTAAATCATAACAAAATCCATAAGGGACCATCCAGTCCTAGACTTTAAGATTTATCTCCACAAAGTAAATAAGGTTAACAATAGAATCTTTGATCTATATAGATAGCACTAATCTGAGCAAAGTTCTCATGTTTATACGTCTGAGAGACAAGGTGCACTGAACCTGCTGTTGGAAATTGTCCTGATTTCAGAGAGAATTGCTTCTAATAGTCCTTTATCACGGTGAATCATGCTTTAGGACAGTAATGTTCCCTCGGCCCTCCACGTTCCCCCTTGCCCCAAATTCACAGAAAGCAAAATACATACACCATGAAAAATATGTTAAGGTTTCTGTAAAACACTGCCTCATGTGAGTTGTTGCCTATCAGGTTTTTATAATGAATTTAGAAGGGAGTAGGAACCCTAGTATGATTGAGGTGTTACTTCACTGAAGAGAAACACAAGTTGAATGCACTTTATCCAATGCTGTAATGAAGAGATCTTGTGACTGTGTATATTTGTGCTATATCAGTACATTTCTGAGATCCATCCAGATATAGAGAACCTAACACATCAGGAAATAGAAAGGTTTTGGGGGTAGGAATGTATTTTCTTCCAGACCCTTTCATAACCAGAAAACTTCTTTAGCACCCTGAATACATATGTGTTCAATGTTTCATGAAAGTAATCATGTTAGGAAATGGACATCACAGCCTGCAATGTAGAGCAGATCCTACGCAAGATTTTCTACTCTTCTTTCATGGACAGGACTTTCAGTGGAGTGGATGACAGTGCTTCCAAAGTGAGTGTAGCTCCAGCTGAGGAGGTGAATATCATCTTAATCTATATCCTTGACATAATTGATGTGAAGTAAATGGATCATTAATGTTAATTGTGTGAAATTTCAGGTTTTTTAATCATGTCTGAAGTATTTCTCATAAATCCTCAGAAAATGAGAACAGAAGCTTTAAATTGGGCAGTTAATGGAAATTCAAGCAGTGTATATAAATAATAGGCAAAACTTCATGAAAGTTTTGCTTTTGAGATTCATAACATTTGACAAACAGATACGGTTGATAGTTGTTTCCGAGTACATCAGTGAAGATGGTAGAATTTATCTGAATAATGTGAAGTCATGAGATATCTAAAAAGTATTTTTTTCCTTTCAGAAACGTCTTTAACATTAGCCTTTATCTATTTAGTCTTACATATTTCGCAAAGTTTTTTTTAAGATTCTATATGAATTAGAAACATGCTACAAAACTCACAGATGTCTTTTGAAATTTCAAAGGTGTAACAAACCCAGAAGTGTTAAATGAAATCAGTACTACAGAATATATTCTGAAGCGTTGACTTAACGCAGAAGAACAAAGAAAATGGGTAAATTGATGCATTCTTTTTATTCCCCTCTACTTTGTATGAATCCCTAAAATTCTATTAAATCACTCCAACATGATAGCTACTGAGAGATATGCTTGGCATACCTGGTGAATTTTGAAAATGAAGAGGAAAAATGGCTATGTGAAATGTCCTTGTGGGTTTCAATGGCAATCAATATTAATGTTTCTTAAATATGTTTTAGTGAGTAAATGCATCATGAAAGTTAGAGATTTTAAATTATTTTCTATAATTGATCTATAGAAAAAGAATAGGGTTATTGTATTTGACAGCAAAAGAGAAGGCAGCAGTGGCTTAGTAGACTGGAAGGGTTGAGGAAATATGAATTGTACTGGGGGCTCAAGTAAGTAGAGACTGGGATAAAGAATATAAATTGTGGAGTGGGAACTGAAAGCTAAGAAGCTCTGGAGCCCGTGGGACAGAAAAAACTTGGGTTAGGAACATCCACATTGTTCTAAGCAGAGCAGTCTCTGTGACCTGCAATGCATCCAGGACAGACCTCCTTCCTGCAGATGATGCTCCTTCTCCGTTTCATTTCTTGGCTCTCTCCCACATTACTTGACATTCCCTCTGCAATGAATATCCCTACCTCTTTACAGCTCCCACCCATTCTTCCCTCTTGAACATAGTGCTTCTACAGCCGCAGCTTTCCAGATCACAGCCTAGACACCTGTTGATGTTCTGTTGGTCACTGCCATCTCTGACCACTGGCATCTGTCTTTGCCAGCTGCAGCTGCTGAACTCTTTACACAAGGAGAAAGCAGCTTTTTTTTTTTTTTTTNGCATGGGTTATAGTACTCTTATGGATACCGCACTTACTGAATTCTCTCTGGAAAAAAAATGCTGCACTAACATGCCTGCCTTCCCTACTGTGCTCAGTGAAACAAAAGAGAATAAACATAGGAGGCTGAGAACAAACTTGTACTTGCTCAAGTTTCGTCATAATGTCTAGCCTAAACTCTCTTACTTTTTAAGTCCAAGTCAGTCAGCACTAACAATACAAAATATAGAGTTGGAAGTACATTCCAGGGGATTTCTGCTGTGGTAGATCTCTGAGAAATGCGAGATAAACAAAAAGACAACTTTAATCAATTCCAGAAAAGTATACTGTGTCATATTTTTAATGTGTGTGTTACATGGGCTTTATAATATACATTACAGGAAGTATTTGCATAAAAAAGTATGAACAATGTCCCATTTAAGGCTCTCAAGCCTTAAAAATTACATGATCCCTTGTTTTAAGAGTCCCATTATGGAGCAGCATTGTACAAAATGCAAGCAAAAATACATTTAAGATGAAGACTGTCATAAATACCTTAGCACTATGAATTCATTTCGCATTTGGCCCGTAATCTCTAAGATTAGAGTTGGGTAGCTAATGTCAGCTAACACCAAATATTATAACTCATTTGTAACTGTTCCATACAGCAGAAACAGTAGGAGAAGCATAGCAGTAGAAACAAGAAAAACATAAATTTAACACAATAAATTTACACTGAAAGTGCTTTAGGGAACAAGCCTACTTAATTGAAGAGGGCATAAGCACATGTTTATCTGCTGTGTTTAATAGAGAATGTGTAACACATTCCTAAACATAAGCATATAGTTAAAGAGCTCAACTGATGCAAAGGTAATAACAGGAGTCATGGAATAAAAGCCTGTGTATTTCTTGAAATATGTAATTTAAGGATCTTATTTCACAGTCATAAAAAGTACAAACTCATACTTAAGACAAATGTTATGTTTAACATGTAGCATTGTTACTCCAAATTTCCAAGAGATACAGTTAACCTCTTTCAATTTTCTGCGCTCATCCTTTTCTCCTTATTTATACAAATAGTTTATTTAAGGTCTACAAGACTCAGCGGTAAGTAAGGAAACTCAGTGGTAAGATTTGTTAAGTTTTGTACGATGTACGTTTTCTGTGCTACAGCACAGTAAGGTGAATTAAAACATCACCACTCAGTGCCAGGATTCTTTAAAGACGTAACATTTTTTATATTTTAGGCTTTATATATCCACACTTCAAGACAGTTGGATACAAATTAGTGTTAAGGAAACATATTTATACCTTTAAAATTGCAGTTTAAGCTATTTACATTGGAGGGGGCTTCTTTTTCAAAATGACCCAGTTTAACATTTAAAGTATGAAAAGACCTATATAGCTCTAAAACTGCTACAGTTTATTGTAAGAATTTAAATAGATTTTAAAAACCTGTTGCATCAGTGAATTCTCTTCAAATTTCAATGAAATGAAGGCTGCTGCTTTGTTAATTGCTGTAAGAATCAAAGGAAGACATGCTAAATTTCTGAGACTAGTCATTCTTTGTAAAAATGTTGCCGTGTCATCCATTTAAGTGTCTATCATTAAAATGTTTATAATTAGTCTGAATGCTAGTACTTACCTATTTTTATTGCAGAAATATGTTTCTACTGCACAGGAACATGTTTCTGTTGTCTCTCAACGGATGTGGTAATTCAAGGCTGAAAAATCCAATGGCAACTAAAAGGGCAGTCTAACTTGTTTTCCTTTTCCAGATTTTTTCACTGGCAGTTGAATACCTAAGTCATTTTAGAAACCTTGGGAGGATGTTTATGTATCCTTAGCCACTTTTGAAAATATTGCTCTGGTTATGAGAAACTATTGGCCAGTTCACTCACTAGAGTAAAATACTCTTTGTATAATAAATTACTAAATTACTAAATTTTAGATACTTTCATAATCTAATGAATACAAAACAGTGCTAGAATACTATTTTGAATCTAATTTTAATTTCCATCTCAATGCACTGTAGCAAGATAAAAAAAAAAGCAGCATTATTTTCTAAATAAGAAATATATCCAACTCAATTAAATGTAAGGAAAAAAGAAAAAATTTAAATGTGCATTTCATATTAGCAAAAAGGAACAATTAATTTAGTGTAAGAGCTCATGTTTTATTGAGCAGCAACGTAGCTTCGTGGTTCAGTGAATCAGTGACAGGGAACTTTTGCTTAGACAAACAATCTAAAAGTGCAAATACAAAACAAGATTAAAAATCTACTATTTAAATCAAGGGTTCCTGCTTACTGGTTTAAACTGTGATTAAAATTGGTGATTTAAAACATCTGATTTAAGTCAAACCATCCTGTTGTATGGCTGAGTACGATTTTTGTAAGAAAAATACAAAATGCATAGTGCTTACCCAGGGGATCAGAATTAACTCTCTTAAATCTTCTTTTTTTCCTTCTGATAAATATATCACAAGCCTTTAAAAGTACATTATCTTTACCTGACACAAATATATTATGATAAATAAGTGTTTATCATATACACACACAGAGACATATATTGGTGCATAGAATACTCTAAGTATTTGTTTAGGGATTTTAAAAACCAAAGAGTGGACTAGGTGGCTAACAGACCAGGCTGTGGAGCTGGTTAAACACCCTGAGGAATGTGCGTTAGCTTCCAGCATGGCAGAATTGAAAAGCTTCATTTATATTTGCTCAGTTATTTTGATGAGACAAATGACAGTCATCGTTTCTGAGGTTTATCTGTTGTCTGGGTCATTAAACACTGAAAAGTGGGTTTTCAGGTGTTTTTAAAGGCAACTCGTAGTGAGATATTTATGAAGGCCATGGGCACCTTGGAGAACCAGCTCTCCCAGGTGCCTAGCCTCTGGTGGGAAATAGGTTTCCATGGTCTTGCAGGCAGCTGGGAAGATTGAGCGTGTTGTTCCTTCAGTTGGCCACAGAGCTATCAGACCTGGAGTGATTTCTTTTTTGCAGGAAGAGTGGTCAGCCTGAAGCTGTAGGAGGTGAGCTTGTGCAAGATCTGCCATGGAGGGAGCCCCTCCAGCTGCTGAGTGCGTGATGGTGAGGAGCAGCCAGTTGCCCGGGCCCATCCCGCTGCCCCTCTTGCTGCATTTGTTCAGCTGCAGGATAGGGCTGCCATGGCCGTGCCTCTTGTCCATGCCCTCAGCAGCTGCACAGGGTCTGGGAAGTTAAATCAAGGCCGGGGAAAAGTTATTGGGTGGTGGATGCCCAAAGAGGAAGAGCCAGAGGTGTTGGGCAAGGACAGACAGACTTGGAGGGAAGCAGCTGAGATATGGGAGAGGCCAGCCAGGGCTCAGAGGATGGAGTGGTTTTGGGTGGTGAGCAGCAGGCTGGGAAAGAGAATAAAGATATGGGGGAGGTGAATGAGAAGGGAAGGATGTGTGGCCTGAGTTATGTTTTCTGAAGTACTTTTTCATTATTGCAGTCTTGCAGTGTTCTCTGCGTCTTCTCAGTGGTAACTTTGTTTTCTGATAAAGATATACTTAATTTATTAAGAAATAGACATGCTAATAACACATTTGCCCAAATCCACTTTGTGTGATATACTCATAGAAGTATTTACAGTAGCAGTATATATGTGATAGTGCATTAAGTATATTTTCAAAATTGCTATTCTTTAGCACAATACACGTTACTGTCCTTGTTCTTTGTGTGCATGAGGTCAGTAAGTCTGGTAGGAGCTGTGAACATTGTCACAGGAACTGTGCAAATTGGTGTAATGCTTCCAGTCATGCAGCCATGACATATGTGACGTATGATCTCTCATAATTTGAACAACCTGTGGTAATTTGGATGTGCTGTGAGGGTGGGTTGTCCACCTTTTTTCCCGTATGGAGGAGCTGTCAGATGCTTGATTGGAGTGGTTAATAGACACAAAACACTTAACATCAACAGACCTATTGTGGTAAAATTTAGACTGAAAGGACAGTGAAGAAAGGCATATGTTATTAACATGCTGATTCATACTGAAGTATATTATATGGATAGAATCTCATCCCCATTAATATATGAGGCGAGAGTTGCACAAGAACAGAAGAAGTATTTATAATACTAAAAAGGCAACCAGAGAAAACCCTCCATGTTTCAAGTCTTTATATAATTACGGACTGGTAGATTATTTATTATATATTTTGATTTTAGAGAGATTGTACAGTTTTAATGGGAAATTCTGCCACTGCAGACGCCTTCCAGTACCTATGCTGTTCTACCTTATAGAAGGCATAGAAAACAATTAAAAGATAGTTTTAACTAGCTGTGAATATCAAATTCATAGAACAGAAGAGTTTCTTATCAAATGAAAATTAACAGTTCTGCTCTGAAGCAGCTCAAGAAAGAGGTGAATTTTAATACAGCAGCTCTGCCGTCTGTAAGAATTTGTAATAACAAGCCAAAATTAAAACAGATAGAAAGGGGGAAAGGGGTTAAAATGAGTAGCTGTACTGCACTACAGTGCATCTGATTTCACCTGTTTCAGCTCAAATACTGTTATAGGTTTTGTTTTAAAATTGTTTTTATTAATCTCTAAAAATGACAGATGTCAAGAGCCTTTTGTGATACACATACAAAAAACTTACGGTCAAGAGGTCATTATCACTGCAATGTATTAGGCAGTAGCCTTCTCTCTTGTGGAATTTTCCTTGTTTGAAGTGTTTCCAATGAAAGATACCTGCTGTAATGCACATCAGTAAAATGATCTGTTTGGGAGCAGCTTTACATGGGAAAGGGAGCTATGAGAGTACTTTGGTATTGTGTATGTCTTCTGTCTTAACAATTGCATGTTCTGAACTCTCTTGGATGCTATAAAGCACACAAAGGATTTATTGGTTACAAGAACATATGTGTTTTGGGATTTAATTTAATAAATATTATTCTCTTCATTAAAACAATTGCTTAGTTTTTTGTTTTGTTTTGTTTTGTCTTGTTTGTTTGTTGTACTCTTTAAAGAGAATTCTGGTGCCCTGAATATGAGGCTGTGTATTTCACTAAGCTATCTTTCAGTATTTTCTTTGTATTGTATTTGCTGGTTATTAGCACCACAATTTGTAAGAAAATAAGTACAGTATGCAAAATAAGATGTTTACATACACGCACATAAAGGAAACAAAAACGAGATGATTTGAAAACTTGCTTTGATGTGCTTAAAGTAAAGCTAGTTATTATTTTAAGGCAGGCATGTATGAGGCAGGTCATAGCCTCTCCTTGAGCTCTGCGTTTGTTTCCCAAGCAGAATGGATAAATTCTTGAAGCTCCACTTTGTCTTTGGATAGGTGCTTTCAGTGAAGTTGCATAATATGCTACAAAATCATTTGGAAAGAAAATATTAGTGGTGAGTATTTGAAAATGTGACTTTTTCGACACCTCCAAAGAGGTTTGGTCTCGAACCTCTTGAAATAGTTGTATGATGTGGTGATCCGGCTAGAGACGGTTTATTTTCCATTTTTGTTCAATTGTTTTGGGTAGGTGTGGAGAAGGCAGATTAGTGACAAAATTACAAAGATAAGTTATAAAGCAGCTTTCAGATACCCACATCAAAGTAGGGTCTCTACATAGGGATTTAGGAAAGCTGGATTATAAAAATGGGAGCCAGTCTATTGTTCATAAAAGACCCTGAGGGGAAGAGGAAGTGCTCGAATAGCTCTGCCATGCCCCAGCAGCACGCATAGGAAGGACTGGGAAACTCAAGGAGTGTATGTTTTTAAAAAGTTAAGTAAGATGAGGAGTGTTTCTTTTTTCTGTCTGTGGCAGAAAGAGTTTTTTTGTTTTCCTCTCAGTAAGGATGAAGAGCAATACTGCTTGCATCACAAGGGTTTTGGTGCAAGGAAGTTCTGTGTGATTTACATTGCAAATTTGTAGGAAAGTGTTTTTTGATTTTTAAAATAATGTTCTTAGTTTCCTTTTGCTTCTGGATGTCTGTGGTTGTACGTGTGCAACATGTTTATGGGTGTAGGCCTTTGAGGATTTAAAACAATTTCTAAGTGTTTATAAATACAAATTGTCCTTCTAATCTTCATAGATTTGAAAGATGAGAAAGGAAGAGACGAGGGATATTATGATGGTTTCCAGGGCTGAAGACGTGGGCAGAAGATACTATTTTTTTTACTATTTTTTGTTTAAAATTCTCTTAAAAACATAGTGATTTTGGATGAGGCTGGGAGAAGACTGCAGAGGCAGGAATAGACTACTACATCTACAGGAGGAAAAAGAGGAATGCACAGAAGATAGGAGATGGTAGTTTATCAGACAATAGGAAGGCAGCAAACGTGGAAAAGAATGGAAGAAAAGTGAGAATAATGAAATGGAGAGGAATCTATATCCATAAGAAACTTTGCAACTGGTATTTTTTAAAAACACTTGCCATTATGCTTCCAGTCCACAATTTACTGATAAAATAGGTGCATTTTCAATCGTTTTGAGCAACAAAGACTAATAAGAAACATGAAAAGGAAAAACAGAAAACCGTATCTGGCAGTGAACAGTTGAGAAATTCCATCGCATATCTGATTGCTGTATAAACCCTGTTCCTCACGGTTAGCTCATTTTATGGTATTCCCCAGAATGCACAAAACATTAGATGTCAAGATCATAGCAGTGAAATAGAGCTGTTGTGAACTTCTGTTCATAGTTAAACAGTCTATCTCTAACAATCTGCTGAAAATTGTTATTTTGATGCATTTTGATGTATGATGATCTTTAGGGGTAAAACTAGAAGGCTAGCAGTTATATCTAGAGTGGAATGGGAATAAAAATCAGAGTTTAGCTTTGTATTTTGTAAGGATGAACAATTTGGAGAATAGACCAGTTCTGAAATTCAGGTATAATATCTTTGTCAACATTAAATATATGATTACTATTCTAGTAGCTGCAACAGGAAAAGGAGAGACCAAATGCATAACTTACTGTTGCAGATTTTTAGCTTTAGCTGCTTTTTAAACAGAAGAATATCAGAACCCATATAGAAAAAAATCCATAAGGCCTGACTCCAGGAGCTACTGAAGGAAAGGAAATGCAGAAGGAAGGGCAAAGGAGTACACAGAGACAAAAAGGGATAAGCAGAAGCAGGAGGAAAAAGAGCTTGCTGAAGACAGAATTAGAATTTATCTTGGAAGTGATAATGTTTTCCCAATCTGTGAATGAATGAATGTGAATTATGGAACTGAAGAAATAAAGAAAAACAACTACAAATGTAGTTAATACATAAGTGTAGTATTCTAGCTTCAGTCATTCTGAAAAATTCTCTCTGACTTCATAGCAGATCTACTAGATTGATGGAAATGTCTTGTACTGAATTTGCACTCCAGCCTTCAGACTATCTTTGGTCTGTCAGCCCAACAGTCTGCACACAGCTTCTAATGTCAATGGCATTAAATAGTTACAGCCAAAGTTCATTTATTTTGCAACATCCTGGAAATGTATTTCATTTTTTTTTATGAATAATGAAGACTGGCTTGGAAACATAGGTTCATAGCCTTGATTCATTTAATAGTTGTATGCTTTCAATGCATGAATAAAAGTTTACAGAATTATAATGGAGTGTACATGGGAAAGCAATAACATAAATAATGGTAGAGCTTTGGCATGTGACTAAGTAAATAAGTAGCTGAGACATTTTCTTAAGTTTCGGAAGTAGAGCTTTTTGAGAGTGTTATATGGGGTGGAACAGGAAGCTAAAATAATCTTATCTAAGGTAGACGAATGAAAGCTTGAAGAAGTACATGAAGTAAAATCTCTATTTTGAATTACTGAAATCTCTCAAAACCCAGGCTTCATTGGAAGATGAAGTAATTTTCTTAAGCACAGTATGTAAGGTGAGAATGAACAGCTTTTTTAAAAGCTTGTTGGGGCTTTAATGAGATCAGAGTAGTTTTTGGTTCCTGTCCGTACTCTGCTGCAACAGTTTTTAGTAACTTTTGTGTTTGTTCATTAGTTTGGAGCTTTCACGATGTGTTCTCCCATTGTACAGAGAGTAGGAGACTGCTGCTGTTTGCAAACTTGTTTATTCTGAATGTCAATTTATGTACTGTGGAAGTTGAACATGTGTGTTGAATCAAGATTATAAAATCATGATTCTCGATATTTTTGTGTGTTTATTTTTTTACTGATAATTTTCTAGTTCATCACAAAAAAGTGATGAATTAATTTCCCTTGAGTACCTTATGTGGGAGGAGAAAGAACAGGCTGGTAGGTCCAATCTGCCTGCCTAATATTCCTAAATATATTAGTGAATGCATAACTGGAAGACAAGTTAATATAACTTCAAAAAAAAAAAAAAAAGAAAAGAAAAAGGAAGAAAGAAATGACAGAGCTAATAGTCTCTTGTGTTTCTTTTTTCAGTTTAAGGAATGAGTGTTCTATCACATTCTAAATGGTCATTTTTTCATGGATAAATATTCCTAAATTTTTCTAACTCAGCTACTTGGTTTGGCAGCACTGATAATTGTGTTGTCTTTGTTTTTCGTTTATAAATGTCAGTGACTCAAGCAGCCAGTGTCCAAGTTGAAATGAAGCATTTGGCCCAATTTTAGAAAAAATACCCCTGCCTGAGAACAGTAGCTGATTTATTTTTAGATTAAAGTTATCTTTAAATCCTTAGAAGGATGACTTCTTCATACTTTTTTTTTTTTTTAATATTATGTCTATAAGAAAAATAAGTAAGATTGATGTATTTTACAGTCTTCCTTATTGTCATTCTCAGTATGAATACTGGAACATTTTGTATTACAGATTTCCTTTCAAAGTAGAATGAACATTCCTGCCTATTAACAGAATTGGAGTGGTTTTTTTTTTAATAATTGTGTAATATACACTAAAAAATATATCAGTACAGTCTAGTTGCTACAGCCAATACATGTATTCCCTTAGTCATTACGAAACAAATGTTTGGCATAGCATTTTGTTTCAAAGAAACAGTGCTGTAGGAGAGAAAGGGTCAGACAGAAAAAGTCACGTGCAACACATGAGCACCGTAATATTTTTATAGTGTTGTTTTGTTCACGTGTGTGGCCCCACACCTTCTTGATTGTTGATCAGATAAACTGGTATCCACTCAGCCTTCTCTTCCTCACAGTAGCACTTTGGCATCCAGTTCTGTGTTATCGGGGACTTCCTTTTCATTGGGGCAATCTGTGGCTATTTCGGTAGGAAAGATTTATGCTTCATTTTTGCTGCTTGGGTGATGTGAATCAATTGTATTCAGGGATGAATACAGACCATTGATTTTAGAGGGATTTGTATCTGCTCAGCACTTTTTCACAATCTCTTATTTGGGCGTCTCATGTTCAGGCACCTAAGTTTGAAAAAGGTGTCCTAGATGCATTTGCAGAGAGATGAAGGGGCTTGATGACATTGGTTTTTAGTTAAAACAAGGCAATGATGATTCATTGCTGAGTTGTTACATCCAGGCAAAACAGGCAAGTGATCCTCATCACTTAGGCTTAAGTAGCATACAGGATCCCAGGAAACTGTATCCGGTGCTCTCACTGAAAGGCTGTCCCCATTTTGTCAAAATTTCCCTAAGGAAAACTGAACACTGTTTTCAACTGGCATTGTTTTTTCCTTTGGTGTCAAAACATGAACAATACGTGGCAATCCATTTCAGGCAGTTCTTAATTTGACCTGCCATAATACCTACATAAAAAGAGAAGGACTTTTTTGAGGGTAATGAGAATTCAGCGGTGATACAGAAACTCCCATGACTAGTTATATTTTTTACCACCATGTCCTATGGGTTGTTGGTAGGCAGGACTGGAAACAAGTTTTGCTTCTATTTATAAATAAGTAATAACATCATGCATAATAATTTATTCAATTAAATTATATAACCCTTTTGTGTAAGACAGTTCACAACAGCAGTTTAGGGTGGAGCTAGGATTAGATTTTAGAAGTCATTGATTCCAAGCTCATTACTCATTTTGTACGTCAGACTGCCTGTAGCCAGTAGCTAACAGTAATCAGCATGTCCTACCGATACATGTATATGGGCATGGCTTGTCTTTTTTGAATTCCAGGTGTGATTCCCTACTTGTGCTTACTATGCTTATCTGAATATCATTAACATACCTATGGCTTAAATCTTGAAAACATCACTGCTGAGTATGTTCATATTCCATGAGTGTATCATAGTAAACATAAACTAAATAAGCTCTTCAAGGAAAAAAATCATGCCAAGAAACTTCATCAAACATTTATTTGTACGGAAAGAAAAGCATGTGTGTTTATCCACGGCTATAGTAGTTTCAGTGGATGATATTTCTACTGAGTGTGACACAAGCATCACCATAAGTTTCTGAATGAACGTCTTCAAATGTCTTTGAAAAGAGGACTTATTAAAATCCCATAATTAAAATCTTGTAGTGTTTCTCAATCTTAGTCTTCCAGAGAAATAAAGATGAGTTGAGTTTGTAATTTTCTCTCAAAATCTTTTTCATTTTCAGAAGTCCATGGGCTGAGTCTTTTAATATTTTTTGCTACTTGCACAGTAGTGCAGGGTTTGCATGATTCAATTTGTTGGTTTGTAGCAGTTTCCAACCAGTAATGGTTTAATGGCTAGAAACACTGAGCTCGTATTTAGTAAGTGTAACATAGTAATAGCAAATGTCTATGATCCAGACCATATTGCGATCTTTTCAAAGTAAATCCAAATAAGAAGAATAAAGAGCACTCCTATTAAGAATCTGTTGCAAATGTCCTGCAAAAAAAGCAGACTTAGAGCACATTCACTGATATCTTTAATATACTGGTACAATAAAAACAATTTTACATGGTGAGGGTAGCCGTGTAGCGCTTTACTACCATTCTGAATTACATAACTTGTTATATTTTTCTATTTAGCTAAAGATGTATGTATTTGAATAAATATTCTATAATTCCTTATTTGTAAAGTTGAATAATTGAAAAATTAAGTTTCTTAATATAGCCATGTTAAATTTCTCTCTCTTTGTGAGATAGCCACAAACAGATTAATTTCCTCAAATTTATGGTTTCTACCACCTATTTGAGTATTAAATGTCCAAGTTATGTCAGTTTTACTAAGTGAGAGCAGTTCTTTGGGAATTCCAGTTAAATATGTTATATATGTTAAATATTAACTATGTTAATTATGTTAAATAGTTGTTATTGGCTAGAAAAATTGCATGATATTGCTACTAGCCTTGAATATAGACAAGAAAATGTACCAAGTGGCACTTATTAATTAAAGATCACAAACCAGATGATTATAAGGAGGTTCTACTCAGCTTGTTCAATAAGACAGATGCAATGTATTAATAGTAAGGAAGCTACTATCCCATAATTTTGTAAGTCTGTTATACACATAGAAGCAAGGAAATTTATATTAAGACTATTTTATTTCTGCCTTGTTATGCCTGTATAATATACCTAATGAAATCCTAAGACTTTATGATTGTGAGATACACAGAATATAATTTAATCTCTGCTCACAAATGTTTCTTTTGTGTTCCAACCAAGTTTACAGGAAGAAGGGAATGAANAGGGAATGAAGCTGCCATAGGTATAATTTTTATTACGTTATACTAAACGTAGTAAGTGTAACTCTAGAAAATCTTGGGAGGCAGAGGAGGAGTCTTATAAATCTAACTAGTTTTTATATGTACTTCAGAATAGAGTAAACTGTGTGAAATATATAGTGTGTATATGATTATGTCATCTCAGTTTACATGTGGGGATCTTTGATATGATTATTACATTGTCATTACTGATACAAGGAGAACTTCCAACTGAATAGTTATTAAATATTGAAATGTTCTGAAGATATTATGCAAAATTAAATGTTTAATTTTGCATAATATCTTCACAGAAATGTTTCAGCTGTTTTATATTTTGAGAAGATACTAAAATGTAAGACCTCAATATCATATGAACTAGTAGCTTGCCACATTTCATAAATGCTATTTAAGGCATTTACAATCCTGTATGCTTTGCTGCATGAATATAGAAAGGACTGGAAGAGATTTCCTTGGTCGTGGAGTTCAATTATTTCTTTTTAAAAGGAAATCTAAGAAATTTATCCAGCTACACATAGGTTTATCCAGCTCCAGATGCATGCATGCCCACAGAGTTTGGATTCTTACAGCTAGCAAAACTCGCCAACAGAGCACGTAAGCAGATGGGGAAAGGGATAAGTATTAGAAAATGAATTAAGAAAAAAAAATAATCAAAACCACCAAGATTGCATACAAAATCCTCACGTCATTACCTTCAGTTAGATTTTTGCCCTCAGCTTCAGTGAAGCCAGAACTTCACCCTGTGTTCTCAGTGCCAGCAGATAAGCCTCAGTAACAACCGATACTAAACTAGAATAAGGTAGCTCTCTTGTTTTCTATAAATCAAAGATGTTCACATAAACAATTATCAATTTGTGGCAGACTGCCAAGTGTATATTTCTTACTGTAACCACCAGTGATCATCATGGGGATTGTCATGCTTTTCCCTCTTGGAATCCACATTCCAGAATAATTGTGCTAACAGCTTATTCACAGCTTGTTAAATGATATTCGATTCAGGGAAATACTTGGGCAAAACAGGGTGCTTCCAACGTAGTTCATGAACACAGCAGACAACCAGAAGACTTCTGTGCTGTGGTAACAGATTTATTCAGCTTGATTCTCTAAAATGGCTTGTGTTAAAGGCTGTGATTTAGACCTCATTAAAACTATTGGAAATGGTACATTGACTCAAGGAAAAGATTGAGAAAAGAATACATCTGTAGTTTCCTTACCTTTAATAGCTTTAGAATCTGTCTCTTCTCCCTTTCACCATTATGGAACCATTGATGCTGGTGAGATTTTGCTAATAGTATAGTAAATGAGTGGCAGCCACTTTGTTTCCTGTGTGGTGGTAATGAACAGTATGACACAAATGTTCAGTTTTGTACCTCGGTTGGGAATTTGGATAGGATCCATAAAACTTCATAAGTAACCATCATCTGTTCATCAAAGGAGACGTGTAACATATACATGAGATTAGCCCAACCAGTACTGTGATTAACCAAATAGTTTCCCTGCTGATTGACTGTTGCTTAGTAGGTCGGCAGTCCTTTG
>VXAL01008764.1:68261-78261 GCA_013399475.1 Chauna torquata
CGTAACAATAAAACAGAGTTCCATTTGTACTTTTTGGTAATAAAACTGATTTAATGTAAAAACAACTCCGAGTGACTTCATCTTTGAGTATTATTTTTGCTTAAGAAATCAAGTTGCAAATTGCACTTGGCAAAGTATTAAGGCTATCATCATTAACCAGCACCCATCCATAGAAAATAATCTTTTGTCTACTAGAATATATTTTGGATAACAGAAAGTTCCATTAGTATACAAAAATTATGGAAAAACATTTTATGTTGTAAAACAAAAAAAATGCTGGTTATGCAGAATGATTACTGTGAAAATTAGACATAATTTTTCACTAGCACTGCAACAGGTATAACTAGAAGCATTACAGAAGTTAGGCACTGATTTTAAATAGATACCTTTTATTTTTTGGAAATGGGTGATCAATTTTTAACATTTTTCTAATTAAATCTGGTCAAATACAAAAATAAAAGTGCATGTTAGAGCAAATTTTCTGGCCTAATTTAATCCAATATACTTTTTGGGCAAAATAAGGAATAGAAATATTAGTATGAGATGCCATTAAGAACACCACAATATAACGTTATTTCCTCTAGTTACTAAGCAATTCTGTGTAAGAAAACTTTTGGACTTTTCACTTACAGTTCTTTCAGAGGTGTTTTATTTAACTTTGAAATATATTTTACAGTAGAGTTAGGTCTTCTGCTGATGTTAGGGGATTTAAGCGAGTAATGATTGGAAAGCACAAGTTAACAGTGAATTTTGAACCGAAATACAGTGAGCACTGTGTTGACTTGTCATAGCGGGTGGCGTTATTATCACAGCTTTTTGGAAGGAATATATTGTATTATAGCCATCCTGAGAACTACTTCTGTATTTTGCCCTTTTTTAAGTTTCCTTCGGAGTTGACATGACAGAGTTCACACTTTGGAAACTTAGTATTTTGGTTAAAATATTAGTAAGGTAAGAGCTCAAAACAAAACAAGAACAACAAAACCCACAGAAACTGGTTAGTTAGGTATTTCATTCCACTTGGGACAGTAGGCTAGGCTTTGCCTGCTTTTTATATTGCCTGACCGATTCATTCTATTGTCTGTCTGTACATATATACCTCTATAATGCTTCTAAACACAATGTTGTGACATGATTGTTAATAGAAGAGGTGAGAACGTATTTTACCTGATTCTATTTTCATTCTTAGGAAGAGGTATGAGATATCAGTATCTTCGCTAAATATATATGGACAGATTTACATGTTCAGTACCACACTCATTTAAAAATAAATGAAAAAGATAAAACATGCAGGAAGGGATGGTCTGTGATAGGATGGCTTTCAGGGTTTGTATGAAGGTTTTGATGCTGCGGTCTTTCTCAGATGTAGGTGTCAGCAGTACTTTTAAAAAAATTGCTTCAGTGCAATGTGCGCTCGTAACTGTTTGTGTTGCTGACCCTTACAAACTTACTCAAGTCTGTGATCCCCAGCGTTCAAGGTATTGCATTGGTACAGTGAAAAGACAATTTGTTTCCTAAACACTCAAGAATTTTTTTGAAGAGTTTTCGGTAATTACAGAAAAAAAAAAATGAGTGCAGATATCCTCTAGTATAACTGGATGGTTTTCAGTGCCTGTAGTGCCATCTGTATTACAGTAGCACTCTGCAGCACAGATGGTATTTCCAGGGTAAGTAAAAACAGTGGTGTTCATCTCTGAAATCCTATCTGTTGTTAGTCACGATTACCGTACAGGACTGCCTCTGTCTCAATATGTTTTTAGAACAACTGCAATGCTAAATGGCATTTAGTTATTAGAACTTTTTATGATGTTTTCAGCTTCTTCTGAGGAAGATTCCTCATTTTACCACTTGCTCTAAGCATGCAAAAGAAAACTATGTAACTACATTTATTAGTTTAAATTGGAGAGAACTGTTTGACAAGAGAATGGACAACACAGGACATGTTTCCTTCCTGTCAGATTCAGTCAACTCCTTGCCCTGTTCTCTTTGTCACGTATAGCAGTTGAGGGACTGCAGGAAAGGCCATGGTTGACATGCTGTCAAAGACAGTAGGAGTCCTGCCTCTGCACCTCACTGTACAGGGGTGTTTTTGCATTTATTTTTTTCCAGTTCTTCTTTATTAGGGAACCCTATCAACTTGCCTGCTCTAAACGTCTGCCAAGTTCTGACACTTCAGTCGTTCTTCCTGCCTAGGGGAGCCTTGTCTGCGATACAGATAATAATACAAACACACCTGCCCTTGTCTAACAGAGCACTGAAAACTGGAAAAGCAGTTTCCCTTCTTCTGCAGTGGTGTAATCTGCTGTTACAGAATATAACACTTTCCAAACCCTACAGAAAGAATTATATACTTTCTTCTCCATAGCATGGGAAACCAGATTTATGCCTCTGTCCTGGTTATGTCCTCAGCCATCTTTCAAGCAGCAAGGAAGGGGCTTTTGCAAACTGAAAAGAGCCTTTTAAAAAGAGAATATTCCTCTCCTTCATCATAGATTCTTAGATAAATCCTTGCCATTAAAATTGCTGGAATAATTTTTTTTTTTTTTTTGAACTGATACAATGAAACCACTTCACTAACCTCTAGGAAAAGTCTTTCTGTTCATTTAGCCAGCAAGTAAATAAGTATGTTTCCCGTGTTCAAAAGTTTAATTTTAAATGATTGCTGACTTGATTTTCTGATCCTAAATAGTTTAAAATGATATTAGCTTAACAGTGACATGACACAGAAGTGTCCTCCAGTGTCCAAAGAGTTAGAAGTTGTAGCCTTTAGCACTTGCTGGTTATGTAAGCGTTTGTATGGTTTTTATTTCTAAGTAGTGGTATATTCTTTTAATAATCTGAAAGAATGACAATAATTTTCTCTGTAAATTCAAGGAAACACAGTAGGTATTTGATAAACACTGTACCTTTTTTTCCAAACTAACGAAACCCCTGTGACTACACATCGTATATGTATCCCTGAACTGCACAACCTTGAAGCTTGGAGGAACTTTTTTCCTGAAAATGGAAACAATGACAAAAAAAGTCCCAGTTCTATAACAGTTGCCTGTTAACAGTGTTTCTAAATCTCACACTTACAGTCCCAGTTAGCCAGTGATTGAGTAGTTCTTATTTCCACACCCTTCTATTTGAAGTTTGCAGTATAAGCAATCCTTAAGGTAGCATTTGCATTTGCTGACTGCTCCAGCACCCTGATGACTTCATTAATTTCTGTCTGAGGCTGGGGAAGGAGAATGGATCTTGTTTTTACTTTTAACTGACCTGATGTTTTTTATTAGCTCTATGTTGAGTTCAGGCATGTCATCATTTGAAATGCATATACCGTGTTAAGATTTACTCGGTTTAATCTGCGTAAAAACAGGATGGCTGATTGCCAGTGGAAGATGCAGATTAATATGTTGAAAAAGGTTGTATTCCTTAACAAAATTAATAAACCACAGCTGTAGTCAGTACTTCATTACGTACGCGGTGTTAATCCTCACCAATGTTCCATTTTTTTTTCATAACTTTGAAGAAAATTATTTCTCATTTCTGAAGCACCTTCTTTTTTTCAAGGAGAATTCTGGTCACTTCTGTATTTTTTTCAAGGCTTTCTTATTACTGGGGATATGGGAATTTCAAGTGTTTTCCAACACCGTTCTACAAGGCTTGTATAACGTTGCACAAGTTTACCTGGAAAATATCCTTCTCAGGGAGCAGCCCTCTCGCAGACACCAAAGAAAGGGTTACCATCTTCCTTGTGAGTTGCTTCAAGGCCAGGCAGCAGCATACTGGTTCAGCTCAGGGTCTGCGGGACGTAACATCATGAGCCAGCCAGGAGCAAATAAGCATCAGAGAAATTTTCAAGCCCTACTAACTGCTAAAATGGTATTTCAGATATTATGCATATTTGTTCAGCTGCCATTAGGTTCTGTGTGAAAAATCACTTCCCTAACACAGCTGCCCATTTTAGTTGGTTAAATGATGACTGGCAGGTTTTAGAAACCAAGTTCAGAGAATCAGGGAGCATTTCATACCTTGCTTACCAGACGTTCAGCCTGTAAATTATGTGAGATAGGTACTTTTTAAAAATCAATACTAAAAAGTATACAAAACTTGATTAAATATATTGTATCTGCATTTATGCTGGTTTCTGTAGCTAAATGTTTTTACTGGAGTTCATAACAGAAATGTTTGAATTCTGAACATTATTTGATTCTTTTCTCATTGCTAGTTAGTGAAAGCAATTATTATTGTGATGCTATGTTTTCATTTCAGGGTACGTAACTGTTTCTGTTTCAACAGTATTATTTATGCCCACGCAGCAGTACTTAGTGTTTCTCCTCTGTTGCTTCTTATTTAAGTTAAGAAGTTTTAGTCCCTCAATCTTTCAACCAGGGAGTGAAGGCAATACTATATGATTTAAATGACCAGTCACAAAACACAAATGTCTAATACATTATCTAAGAAACCAATTCAGCAAATGCTCTGTAGGCTGGAATTTGTTTTCTTAAACTATCTGGGAAATCTTTCCTGATGGCTTATGTATTAATGGACTAGACTAGCAGTTTTTGAACATCAGATAACATTAAAACATAAATAACTCAGTGTTAATTGTGATTCATCAGACAACCACAAATTTTTTTTGAATGCAATAATTATTTGCCCTCTGATTTTTATATTTAATTGAGAATGCAAATATCAAAATAACAGTAATATGCATGCATAGCCAACAGCCCTACCATGTTAAATTTATAACTGATGTTTTCTGAAAACAATACTATTTCATTTTCACTGTGTGTGAAGCAGTAATGTACATTCACTCACATAACTTGTATTTTATCCATAAAACACAGAAAAGCAAAAACATTTCCAATTTAGCAGCAGTCTAGTTTATATGACTGTGGGGACTGCTTTCTTCCAACAGCCCTTTTGCTTCTGCTTCCTCCCTCCTTGTGATGATTATCAGAACATCTTGGTACTGGTGCTTTTAACAGCATGCAGGTTATCAGAGATGTTGGTTATGCATATGAAAAGAAAGCAATGTGAAAGCTGTGCCTTAGATTTTACTGCTGTTAAAACTGAATGCAACCATTAGGTTGTTACATACAGCTGTACCTTTTGCTGAGGATTTGGGATAGTGAGATGAGATGTTGCTGATACACACACACAGCTATGTGGGCACTCTAAACATGTATTTCTAGTGTTACTTATAATTTCCTCTCTCCCCCCAATGTTGTTTTTTTTTTTTTTTTTCATAATCTTCTCTTATTTTGTTGTATAACCATCTAGGTCCACCTTCTCTCGTTCAACATCTCCTTATTTCTTGTTTCTTCACAGCAGCAGTCACCCTCATCCTTCTCAGATAATTGTCAGTGACAGTTTTGGTAGGTACTTCAGGAGCAAATGCTCTTCTCTTTCCAGTACAGTCTTAGTGCTGTCCTGTTCATTTTGCAGGTCTCTGTATATGTTTTTTAGCTTCTTCCAGAGGGGAAGTTTGTTAGATAACTCTACTTATTTGACCGTTTTTCCCAATAGTTCTTTTCCCTGTACATTCATTGTGGTGGCCAAACCCTCACATCCTAACCCTCCTACCTTTGGAGGGCAGTTGCATGATCTAGTTTTATATTTCTCTTTCCTTTGGCAAGCTGTACACTGTGAAACACCAAATTTAAACCTTCAGCTTTATACTTACCAGTTTTCCTTTGGACCTCTTGCTTCTACAGCTTTGGCCTTAGAAACTTACTTTGTTTCTAGTCTAGTCATTTCAGTTCTAAGGAGAATTACATGTTCTTCCAGCTGGGCATTATTTGGAGGACCCATACCATCTTCCCAGCCTCTTCCAAAACTTACCGTAGCAGATCCACATTGCTCTTCCTTCTTTGCACAGATTTTGCCTGGAGGTGGAAATTTTTGATGTTCTTATCATGCTTGTTTCACAGCAGCTTCAGGTACTATTTGCTAGTATTTTTGAAGGTCCATCTACAATGTTTTCGGCCTAAAATCATGTACTTGGTAGTACTGCATGACTGTAACCATTGATTAATTTGAAACTCAGGCATCTGGACCAAGTATTTTATAAGTCTTTTTTCTGTGTGGCAACTTATTTCAGCTTTGTAATTTTCATTAGATTTATTTTGCTGTGGAAAAACCCAGTTTGGAACAGGAACTAGGGAAAATAATACAGTTTCATACACATCTTAAAATTGGCAGATAAGGCATTCTGTGCTTGGGAAGGAAGGTTTTTGTTGTTGTTGTTGTTGTTGTTTTAATGTGAATACTAACGCGATCGTATTTAGACTAAAATTGTAGATACTGTTCCCACTTGGCAACGAACAGTGCAAGATTTGCTCATTTGTTTGTAACGGCATGTACGTAGAGTATGCACGCTGTTTGCTGACACCTTTTCTGACAGGAGCGATAAGCTGCCTAGGCTGGCAAGAGAGTTCACCTAGCAGAGGGTGAAAAGATGAAATACTTTTATGAAATACAAATTGAGAAGCTGTAACATAAACAGAACTGTTCTCAAAGAAATACTGGTTCCCACCTAGCTCTACACAACTTTATGCTTTTGTGCTGTAATCTACATCTTATGCAAAACGATCATTCAGTTTATATCTGAATGTGAACAGCTAAGAGGGACGTGAATCCTGTTCTCCCCGAGACCCTTTCTGCCCAATAATTAGGTCACCTCTAAATCATCTTTTATCTTTGTTAAATGAGAAGTGAAATGTGTTTTAAATGTGATAAAAACTGTGGGATTTTCGTAATTGAATTTTCTGTAGTTTTCTGCTGTGAGACATCCACTGCAATGCCTCTCTCCATTTGACTGGTGTCAAACTGGGTTTAGAAAGTAGTGAATACATCTGTGATCCCAAACAACAACAACAACAAGTAAATATTTTAATAATAAATTCTTGGGATGCTGTGATTTGTTGATTCTGATGAAGAAAACAGCATTTCAAATCATTACTACTGAGCAAAGCATCAGCATGATTTCAAACATTGTAATAATCTTTCATGTGGTAGTTACACCCCGTAAGTTTTTACCACTTTGGTAGCTGCTGCCATTTTTGAAGAGTTTATCTCTGATCTATATAAGAATAACAAGGGAAATAAATCTCTTTGAGGTCAACTAATTTAAAGTTCTTTTCACTTTTTTCCCCCCGGTCATGGAGGAAGATCCTTTATCCCTCTGAGTATTTCGCTGATCTGGTATGAGGACTGGAGCTGGTGAAGATCTGTGAAAATCGGCAGTACTGTTCTAAATCTAACTTCTCTTTTTCTCTCATACCTGCACTGCTCCTTCCCTCTCCATCTCAGTCTAGTCTCTATTCTCAGACTGCACAGCTATCCATTACATAGTCATCCCTTTTTTGTTCCTGTTGTCTACAGCGCTTTCCTGCCTTCCAAAAGACCATAACATTTCCAGGAGTCCTTCATCTCTTATCTCTGCTTGTTTGTTCTCAATGTCTTTCATTTTTTGTGTGACTTAGTGTTTTCATTCTCATGCACTTACTGCTTGTCCATGATCAGACCCAAAGAACCGTGGCAGAAAGGAGGATTTTGGACTTTTTACAGGTTCCTAGGACTTCCACATCTTCCCACCTCCCTTTCTCCTGTATTTTCTCCTGGATGGTCTTCGCAAAACCAATTTCCACTCTGCCAGTGAGTCCAGCCTTCATTGTTCATTACTCTAGTCTTTGTTCAGCTACCTTCATGCTTTCACCCATGCTGCCTCTTAGGCTTGAGAGGAGTTCCCCATAAAAATCTGTAAATCCCCTACGTCTGTTGCCGTCCCTGAAGCTCACGTCCATGCAGTGTCTACAGCAAGTTCAGCTGTGGCTAGTCAGAGGGAGCACTGAAACTCTTGTGTTTTTAGTAACCGCGATCATTTTGTTTGTCCTTGCTTTTTACTCTTTCCTACTGTGTGTTTGCATAATCTTTTTATGCCACGTGTGTATAGTGTCAAATCTAATAGGGCCCTAATTTAGCATCTACACAATGCTGTAATTAATAAATAACACCATCCTTTGTTAGTTTTGAGAACTGCTAAGAGGCTGAAGGGCACTTGGCACTAACCATCTGTATAAATGCAAAAATGCAGGAGACTGAAGGTTGTCCATGTAAGTCAGGTTCTGCAGACTGATACATTAGCGCACAGCTAGTGAGCAGATGCACATTATTCAGACATTCATGTTTCTGTAACAAAAGTAGCCTCCATTATATGCACAACAAAAATAGCAGTTTCATAATGGCAGGAAGTACCTGTAACCACCTAAAGCGTATCTGTGTTCATTGATTAAAGGATGTTGAAACAGGAGAGCAAACTCAATGTTATGGGCAGTGAAGTTGGGAAAGCCCTTCCTGTACCGGCCAACAAAGAGGGGAGAGCATGTCCAAGCCCTCCTCCTCATCCAAGGGGAAGAAGAATAGACCTTGGACTCTTAGTAGCTCTGTCCCTTGTTCACTGGCTCTACATTTGTATTTATGAACTTTTGGAGTTCCTTCTGGGGAGTCACCCACATGATGAGTTTTCTCACTAAAACAATATAGAACAGAATTTTCCTCCTGCCTTCGAATTAAACATTTTTAGTGAGTTTAACCAAACAGATGTAGGAGACTATATAGGAGAAAGACTTGTCTGATTTGTTCAAATGACACAGGTAAAAATGCAAAACTGTTGTAATTACACACATTATGAAATTTTAAATGCCAGATAACTAATGCAGAATATGTTGCTGGATTTAAATTTAAGAGAGGGATTTAACTGAAGTTTAGAGAATTGGATGAAGTTTCTAATTTCTTAGAGAGAAATTCAGTGAAGTGAATTAATTTTATTTGTACCTTAATAATATATTTCATGTTTGTTACACAGTTTACAAGAAACTACAGCTAATGTTACCTTGTCTTCTTCTCTTAATTATCCATCAACCTTTTTGTGCTCTTTTATTCAATAGCTCAGTAAAAGTTTTTCACTTCTCTAATTTTTCATAGTAACCTTTTATTACTAGTTCCAATGGATGGATTGATTACATCAACGATGACTTCATTCCTCCCCTTCGGAGACATATTTAGATATAGACAATGGTTAGGATGGTATACAAAGATCACTGACTGTCATGCTGACAATGTTACTTCATTGTCTCATTGTAATTTCCCTTCTGCCTGTTCTGCATGTATTCATGTATTTCACTTGTCTTGTCCTTGCCTGGTAACCTCCGAGGGGCAGAGTTTTCCTATGTGTTCAGTGCCAGCACAATAGAGTCTATGACTCAGGCATTTTGATGATATAAGTAACAACAGAACTGGTTGGAGTTGGAGTTGCAAAATATAAATGAAATTTGGATGTGTTGTGTGAATAACGTATCAGAAATGATAGGGACTAATCAAATCATGCCAGAATTGAAATTAAAATTTAGAATTTTGTGATTTCTATGCAAAGCAAAATAGGGAAACATTCTTTCAACATAGTAGAGTGAAAGATTTCTGTTATCATTTTTAACATGTGGCATAACAGGCCTGTGGACTTGCATCTCCAAAAACGAATGGGGAAGCTTCTAAAGAACATAAACATTTTTCACACATAAGTAATAACTTTTAAACACCTTCGTTATATATTTATGCATTGATTTCATTATAGTTAGATTTGAGGGTGAACAAAAACTTCCATTTTATTTAGTAACTAAAATAAAAGCATACAAAAATAAGACAACTTTGTTTCTTTTTCCAAAGGAAAGAATTATTTCAGTATAAAGTAAATAAATCCATCATAGTGAAAAATAAAACACGTTATGTCAGAGATGAGGATTATTATTGAGATAGTGTAATGATTTTTACATTTCCTTTTTTTTTTTTTGTAAGAGTTATTTAATTGTGCTTGCTTCTCCTTGAATTAGTTAAAGGGACCATTCTTTTGCCACATTTATCAATCCTTTTATCCTTTCACTTCCATAAATGCATACAGTGACTCACTACAAGAGGCAACTGAGTGAGCTGTACAGTGATAAATTTTTCTTGT
>VXAL01008764.1:83261-148607 GCA_013399475.1 Chauna torquata
GTGGATGGCACAGTCCACTTTGCTACTGTGTGGAACTTGCTACTAAAACCAGTGTAAAAACATGTCTTATCCTGTTATTTTGGGGGCTGCTTTTCATTGCTCGTAAAGAGAGGCCAAAAATCTGTCTTCATACCATTTATGTTAATAGATATGTAAAATATTATTTAACCTTTTGTTTTTATATCATCAAATCACAATAGATGTATGAGAAACTTTGCACTGTAAAACTTAGTTATACTTTCATTCAGTGGCCCCTTAACCTCCTTGAACATGTTATCCAAACTATTGCAAAATCTGTCTGTGCACTGTATTTATACAATGTCTAGCACAACATGCGGCCATTTCTGATGGGAGTTTTTGCCTTCTGTAATGATTTCCCTAACAATAAAGATATGTTAGCAAAGTCTGATATCCCCTGATTGTTTCTGTATGATGTGATGAGCAAATACCTTTTTTTTTTCTTGTTTCTTCTGTTTTATGATTAGCTGCAGTAAGCATCTTAAGGGCTTTTCCCATCCTTCCTGTCCTTACAGGCCCTTTTTTATATCCACCTGAGGCTTAATAGAGAAACTTCAGTTTGAAGGAGAAGAGCTTTCTCTGGCAATATAAGGGAAGAGTGGCACAAAATATCTACTATTTTTTACACATAGGCCAATAATCAAACAAGTGCTGTAAGGGCTAACTGTAACTTCCAACAGCTCCTGTAATGTGAATGAGGTGTGAAAGATTCCTCAAGGCAGAAACTACTGTTCTTCTTTGGTTTTCGTTACCTTTTCCAAGTATGACCACTAATTGCTGCATCTCCTACTAGCAGAGGCTGGAAATACTTTAATGATCATAGTAAAATCTACTTTGTTCATTTTCTTGCTCCCTCTCCTGCTTCCTAAGATGGCCTCCAAAATTTCCTTAGGTCCTCGGACAGTACCTTATTTTTCCATATTTGTTCAAAATGTGTGGGGTGCTCCAAGGCTACTCTGTCAGCCTTGGACTCGCCATGCTGTGGCAGGCTGTCATGTCTCTTCTTCAGCGCTATTTGTGACTTCCAGTTGACAGACACACCCTTTGGTGCACTGCAAGTGCACCGCCAGGGTTAAATGCCTGGAGCTAGCCGAGCCCTTCAGAAACATTCCTTAAAGCCAAAAATCAGTTGTAAAAGATGAAAACTGCTCTGAGAGGCCAAGTGTTAAATCTAAGATGTCCAACGAGTCCAGGAATATCTTCAGTTCCTCCTCAGAGAACGGTGACCTGACTTACTGAAGATACAGGCAGTCCTTTTAGCAAGTCTGAATTATTATCCTTTATCAACACTGCTATCCGGTACATCCTAAAAGAGTGTGAAGGGGTAGCTTTTAACTCTGTATTTAAAATTCATTTATGGATTTTGATTCTCAAAATCCCATGAGAAAAATGTGGATGCCAAATGGCTTTACTTTGACAGAACAACAATCACTTAAAAAAAAAAAGTCATTGGTAGGACTTGCGAATAGTTAAATAAAATAACAAACATCACAGAAGATTTAGAAAATCAAAGTAGAAAACTTTCTTTAGTTTTAAAGTTAAGTTTTCTCTCTTAAAATGTGTGGAAAGTAAAGCTATCCACTTATATGCATTGTTTCCTAAGTGGTAATGGATAGAACTTGGGTAAATTTGTGGGAATTATGAGGTATATTTTTTCCATTTGACTACTTTATCATATACTACTTTATAGTATAGATTTTAGCTTATTGTATTAGCAGTTCAGGCACCAATGGTAATTTGGTAGGAATTTTAAGCATTTTTATGCATACTAGGCACTCTCCTTAAAATTGGGAATATTATTCTCAAGAAAAACTGCAGATAACGTTATTTTCAGGACTCAGATAACATACTTACAGGCCAGCTGGCAGAACTGGGTATAGCCCTATTCAAGGCTATTAATATTTATCATTAATCTGGTAGTGAGCAAAAAAAAAAAAAAATCTAAGTTTCCTGTAAATCTGTTGTTTTTCCTTCTTGGCTTGTGCTTCAACTGTGGCAAGAAAGTAACAACACTTCGGAAACAGAATAAGAGAAGAAAGAGTATTCTGTTTATTTCTGTTCATTTCAGTTCTGGACGGAGGCAGTTGTGGTTGTTACCTTGAAATCTGACCAAAATGTATATTATTCCCTTTTCCCCAGAAAGTCTCTTGATACCTTTGATAACAGTGTAAATAATTGGGTATACTTCAGCTTCCTCAGGTCCCTTGGAAAAAAAAAAAAAAAGGAAAGAACAAACCTACCAGAAAAACAAAAGAATTCATGAACACAGTTTTTCAGAAATTTTTTAAGTACTGAATAATCTTTTCTTCGTTTTCACTCTATTTTCTTCTAAGAGTTACTTAAGTTCTGTATATGGCAGGCCAGACGCAACTCATTTTCCAAACCGTTTTCTGAACAAGTCTATGATCCCAACTCCCTATTTCACTGTTCAGTTTGATCATGTGATCATGTCTTCATCTCCCAGAGCCGTAAGACCTATATTATGATATTCCAAATTATATTTATTTCTTACAATGAATTCTTTTCCTTTTTTTTTTTTTTTTTCTTTTTCTGTATGATGGGGTAATATGTACAAATGAAACCCTGACTTAATCCACAAACTTCTGTGTTTGGTATATTATTTGGAAAACGGATCCAGCTATGATTTTGTCTCCAGGATGATGGAGGTTCAAGCTCAGCCTCTTCAGTTACTTTATTTCAGGTAAAGAGGTCTTGCTTGTTACCGTTGAAGCTGTTCAGTTGACATTTTCGTGGTACTTCTGTATGTAGGTTTAATGGGGACTTAGCACCCTCAAGTAACACACTGAATATTGATCTTCGTTGTTTTCTTGTATGACCCAGTGCCCACAAATACGAAGATTTCTGTATTGGCCCCTTGTATTTTTCACGCCTTTTCTGAATTGAGTGGAAGTTAAAGTTCTTTCAGTATGTCCTTTGCATTTAATCTAGATATGACTTTTGGTTTGTCTCTTTACTTCCTTTTTTTCCCCACATTGATGAAGATTTGTAGTATGTGTTAGGGCACCTCCTGTCTACTGATACTTCTTGGACCACTGTGTGTTTCAAGATCTCATGACAGAATAAATGGAAATGTGAGTTCTTGTGCTGAATGAGCAGATTATGAGAGCTGGTGCTCTCACCTGCCATCTGACAAATTCCAGCTCTGTGAGTACTTCTCTTTTCCTGTATTAAGAGGTAAAGTAAGAACTGACCACTGTGATCACTGTGTTGAATTTGAACTGAACAGAGTGAGGAAAATTTCCTTGCAGAAGTGTTGGCTACAAAGTAGTAGCTAAGCATCACAGATCTGAGCAGAAATGGGGCATGCTGAGACCGTGTCTCCCATACAGATCACTGCTCCAGTCTGTCTGCATGCTGCTAACTTCATAATATACCAGGCAAAATTGCAGGCAGAAGTTTGCAGGGCACTGGAGATTTTCCAAATGCACTGGTTTGCCACTAGTCTCTAGTATAACTTGCTATTTTATTTTCCTCAGACTCCACAGTTCATTCTTTAGTTCAATTTCTCACTCATTTTAGAAAATAAAAATGTGGGACTAAAGCACGTATTACTAGTACTCATTACCCTTAAATTTCCCTTATAAACAATTTGTGGGATGTAGATGAACTTCTGCTGAAAGATAAGGATATTATAAATTTGCTTGTGTTTTTGTTGTTTCCTGTGGGCAAAATATTTTTGTTTGATAAGTATCATCACAAATTTTTCCGCTAAAATTTCCATTTATAAGTTACTGGGCTTGATGCAGGAAATATGAGGAGACATGAGTCTCTCTATTATTGGGACTTCAGATTAAGCAATGATATATATATTTTTTCTCTTTGTATCATTGTAAAATTTAACTTTAAACATTTTAGAACAGTGGGTGGTATTTAGTGGTCAATAAAAATGAATTGAGAGTGTGATCCTTGCAACACAAAGCAAGCAGTCAGACGTAACAGTTGTGATATTTGTAAATAAAAAGATATGTTCTGAAGCCAGAAACTTCTAGCTGTTACATTGCCTTGCTGAGCAGCTATTAAGTTTAACTTTTTACGTAAATAAGTAAACTCTAATTTAGAATGCAATTAAGAGGCTGAAGTGATTTATTGGTCATCCCACATTAGAATTGTCCCACATATATAATTTTTGAATAGCAAGAGCACTAGTTACTTACTGGGTTTCTTGCATAGTTCCCTATTTATACAGAATTTTGAAGCCGAAATATTACACCATATCTTTGTTTGTTATTCCACTTCTTGTCTCAGAACACTGAGCTGCGCATTATGCGTCAAAACATGTACTGTTCTCTTGGAGTTCCAAGCCAGGCAATGCGATGTAATTCATTATGCCCCAAAGATAAACAGTACCTCTTGACCTTTTCAGGAAAAGTTGCAATATTTTCTTATTCCAGAGTGTAATATTGTACTGAGCCGATATCAATGTGATAAGATAAATGTTTCCTTTTCTAATGTAAACCAGAGTGCACTACATTTATATAAAAGTCTTGGGGGATACCTAAAGCCTCCAGATAAAAAGGGGCAGCGTGGCTATTGTAGGTCTGCATTTTTGAATGCTCAGTTTCAAAGCACAGGGGACAAACTGCAACCAATCTTGAAGAGGATGGTAAGGATTTTCAGAAGTGAACAGATTGTTGATTTTTATGTTGCCTAATTCAGGATTGTCCTAAAGAATTTTCGAACAAAATTTGTATGGGATTCATTACCATTTAAAAAAAAAAAACAAACCACAAGGCTGTAAACACCTTTCCCCTCTGCATTAGAATCTTCTGAGATGTCCTGTGTCCCAAGTGTTAATGCAGAATCCTATTCTCTTCTTTCCTGGCAAATTTCCCTTCCAATGGCCTCATTTATCTTAATATGTTAAATGTTTTTGTATGCAGGTCAGTACTGCATGCTGGTCATATATGGCACGTAATAAAACCTTTGCTACTCATGTCTAATCATAGGAAAGAGTGTCTTTGCAGCTACTATTATGTGCAAGATAACAAAGTATATTTTAAGATCAGTTCATTATTAAAAAGTACTTCTGGCAGTACTGCATTTGGAACTTTGTATTCCGAACAGTTACTACTGTAAGCAAAATAATACTGTTACACTACAAAGCTGTAACATCTTTCAGCCCTTTCAGGCTGAAAATAGGACAGTTTTAAACATACCAATTGCAGCATATAAATTTGATTCAACAGGGATTAAAATACAAGAGAAAAGAACAATAAAGAACAGGAGTAAGAAATAGTGAAATATCATGAAATCAGTCTTATTTGACATATACATCTTATTAATGCTATTTAGGTCTGGACTTTTTGTTTGTTAATTTGCCTTTATTGAAGCTTAAGCAAGTCTTAAAATCTATGGGTAGCATTTGGAAAGAGGACAGATTAAGGTCTGTATTAGGAAGCTAACTGAAAAGAGCAAGTTTTGAGGGAATATTTTAAGTTCTTGAGTGAAATGATAGCATGAGGGAAGATGAGATTGCCAAGTAGGTCAACATAAGAAAAATCTTGAAGTCACCCAGGGAAGAAGAAGACTATAAGCGGAAAAGGAAAGCTGACACATTATAAGGAAAAAAAAAGGAAGAAGAAGAAGAAGAAGAAGAAGAGGTTCTTCAGGGGTCAAGCTGCCTAGGACTTTGAGAATAAGGAATTTGAATTTCATTTGAAAACAAATCATGTATCTGCCAGGGAACCAATCAGAGTGTGTGAATTAGACATTCTTCAAAATAAATAATTGTAGGCTAATGAGTTTTAGAAGCAAAACAAAAAACAAAGCAAAACAAAAAACAAAACAAAAAAAAACCCTTTGAGATTTTGTTTGTAGCCGTGCAATCATGTATCTTATTTAGATATAGTTCTCTCTTTGATCATGAATTGATCAGTACCCCCACATGACAGTTGTATGTAGCTGCAGTAAAGGCAGTTCAAAATTTTCTTCAAATGTGATGGAAATTTCTGAAGTATGTATTTCATGTGCGTATTATATATATTTTTAAGCTTATGCGCTCTGTATCTCATAGTACAGGAAAGGAGCATACTAGGGCAGAAACAGCATAAATGACTAGGCAGAGTGTTTACCAGGCAGTTTGTAGCTTCTCTCCTCGCTCGTGGTTGGGGATAGTTACATGTTCTGTATCAAATTTGTTCTACAGCTGTTAGTACCTGCAAGCATATAAACACATGGGTAAGATTTCTGGGAGACAGATGCCCACCTCACTGAAAGGACTGCTCTAATTGGCATAATCAGCATAAGAAATTAAGACTGAATGAGCATGGAAATAAATAGAATTACTTTTCAGCCCCTTGAAAGGAGGCAGTAAAAGGCTACATTCATTTAGGTGCTCCTGCAACTCGCTATTCTGAACTTCCCTGGAACATAGAGAAAAAGGGTATTTTAATGTCCCAAACCATCCCTCTGCCATCTTTGATTAACAATAAGCACACACACAAAAAAGAAGGGGGTATGGGGTGTAACTATTGTCCAGAAACATTTGTATCTCACCTGAGGATCCTACAAAAATGTTGGAACATGCCTCATTACGAGTCATTCTCTCTGCATCGAATTCTTGAGACTTGCTGTGGAGTGGAATTTGTCTGTGGCTTGAATTTCACTTTCACCTTGTGTTTCTAACTTACTAGTCTTAAGTGATTTAAATCTGTTTGAAATCTGTATACGGTTGGATCTTACTTGAAATGAGCTACAGCATGAATAGACATGAGAGACTGACAGTTGAACACATACAGTAATCAGCAAAGGCAGGATTTAATTGCAGCTAATTTGTGCTGGTTGAACACCTCTGTATAAAAAATATTTTATACTCAATTATATTTATAATATTTTGGACAATCAACATATGGTAAAACTTAACAGTATAAGAATTTAATCAAACACAGATTTGACCTGTCCCATCTTTCTTTGCTTGTCAGAAGCTTTTGTTCCTTTCTACATGGAAAGCAGTTTAAGAAATGCAAGGCTGGATACAGGACCAGATCTCTTTCTATCTTTGGTCCTACCAATTATTTCATTCTGAGGACACACTAAAGGCTACCATGTCAAATGTTGAATTCCCTCTGTTCCCAAAATACTGCTTTTTAGCTGAGAAATTTAGGAAACTTGCTGAAGCTGTATTTCAGTGCAGGTGAATACATATGGCTTGTGACAGGTTCAATACAACACAATAATTTATGACTGTGTGAATGTACATTGCTGAATCCCCTTCTGTGTTCTCAAGAATAAATGCTCTTCTTCTTATCGTTCATTTTTAACTTATGTAAAACTATGTTGTTGGAGCTTTAGCTGTAATTATTTTGTCTTCTTGCAAAATCTAGAAAAATACCCAGAATTCTGCTACGTCAGAACTAGTATGGGATAATATATTTGCAAAACTTAAAAAAATGTATTCTAGAATAGACATCACTTCTCAGTGAAGAGTTGCAACAGTGGCTTTTGATTCTACAAAATACAAAAAACAACTTTTTAAAATACTTACATTCTGGAATGCAGAAGCTGAGGTTGGTACCTCTTGCATTTCACAAAATTTCAGAAATTTCTTCTTCCAACAATCATATTCATTGATACAGGTGAACATTCCTGCAGGCATTGCTGTTAGGATTTTTTGGGAACTTTAGTTTTGTTGCAAAATATCTGCTTTGGAATTTTATTAATTCACAATGTAAATAAATTAAAATGGTGGTGATGGTATGACTTGTTTTGCAAGATGGCATAAAAGCATGAGTGCATTCCATGTGCCTGCTACAAATTACAAGGAATGGTGCTTATTTGGTCAGTAAAAGCCACTTTGTAGTTATGGCATCTGTCAATGCTGGTTGTAATAAAGGAAGTATCTGTACTACTTTAACTGAGTCAGACAAGTCAAAGAAACGCTTGCCTTGAAGATAAAGGAAGTCAGCTTAAGTAAAATTAATTTATTTTCCTGACTAGCATAATCATCTCCAGTCACTAGAATATATTGTCTCAATGATACTGTGCTGGCCTGGTTGTTGTATTCGTGATTACTGAGAGTTTTTTTCAATGCCTTCTAGTCAGGAATAAATTTAATCTCTCTTCAACAGTGCTTGCATTGTTTTTATTTTGCTCCTATTCAGTTGTGAGTCTCAGTGTCTTTAATTTACGTTAGTCCATGTAGTCTTTCTGTCGTTTACCTTTTCTCTGTCTTTTTTGTAATGAACAAATAATTCAGCTACTTACAAAGACACAAGGCCTCTAGTCAAAATCTTCTCAAATTTTGATGCAGAAAAGTATAATAAAGAAAAGTATCAGGGGTTGTTAAATTATTTTTTAAAGAAATCCCTAGGCCTTTTTATATTGACAGTATCCTTAAAAATAAAAATCCTTAGAGCTTGAAGCTCAGTCTTTTTACTCTGTTCACTGGTCTCTGTGCAAACTACGTGTGTCCGTAGCCGCTGATGATGCCCCAGAGCATTCACAGCATTCCCTATTGTGTGGTTGCCACAGCCCACAGGAGCCAACTCTGCTGGACGGCCTGCTTGTTTTTTTACCCATAGCAGGGGGAGTTCAGTGCCAGCACTGAGAGCTGGACTATTCTTTGAGCTGGTGACTAACTCAAGCTCTGAAAATTGCTTTCTTTGCAGACGTTGACAAATTGCATAACTCAGAATTCTCAACCTTAAGTGCCTAAACATGAAGATGAAAAATACCATCAATCTGATAAGAATTTACAGAAATGATAATATGGTACGATTTTTGTGGATTTGATTGACAGAGACTCTGGAAACAGATGCTTTGCAGTCAAATCTGTTTTTTTTTTTTTTAATTTTTTTTTTTCCTTAAAAAAAATCTTGAAAAGTGATAAAACATACTAGTGAAGCACAGGAGTCTATGTACTCTGGTTTTGGATAGTGGACAGGAGTAAGCAAGGAACATGCAAGCAGGAACAAATGGGGAGATACAGAGTCAGGGGTGCAAAATATTTTTTAAAACTGGCCTGCTTTGATCTTGCTGTCTGTCTTGAACTTCTGTTGAGCTTTCTTGTTCTCTTACATCTTCTTCTGTACTTTCCTGTAAATGTTTCACAGATAGTTCTGCTTTTCTGTTTCCTCCTCAAAAAACAGTCTTCTCGTAAAACAGTGGCTGATGCCAGAAGTAAAACTCACCCAGGATGTGTAAGATGTCGACATAAAACTGGTACTTAAAACTCATCAGACACACTGTGGGATGTTGGAGGTTCCTGCTGCTACACTTCAGAACGAAGGGAAACTTTCTCCTCTCTCCCCTCTCCAAGGAGTGTTTATTGCAGTTGTTTCTGAAAAGGATTTGTTTTTCTAGCCTGTTGAGCTGTGAAATCAGGCTCCTTTGAAACTTTTCCATGTCATCTCAAAATCACATCTTGGCTACTTCAACTGAGAAAGTTTCTTAAACAACACGTGGCTCAAATGTTTTCAGCACATAGGCATGACCTGCACCAGTAAGCATACTGCTCCTGGATGCTGAACTGGGTGACTGACATGGGGTGAGACACACCTGAGCTAAGAAGCATTTTAGCTCCCAAAAGTCAGTGATTGCATCCAGTTCCCTAGTGGGACTGGTGCTTGGACAAGTCTGACTGCAGAACTGTGTACGGGGGTTGCTTGGGAGAGTGCTGATCAACAAAAGCCAAAAAGAGACCAAGAGCTGTGCTCACAGCTTACCAGCACAGAAAATCACGTTCTTGGGCGCTCTTCAATTTACCAATGTAGATGAAGTCTGAGAATGGTCATGATATCATTTGCAGTAGTTCACTACCTATGGTTTTTTGTAACTATAAATGTTAGAGTGCTTGTAGCATTGATGTCTTAATGATATTAATGAAACCCAGGATTGCTGGAGAAGAGGGTGAGAACCTCTGACATTCTTCTAAAATCGAAGATTGCTTCAGCTGTTGGCTGCACCTCTGCATTCAGGTAGCTACATAAGCATTATGCCGTAAACTGTGCTCTAGAAAATATTTCAAAGCAATCCCAAAGTCCCGACATAAAATGGTCTCTCTCCCATATATATTCTTCAGTCTGTTGTGATATTGCATAAGCAGAGCCCTGGGAATTGCAGCAGACTAATAGATATAATCCAGATTGCTCTCTTATAAAAAGGCAAGGCCTTTTGACTAAAAATGCTTACTATGTCTGTATTACTTTATTTTCCAAATCTCAGAGCAGGAAGTATGTAGATTTTGTCTTGTAAAATAAAAATTCCTTCTCTAATAGGTGGGATATATATTTTTAAAATAACAGCTAAAGTAATATTTACTATACATTGTAACACTAAGATAGTATCAAAATACCTAGTCAGGAATAGATCCATGTTTTTTGTGGCACTTCCAAGTCCTTGTACAAAAAACTGATGATCTAGGAAGAAAACATAGATGAGTGTTCACAGATAAGATTCATTGACTCCTAGTGAATTAAAATGAAGGGAATATTAGAAGCAGTAAACTACTAGCAGATCATCACATCTAAGGTTAAAAAATAAATAATTAAAAAAAATAAAGCTTTATTTCTGCTTTCTCTTTACGTACAGTGTCATGTCTCCCTACTGGTGTTTGTAAAATGTGCACTGCCTGTTGAAAGCAACATGTGAAATGATGAACTTAGAGCTAAAACTTAGTTTATTATTCTTGTATTAAGTAGCACTATGATTAGTTTGGTATACTACAACATTGCCAGTGTCATACCTAGATGAAGTATACTCATATGACATGAAAGAGTCTGCTCTGTAGCATATTCATTAATAAATTTTAAAGCTCTTTATTTGTCCTTGAAAAGTCTTGCTTCCCTTTTCAGTCTCTGAACCGATGGTTAGATGGGAACAGTTGAGGACTAGACACAAGGAACCGTGGCCAGCAAAATATTTCATAGCCAGGTATTTGTAATGGTATTTTTAAATATATCAACTGGTTTTTCATAAAATACTGATATGAAATCATAGGACAAAATGTAGTATCTATCGCAAAATTTGGCAGTCTATATGTAAGTTTAATTATCAGTAAATTGGAGAAGGTGAAAGATTACAGCAGGTTTGAAAATTCTGCTGGTCATTTTTTAGAGAATATCTGTCATGTTATAAAACTATCCAGGACTGTTACAGAGAGACAGTCTTGATTGAAAAAGAGGTTAAGGTTTGGGAAGATGAGGATAGGATCCAGAGTATTTAGATAATTTTTGTTTCATGTTTTTCAGAAAGAAAATGTAACGTTTCTAATGAAGGCGTGTGTCTGAAAAAGCCTGCAGATGCGCAGTGTTTCTTTAATCCTTACAATGATGTCTCACATGTCTATAGTACTACTATGGTTTTACTTAATCCAAAATGCCAGCTTGATTATTAGTTCTGCTATTTTCAACATTAACTGTAAAAATACAGAAAACAAACAAGCAAACAAACAGAAAACCTGCATGAGAAATTTACTGCATGGATAGATGCTGGTTTTGAATTAAGTATGATTTTTAGATGAAGTGGGAGACTGGGCTTTTTATTGCTTTCTTCCTGCAATGGTCAGCGGTCATGCTGTGAAGGCAGGTGAAGAGCCGGCTCCCCCCATGCTGGAGTCTGCTTTCCTGTGCAGGTGATGCAGTTGTGGAGTGCAGGCTACATGGGCAGATGTGTAAGACGAAGAAGTGAGAGGTGAGAAGGAAGCACTGAAATAATACGTTTTTACATATGCATTATATAGGAGTGCAAGTAGATATTTATTTTTCATGAATAAGTACATGTGTACTATGAGGGAAATAAACCCATCATCCATTCTTTGTTTCATAGATGTCTTGGAGACTGTGAGGCTGAAGGTATTTGAAGGAAGGAAGGGCAATGTTGATGGTTTGATTCCATACATGAAAGTATTTCTGGAAGAAATCCAGAATTTTTTGAGAAGTCACAAAGGGGAAGGTAGAGGAATTGTTACAGATTGATGAGGTTTAAAATGTTACAAGAAGAAGCGAGCAGATACTGTGAAAAGGAAGATCTGGAAAATACTTCATGGGTGTGAAATCTGAACTAGAAGCAATATGTATTGAGGCGTATCTTTAAAAGAGAAGACTAGGAACTGAGGTTTGACTGTAAGAAGCTGATGACAAAACATGACAGAGAACTGGTAAAATAAAGGCTGAAAGTCAAGTTTTCATTCTATGTAAAGTAAGAGTAGTTAGATGGATAAAAGGAGTGAAGTTTCTATCTAAACTTCATTTTCAGTGTATTTTGATCATGTGCTTAGGTTGCTGGTTTTTTTTTTTTATGTGCATACTAGTGATAGTGATTATGCAATATATGCTACATGATTCAGATGAAGTTTTTACAATCTGATGCCATAAGAGACTTTATCTCATGTGAAGTATTACATATGTTTGGCACTGAGGCAGCTGGGTGTGTCTGGTTTTTACAAATGCATCTAAAGATGATAATGCCCCTGAGCATATTTATTATTATAATTCCTTGATTAGCTTGCCATTTATGAAGATTACTGTGGGTGCCAAGACACAGTAATAAGGATCATTTTTCCCTGGGCAAGCTTGATGAACACCTACTTTTAATTCAAATGCCTAACCTGTTGTGTTGCTGATGTATACTCCTTGGGAATTCCTCATACAGTTGCTATCATTTCTCCAGCACCTAAACGCCCTGGGAATTGCAAAAAGTCTCTCTGTTCCTCTTCTGCAAAACATTTTTTCTAGCTTCAGGTCTTTTCTTTTTCATCCCTGCAAGTTTCTAATCATAAAGAATATACTCCCTACCAGATCTCCTCACAAGGGCTGAAACTAGGATGAGGAGCCTGAGGACATTTGCCTGTCTGTCTTCACTTGCATTTTAGCTTAAAATTAAAGCTCTTTGTCATTTCACTCTGTTATAATCTTCACTCTTGAAAGTCCCCAAAGTGGAGAATTCTTTCTCAGCTGTATCTATGCAGTCTTTTAAGGCTACCCTTCAGAACAAACCCTTTTGCCAGGTACAGTGAGAACCTGAGGAAGGGGGTTCAGGCTACTGCACCGCCTTCTTCAGAGATACAGAGGTCTGCATGTTGGATCATGGCTGTTAGGTCGTCGTGAAATCAGATGCACCAAAAGAGTTAAAAGGTAGATAACCAATCTGAGCAGAAGGCAACTGGAGTAATTCAGGCAGCCCTGATACAGGCCACAAGTGCAGATAGCTCTTTCAGAGTGATGCAGAGCTAAACACTGCTGCTTTTGTTGTTTTTCCACAGAGCATAGGCATTTCCTTCAAGAAAAAGGGTATTTAGTTGTATGTGTGTGTGAATGCACGTGTTACTTTGCACATGCAGACGTATAAATTGATTTGTGATCATGGCACAGAGATTCCCCTGGAACCTCACAGTCCATACTTAGAAAAAGATTTTAATGCTGCAGAATTATTGCAAGGGGTTTAGATCAGACTTCCTACCTCGTGTTATCAAGTAACTCATAAATATTACTGAATGCCACTGTTCGTAAGTCTAGTGTCTAGAAAATGGGCAGTTTACTTTCATAGTTTACTTCTTGGTCGTATATGAATGTTTTAACTGTGGGGGGTTTTTTTGTTTCTTTGTTTGCTTAAATCCAAACAGGAGTGTGCTTCTCTCTCCAAAAAGAAGGATTAGCAAAATCACTGAAAAATTACAAATAAAATTACTGTTATTGTATGTCCTATGTACGTTCGTGTTTATTGCTTCTTCCTCTAATTATTCTTGCATTAAATGTGTACCTGGAGGTCTTTATGCTGACCAAAATTTTAAAGAGCATCACAAAAATATCCATAAGAAAAAAAGAAAGGACTTGGTAGAATTTAAGTTGATTCACCATTAGCAATAAAGACTGATTTTTTTTTAAGTGCCGTAGACTGTAGTGATTTTTGATCAAATTATTTCGTAAAAACATGATTGAAATCCGGTTATTAAAGATATGTTGCATGTTTTGTCATTGTAGCTTTAGATTTAACCTCACAATGAATTATACTGAGTCAGGTGCTTTCTTTGCATGGAACCGTACAACTTAACTTGATCAAACAGTGCTTCAGACCTCAGTTCTTTCCTTGTTTTTCTTTCCTCTTTGTAGCTCTCCATTTCATCCAGGCCTCTATTGTTTACAGGAAGAATTGTAATATCAAGAAAATCCTGTTTTCTGCCACTCTTTTCTGCTTCTGCCCATCCTTGGTGGGGAGGAGACGAGATTCCTGCCCAGATGGATCGAACTGCAATTAGGGCAGTGTTTAATTCTAACCCATCTCCCATTCTGTATAAACTACTGTGTTCAGTTCAAAATTTCAAGGTTAGTCTCATAAACACAAACGTGGCGACTTGAGATTGGAAAATTCCAAAGTGTGATTCTGTAGGCACAGCTCGTACTGATGCTCTGCTGTTAACTTATCATAGAAACAAACCATGCTGAAGCTTCATAATACTCAGTTTATGAGAACATGGTGTTATTTGAAATGTAGCAAGGTGTTAGACATTACAGTAATCCGAACTTGGCGTGCTTTCACGGGAGTCAAATGAACCACACAATCAAATAAAGTAGGGCTGGAAGATGCTTGTAAAGATCTCTGTCCCAGAGCAGAATCACTGCTCTTCCTGAGGATGTTTCTTAAACAGGTCCAACAACAAAGATTCTGCAGTCTCTACAGAATTTATTGTACTCCTGTAGTATCCTTAGAATTAAAAAGTTTCTTCTTAAATTTAATTAAATCTCCCTGCATTCAGTTTAAGGCTACTGTTGCTTGTCCTGCCCATGTTGTACAATTAATTCTTTTTGCAAAGAAACTTATTGAAGCCTGCTACTGCTTTATGGATTTTTTTCTCTTTTTATCATCAGATTTTGCTATTCCATAGATTGGATTTTGTCATCATGCAATCATTCTTACTGCTCTTCTCTGGTCACTGATCAGATGGTCCACCTCTTTGAAGCATTGTGCCCCAAGCTGGTTACAGTTCTCCAGCTGGCCCTTTAGAAAGTTGAATAAAATGAAAAAATTACAATACCTGTTTTATATATGATAATGCTATGTATATGTCCCTGTATAATGTTACAATATGAAAATACTGACTTATATCTTTAATGTTTTTCATCATAGATACATATTTTAAATCTGAGATTTTTTAAAATTATGTCCTTGTAAAAACTGAACTTCAACAATTAGATCTATTAAAAATAATTTAAAAGAAACTTTATATTTATTATATCTAATGTGAAACTGCAGAGTGAACTTTCTTTTTCTCCACTAATTGTCGTTGGATTTTTCAGTAATGGCTGTTGCGCCTTCCACCCATACAACACAAACTTGATATGTCCATCTTGATAATATTTCCTTTTGTAGTTGCAGTCTCACTCATGTCTCTTGCTATGGATTTGTTAGGGCAATGGCAAATCAAATGAGGTATTGTTCAGATAATTGGATCCCTTTAAATCAGTGACTCTTCAATAAACATGTAATTCTTCACATTTTCATTGGCTGGGAAATTTTGATTCATATAATTACTGGAACTTTATTTGTAATTATTTTGGTTCTATGCAGATCCATATTCTTTGATGGATAGTTGTGGTTTATAGCTTGCAAGGCATGCGAATGAGGAATCAGGACTTAGGATGCTTTGTGTTGGAACTCCATTACCAGTCACAGAGTGGAATGTTATTTAATTGAAACTAAGTTGTAAAGATAGAGGTATTTATTTCTGCCTTCTAAAAGGCTAAGGATATTCTAGTGTAAATACTGTTTTGGCATTTGTTCTTCACGTGTTATTTTTCCTCTCTGTATTACTTAGTAAAACTAATCAGTCCTCACATCTATCCTTTCAAATTTCACATTCTGGTCTAGGAGTCTTGCTCTGGGCCAGAACTAAAAGTTTGAGTACTTCTCTCCTTTTGTTTTATATCTACCTCACCTTTTGCTTTAGTTTATATCTTAGTTATGATTTTTTTTTTGATCATTTGTTTAAGGATCTCCATGATGATTTCATTGTCTTTATTTCTATGTTTCCCTTTCAAATTTCTATCAGTTAAAACTGCTGCCTTTTAAAAGCCTAATGTTACAGTGCTTCCCTTGGTATTATGTTTCTTTCTGCTCCCATATTTGCTCTGTGTTTTGATTTTAGTACAAATGGGACCACTCCTGCTTTCATTTGCATCAGTTCCTTTCCTATTTGTAAATTATCCAATTATATTCCACCTAAGCCAACGCTATTCATTTCAGACTGCTTTATTTGAAAGTGGTCTTCACAGCAATAAGTTAACATCTCCGATTGACAGACTTGAAAGAAGGTCTGTTAACCAACAAGGAGTTAACCAACTCTTTTCAAGTGAAAGATTCATATACATTTGTAAAACGTGTATTGTAAAATGTATACTTTCATACAGTACTATGTATACAATATGTGTACAATATTATGTGTGGAAGTATAATAATTCTAAGGATTTTTTTTTTTCTGAATTCACACATGGGACAGCTGTGGTGATTGTTCTTCTTTGCCCATCACACTTACATAGCTTTTACATACGTGCTAGCTGGTTTTCATGTGAAATGGTTCATACTAGTTTTCAAGTGAAAAACTAGTCGATGCAGCCATTGCTGCATGTGTTCATGTAGAGCTAAGAGATCAACTCTTCCATTTTCGTATTGTGCATCCCAACTGCCTAAAAGTCATGCTATGTGGAAGACAATGGCAGTGGCAGGACATTTGTGACCTTGTGGCACCCAGTGTTTGATGTGCGGACTTGTTTTGTTTTTCATATAATTAATTCAGTTAGTCACTATGCAATGTAAGTAGTCTGAATAAAGTAGAGTTAGACTGCCCACTCCTGTCTTTACCAAAGGAAAGATAAATTCAGGCATGTGGGATGAAAGAAAGAAGATTGTCAGGGTAGAGCACAACTTTGGTGCTGTGGCCCACATCTCTCCTAACCCTTGACATTTGCATTCTTCAGGTGGTCTGAGCTCTGGAGACAGCATTTGGGTTTGCTCTCATGGAACATGTTATGCATGGTCTGTCATGTATCCCTAATGACCGATACAGATTGATGTCTATGGGGAAAAGCCCTCCTTAATGACACCAGGAGTTGAAACAAGCCCCTGTTACGGGTGTTTTGTTCCTAGCTCTCAGTCAGCCAAATAATGGACAGGAAAAATGAAAGAGTTGTTTTTGAAGCAGTATTTAGTATCCTTTAAATCGGGTCATATAGAGGGGAGCTAAATTTGGCTCTATAAAATGAAATATGTTAGCTGCTAAGTTATTAGTGCCCTGTATTTATTTAGCATCCTTCACATGGGGAAAAAGTAAGACACTAAACAAAACAAACAAACAAAAACAACAAAAAAATAAAATCCCAAAACAATTAGAGTGAAAAAAATCTGGTAATTAACTATTATTTTTCACAAAACTAGTCTAATTACGAATCAGTCATGGTAAAATGAAAGGTCAATAACTACAGATGCATAATTTCTCTCTGATAGATTGCTGTTTGAAAATAGGTTTGTGACAATTATGTGATTAATTTCCTTTTATTAAACAGCATTATGAGACTTCATGTTGCATTCATCAGTTTATTACTGTTACTCTTTCTCTTCAGTTGCAAATTAATCCTGGATAACATCAGGGCAGAACAGAAGCTCAGGTAGATTGAGGATCTCTTCTTCAATTGTTGTTTGTATTTCAGGGAAGACCACAGATCTGAATCAAAATCAGAGCCTCAGAATGCTGAAACTGGCAGTATCATCCTAAGCAAAAAAACAAACAAGCAAACAAACAAACAAAAAAAACCAACAAAGTAACACAGTAAAATAAAATAAAAGTAAAAGTAAAATAAAAGTAAAATAAAATAAAATAAAATAAATGCTTTAACTGCAAGGAAATGAGGACCAGATCCAGTAAAATCCTTACATTCCTAAGATGAGGCACATGAGGAATGTAACTACATAAGTTAGAAAGTAGTGATCCAGAACAGCTCTCCCCACTTGCCACCCAGCCCTCAAAGTGCTCTGCCTTTTTATCTTGAAATTCTCCAGACACAAAGAGTTGCTGTCCTGGACAAAGAGCATTTCACCAGCTGAGTAGCTCAGGATCGCTTCCATGCCTGAGCTTGTTGGGATCTAGGAACCAGGCATTCTTTTCCACAAATTCCTGTAACATCAATACTCAGTGTTCGCTTAATCACGCCCCATAGGCTTGGGCTCAGCACAGCATTCAGTGGCCACCACCACCTTCTGGAAACAAAGTTGTAGAAGGTCATATGTTATATTCTGACCTGTCTTGCAGCCTGGTGGTAGGAATGAATGCTCAGGATGGTAATACAATGTCCAATGCTATTTACTCTTCTTCTTGAAAATAACTCAGTTTCAAACATTTCAGTCTCTTGCAGGTTTGTGTTCTACTGCTAGGCAGGGCTGAAACACCCTGCAGTTCAGCTGTTGAAACTGAACCCATTGCACATCCTGGCTGTCTACAGCTTCTAATCAAGATGCAGAAGACTGACAAATCTTTTTTGCTGGATTATTTGCATATTTTGATGTTAGGTTACATGAGTGAAATCCTTCTCGATTCTTTGTAACCATCTAGATTTCTTAGATAATATATTCCCTGAGGTGGGTGCTCTCAACACATTTGTCCTCAGCTGGCAGGCCTACAGGTTTTATCTTCCTCATGTGGTTTAGAGAAAAAGAGTTTATCTTCTTCGTGTGCTTTAGTGTTGTCCAGTAAGGTAAATAAGGATGTCTCAGGGCATGGGAGTTGGCTTTTGCTGTCAAGTCTCGTGGAGGGATTGCAGTTGGAAAGGAGTTGGGTCATCTTAAATTAAAGATTCTTTGAATAGTGTTAAATGCTTTGCTACTCCATTTGGAAAGATTATAAGCTGCCGTGCTGACTGGCTGTGATAGTCATTAGAGAACTTTCTGGGAAAATACAGTCAGTGAGAGACAAAGGTTTAGCAGTAGCATTTGAAGGCTATTAGGGAGCCTTGAGCAGCGTTATCTTTCTGTCACAGTCTTTCACGGATCTCATACAACTGTAGGTAATTCTGGGCTTCTTGGTCTGAGCCAGCTGGAGGATGGACACACAGCAGGACGTGAGGGGGCAGAGGTTCTACTGAAGTGATTTTTATAATAAATGTAGCCAAGTAATCATTCGGTTAACTTGTTATTCAACCAGTGCACTGTAGTCTTTGGCCTTAAATCCAGCTTAGCATGTTGATATGTTTCGGTTGCATAGTGCTACCAGCGAAGATGACTCTTATTTGACATATGCAGCCATTTGGAAACTTATTTTATGTTCAGAAACTTATTTTGTGTTCAGCAGGAATGTTCGAGTATGCAGCCGTTGGAAAAAAATAAAATAGGGATTTGGAGTTAGAAAAAGAACAGAATCTGGTTGTCTTCTGGCAAGTTTTTTGGTTCTGGTTATCTGCAAAGCATACACCTCTTGTCAGTATAAATAGGGAGTGCCTGTATAAACATTCTTGTTTCGCCTGTTCCACATAATAGTTTCTTGTATCATATTTCTTTTGACCTCGCTATCTGAAACCAATTACAGGAGATCCATTTGGGCTGCATCTATTTTCATAAGAAGCCCAGGCAGCAGTGTTTTTCTCAGAGATGAATATCAACATCAAATATGCTTCTGAGTGCTTTGTTATTTATGTTTCAGAGAGATTTTGTAGCCTTCAGCTCTCAAGAATGTGTCACGCTGTGCTGTTTATACATTGACGATATTAATGGGCATAGATGTCATTTTTCATTTTAACATCTCAAATGCAACAGGCTGATAGGTTAAACATTCCTATTTTTAAAGGAAAGATATGAGTGACATCTGTTTCCTAAAAATACACATATATTTACTTTTTTAAAAAACAAAGTAATCAGTTTACCTTCTTTTAGTGGCAACTTTCACTTTATTAAAATGATAAAACTTTTAAAAATTATCCTAAGGCATGCTTAAATCAAATACAAGGGTTTGGAATACAAAATAAAAGCAGGTCATGTCTCCTAGAATTATCTCCAACAAATTGCAAAATCTACTGCAATTTATCAACTTTAATAGGGTGAGTTATATGCAATTAATTTCATTTTTGTTCTGCTTACATTTTAGCTATGCCAAAGCTGCACAGTAAATATTAAGAAGTAGTGTTCCTAATAAATATTTTACTAGAAGACACAGTGAGTTCTGGAAACCATATGCCCAAATTTGCTGCTTATGCAGCCACTACTTAAAGCATTATAATGATTTTCATTTGCATTATTAAAATAATTTCTAATCCTCAGTTCTTTTTATTGTTTTTGTCTACATTGACTTTTTTTGTATAGTTTTACTAATTTAGGTAACTTAATTAAGGAAAAGTGCCTAGTAAATTTGAAACAAATGTTATTGGAAACTGGATATGATTTTGACTGTCTAACAATCCGATCTTGCTCCTGTTAATTTGAGGTAGGACCCAACATGATTTTGATCTGCTAGATTTATAAACGTCTGTTAGTTTGTCTTCACTGAACTGTTTTAAATCATGGGTTATTATCAAATTAGTTCATTGGAGTTTTTTTTATTTATAAATGATATGTGGGATTGGTGCTTACTTACTTGAAGGGTATATGTTAAACTGTTAATTTCTAAAGACACTTTCAAGCTGTCAATTTGTTTTGCAAAGATTTAATAGCAGCAAATGAATCGGTAGAACTGAATGTTTTATAGTCTCATAATCCTCACTTATGAATAATGTCAGTAATAATTCTTTGAAATTAACAATGTGTTTCTGGGAGATTGTTTACTGAGCAGCAAAATCTAAAGTTAAGCAGCACACTGGGAGGAAAAAGTACCATATGACAACTGCTATAAGAACAAAGGCTGACAGTGATTTCTCCTTATGAGTTTTAAATCATCTCTGATCTCTTGAAATTGTTTTCTGTTCTTCTTCTATCTCCTGTGTTTACAATAATCTAAGCTGCCACAATAAGATCACTGAAGTATTCAGGTAGTCATCATTTGTAAGACATTCTGTATTAAAAGATGAGCCTTTACTCCTTTAAAAATATCTCAACCAGCATATATAAATCAAAATAGTTTAAGTAGAAGAGCCTTTTATGCAAACATACCCTGTTGTGCTGCCTTGCTTTTTCATAAAGTGGGACTCTTTGTAGTTAGAGGTAGGAATTCATACTTACACTGGTTCCATGGGAGTATGCTAGCCACAATTTGAAATTATACTGGCTAGCTTAAATCTAAACCACATCATACTATAATCCTCTAATTTTCAAGTACTGTAAATGTACAGCTTTACCAGATGCTTGCTTGCTTCTTTTTTGTATTGGCGTGAGATGACTTTGCTGCTAAGGAAGACTAGGACACTGAAACAACTTGCAGAGTGCTCTCTTTATTTTCAAGCATGCATCAGCATTAAATCATTGCAGTTTCTTTTCCAGATTAAGTCCGTGTAATGAATTTTCTGCTACTGTCATAATAAAAAATAATTATTTTTAAGGTTTTTCCCATTGTCTAACCGCAGATCTTTTCACTGGTTCTTGTAGCAATATTCTCCCAATTGGTGAGTGTAGTTTCCCTGTATAGTCTCCTATTAATTCGGGAGAGCAATAGTTTTCTCTCTTTCATTCAAGTTCCCCTTTCAGAGACTTCTGAAGATTGGGAAGGATTATAAATTTGCTGTAGATCTCCTGTTAATGCATTTAATCCATGTTTTGTGTTTAAACCACTGCAAGATGTTGTGACCATACCCTGGTGCCCCTGAAATCAACAGATATTTATCTCTGATCTCAGACAGAGCAGGATTGTCCTTTAGGATCTGCTCAAGAACTGTGAGTGCAGAAAAGATTATGCTGTTCACATAGGAAACCAGGCATCCAGTGATTCCTTGGTAACAAAATATTTCAAGTGCACTTTGAAATATGTTAACTTTTATTTATTTTTGGAAGGGAGAAGCTAGTTATGTGTGTCTCGTTGCTTAGGTTCAGAGGAATGTATAGTCTTTGTAAAGCTGACCTGTAATTATTTGAGAATTTGATGAAACAATAAGAGTATTGTTGTGGGAATGTCTCCAAATGTTAAAAGTATGCTCTGCAAACTTTGTACCAGAGCCTTCTATGGGGAGACGAATCAATGTTGTTAGGAGATGGTGCTAGTGCATTCAGTTTGTTTACTTTGGTTTTCTGTGTCTGCCTGCCTTCTCAGAAAACTTGCTTGGAGCCAGACTGTAGCAGCCCTCTCTCTGTCTTTTCATAATTGATCAGGGGATGACTGCCTTCCCTGAGGGTTAAGACGTGGCAACTTTTTCTGTTTGCTCAGCATCTCAATGCAGTAGTTCAAACATTGTTCACACCAGCTGGCAGTGTAATGCCATATGCACATCTTGTCAAAGCAACTGTTGTCATGGATACTAGAAACTATCTTAAAAACCAGCTCATTTGAGTCTAATCAAAATTGTACCTTTCTTTATCAGTTGGGAATCTTTATTATTTTAGGGAGTGTAGATCAAATTGCATTTATTGCAGTGTATTCTTATGTACAGTATGTTTTAATAACATAGATAATAGGGTGATGCATTTTAAAGCTGTAACTTCTATTTACTGAACTGATTTTTAAGGAAAAAAATAGAGTTTTCCAGGTAGTTTCTGTTCAAAATGTTTTGAATTAGTTTTTTTTTTTTTTTTNTTTAATTTTTTTTTTTTTTTTTTTTTTTTTTTCATTTCTTGATAAATACTGCTTTATAATACTTGGCATTTTAAAAATAATGTTATAGGGAAAAATAACGTAGATTAGCCTTCCTTGGTTAAATGGAGTGTTTGTTTACATTTCATATGTTTAACTGTATTTTGCTGAGTTGGAATGAAAACATAAAATAAATGAAAACATTTTATATTCTGATTGGGATGCTGTCATGCTGGAGCCTGATCTGATTGGCTGGGGAATAATTTCTTTGTTCTCTGATTTTCCTAAGAATGCAAATGAAAACCACTCATTTTTATTTGGCATTAAAACTGCACTATATTTTGTCAAAGGAGAGGTTTCTCCTTGAATTGTAAGTACAAAAAGTGTTTTTAATCTTCAATGAATATCCTTATTAATTCACTTTCAAGATAATCTGATGTTGATTTGTCAAATTTAATTACAGCTTCCGGTAACACTTGAAGTCTACTTGCTTTTGCTTCAAAATTGTAATATGAAAATGCAAATTGAATGATAATTTACATGGGAGTGGGCATTTTAGTTGAACACTCAAAGACAAGTTCCTTGTGGAAATGAGGCTATTGATGCAGTTTATGATTTTTCCTCTTCAAGCACTTTAAACAAATTAACTTTATTTCCTGCAGGATTTCATGTACATCTATAAATTCTGATGAAGTCCTATATGTGTACTTTCAGAGGATCTTTTTTATGCTTCAAGTAAAACAAATCCAAACTGAAGCCTGACATCTAGCAAATACAAATCAGAGATTGCATTTGTTCAATTGGACTTTTATGTAATATTAACGATGAGTAGCTGATCTTTTTCTAGGAAATGATGGAATTTATTTACCTTTTTGTTTGTTTGTTTGGTTTTGTTTTTGAACTTTTAGGCACTCCAGGCAGCAAGACAGCTGCTTTTACAGCAACAGACAAGTGGACTGAAGTCTCCTAAGGGCAGTGATAAACAGAGACCACTGCAGGTTAGTAAAGGATCCTTGCCTTTGGGGCCTCACTCGGAGGGAGGAGTGCTGTGCTTGCTCACACATGTAGTGTGCGTGTCTTGGCCTGTGCTCTGATGCTGTGTGTGTGCATATTCACATAAAGGACGTTATAGCCTTATGTGCTGGTGACTTCCAATTCACAGACAAAATTCACCAAAAGTTACAAACGCCTTTTGTGGTTATAAATACTTAAAAGGTCTGTTATAATAAACATCCATGTGGACTGAGTTCAATAGCTATGATATTAAAGAATTAATTATAGGTATGTTGCAAGATTGGCATGATATTTTTATACATACATGGATTAAATTGTAGAAGTGGCTGTGTTAAGACAAGGAGTAAAACAGTATCCAGGAAAAAATAAGCTAAACAACCTATCAATACTATATCTAAGTGACAAATAGGGAATTATTCAGGAAGTACCAAGACAACTGCATGAAATTACGAAAGAGCTGCTTCTGCCTTTTTGGAAAAATATGTCATAGGGTTTTGCACTTGAATGCTGTTGGGCTTCAGAAAGTGTTAGGGAGAATAAGAGTTCTGTTGCTGAATAATTATTTTAAATGTGTTATTGGTAAAACTTCATGTAACGTTCATGGATGGGAAGCATTTTATTCTTGGTTTTTTTTTTTTTTTGAGGTTTCAGTTCATTTGTTGTTAATTCAGAGTTTCATCTGAAGTTGCATTCAGCTGACAGAACTGGTTCTCTCATTGTATATAGACCAAATAGGAGTGTTTAATTGCTGAATTACAGTCTATTGCAGACAAAAGATGTACATAAGAGATTATTTTATTTTGTTCAGGAAGTAAAAAAGTATAATTCCTGCTATTCTCTTCCTCATATATTTTTCTGGATGAGCCTTTAACCTATTGGGATATCCCTTGTTTTTTGATGGAATAGCGTATTTTTATTTAATTTTTAGTTTTAGATGATCATAGTGGAAGGAGGACCCCAGACACTAGAGTTTTATCTTTTCCTGCACCAGTGAAATGTTGTGAGATTTGATCACTTGTGCAATTTTTGTGTATAATTCAGTCCTTTTTTTTGATGAAATTTCATGACACAATGTTAGGCATAGTACACAGTTCCACATTCCACATCATCTCTCTTCAAATACACGTTTAAAATTATATTTGTTTGCTCAGAACCAAACAAAAACATAGGAAAGTGAATAAAGAAAATGGGGGAAAAAAAAGAAAGAAAACATGTCAAGTCAGCATCCTGGCATGCTGTGCTCTTAGTAGTGCAGTCTGGAGGTGTAGAGCTCTGGGACCATCTCAACTTCCTACTCTCTGCCTTTGACTTTGCTTTGTCAGTATCTTCTAGGCTGAAGGCACACAAGAAGAGTGGTCATAAATGCAGTAGCTTATGAACTATGTATTTTTTTAAGTTTTCAGGAGGGATATTGATGACCTTGAAGGGTTGAATCATAGGGATAGTTGATTTAATGAATATGATGAAAGTAGTTCATTCTGCCAGCTCCTTATTCTGAAAGACAAGGTCAGCTGTAGTAGGAGTGTACAATGACCTTCTAGCCTGAGGTCTCTGAACTGGCCAGCACCAGATGCTAAGAGATGTATATGAAACAGGCAAAAATATCACTGTTTTCCCGGTATACTTTTCCCAGTGATGCTAGCTTACTCTAATTCTCCAACTTGTAAACTGCAGCGGTTCAGGAGCTCCCAACTTCTCTGTTCACATTCTCTACCCATTCATAAATCTTCTTTTCAAGGCTGAAGAGATTTGGGAGTGCACTACTTGTGGTAGACATCAATGAAAGGAGAGAAAACCACCTCTGGAGACAAAGACAGTCACACAGAGAACCAGAGGGATGATGAGATGGGGAGAGGGAGTCTTGTGCTTTCCTACTCCCAAAGGACTAACCCTGGCCTGATGCCTTATAAATGTCATGGGCTGGTGTATTGTAGAGATGGCCTGTATCATGTCTTTGCCAGGAAGAGTCAGTGCCTCATGAATCATACTTGTGAGGTGGGAAGAAGCAAATCAAATAATTTTCTTTTCAGAATTGTTACATGCTCCCTAAAGCCAAGACTATTGCTAGTGTTTCCAACTTTTCTTCCAGTGATCCGTATGTGCACTGTGCCTCTCATTAGCCTTGGACACTTCATTTGGTTCATTTTTAAATGAGAGGAAAATGGAATATGCTTCCAGACTTTGGTTTATGTATCAAATAACATGTAAATTCAGGTATGAGCACAAACTCCATTTATATTTTCTTCCTTAGTGAAAAGGATGTATAAAGGTTTTGAAAATGAGTCCTTGGAGCTTTTCTGTTTCTGTCTTTTACTGTTACTACAGAGCTTTTCATTGTTCATTATGTAGTGGAAATTCACGTTTTGAGCATTGTGAGGCCTGTTTGACCAAATACTGTAATATGAGTCATAAACTTGTACATTATTATTATTTTATTATGCCAAATTTAATGGTAACTTTGGCCAAAATCACCTAGCAGTAGGAATCACTAAATGTGTATAAGCAATTTGAGGTTTATAAGACAAAAATACTTGTGCTTGTGTTTGTGCTTAAGGAAACAGACTTCTCCCAATATTTTAAAATACTTTAATATTAGTGTATTTCTAATTTCCGCTAATTTCAGACCAATTTACTAATCTGGCAACTGGAGATATGGTAGAACTGTACTACAAATTATTAAAAACCTTATAAAACTTTTAAAAGTAGCTCACACATCTGCAGGCAAATGTGGGTGTTAGGTAATACTTGCCATTGCGCCTCTCATGTGCTCCATATTTTGACGTAAATTATGCTATTGTTCCACATGCCAAAAACATAAAAATGGTATTAATTTTTAGTGGCCATCTTGTTGTATTTGGTGGATATTCTGGGGAAAGTAGTGAATGCTGTTTCTATACACGTTTTCTCTGTTACTGTGTAATACATCAAGTATTTTAGTGACCTACAGCACCTACTAGCTAATCAGCAAGTTGAAAGCTTATTGAAGAAACCTTCAAATTTGTGTCCACAACTTTGCAAAAACAGGGTGTTGGGTAAGTGGCCAAGTTCTACTGTGCTTTCCCAAGGGGATGGCTTTAGAGAACCTCTGGGATTTTGCTAGAAGAATTTGAGTGTTTTTTATATGCTTCTCATGAGAAATCTTTCTAAATTTACTACTTGCTGTATGATTGATTGTAAAAGAGAAATGCTTTGGTTGGCAAATTTATTCGTTTTAGTTTTTAATACAAAAATTATCCGTATCTAGTAGTTTTCCTGTATTTTCAGGGGGTAGAGATTTATATTTAGATTGTGAGTTAACAGAATACCTGCAAAAATTATCATTTTAGATATACGCTTATCTTGATCTACTATTACTTTTTGATTTACATTTTTCTGGGTTTCAGACTGCAGATGGCATAACCATTAGCATGTCTTATGCAAAACAGAAGGAGAAAAACATCCCATCTGACAAGCTTGAGTACCAATTGTAGTAGTGATTTTACTTTCATGTATAGATATCCGTATAAATGTATTTGAAGCATTTTTATATATGCCATTCATTACACTGATGCACCAATTGAATGGATGCAATCAGTACATACATTAGTTAATGACATATTGTGGAATAGCTAAGGAGGGGTTGGGATGGGAGTTGAGGATAATGTTAACCTTAGCATTATGATGAGATAATAGCATTTACTTTCTTACTTTGCATCCTGGAAAACATACTGCAGTAGTAAGGTTAAGATTTCCATGGTACAGGTTTTTGTTTGACAGTGTTTTTCTTTGCTAGAGAAGGTGAGATTGTGGCATGGTGAAGCAAGCTGATTGCTTTCATGGATTTCACTCCATATTACCCCTTTCCATAATAAGTATAATAGGGGAAATGTCACTTTGACTCTTAGAACCTGTAGATCGTTCTCCTCTGGCAGGAAATCACTGGCCACTAAAGAATCTTGTGCCATATAGCCTGGGCAGTGACGCTGGCAGCTTTGTTGTTCTTACACTGACAGTCATGAGTTATGACAGTCATGTGGTTCTTCAATAACTGTGCAGAGCACAAGCATAATTCAAAGGTCAATGCTATGAATTTGCTACCACAGGTGGGTGTTCATGTATAGCATTGGAGTTATTTCCCTTTGAGGTAGGCAAATCTTGATGTTGAGACTCATCTGTCCGTAGTACACATACTGTTGTAGGCTGCACAGCATAGTGGTTTGGACAGCTAGTTATAATTTTATTTGTTTTCTCAAAGAGCTATGAAAAGCCTAGCCATTTCTATTCCTTGTAATGCCCTGTAATGAAGTAGTTTATTTTCATAAAGTCAGACTTTGAACTTTATCTTGATTAGAATAAATAGATTATTACTTTCAATCCCATAAGTTAATGTATCTACAATAAACTAGTTAGTTATTTTTGCCTTCATGCTAGGAGATTTGTTGTTTCAGCATTAATACTAATGCATTCTGTGTTAGGATGGCATGTCAGGAAATCATGACTCCTGGAATCAAATGGTTAAGCTCAGTGTGTACCAAACCTGTTGTATAAATATCATGCTGTATGGAGTGTTGAGTTGTTAAGGTAAGCTTTGTTTATTTAGCATGAGCACTTCACTGAAGTGTAATCATTTGATAAAACTTGGAAAAAGTAAGTATACATTTTAGTTTAATTACTTAATGTTTATTGCATTATCGCATGGTGTTAGAAGAACTGCATTTTTTAAAAACATCTACAGGCAAAATGGAAAAACTTAGATTTTACTGATAAGTAAAATGGTCTATATCTGAACAAAGTGATCTTTAGCTCTGATTTGACAGAGCCCATTGATCATAGAAAATAATGTTATCCTGGATGAAAAAAGGGAAAAAGGAAAAATAATTATATTGAAAAAACTCAATATCTAGAATACTATGTGTTGACTGAGATTTGAATAGTTTTTTTGAATAGGTAGAATAGGTGGGCATGTGAAAGAGGAGGTACTAGTGGTGGTCATAGGGTATATTTATATGGTATGAACTGTGGAGAGCAAAAGGATAAGAACTGGATTGGGTATTGTGGGCACACTCTTTTCTTCAACACTTGGAAAATGTAGTGCGAATATATAATATTCGTAGTCTGTTTTAGTGAATGTATCTGCCTAGTCTCCTTGCTTCTCTGTTACTCTCTCCTAGTTTGGTCATCTCCCTTTGGATCTGTATTTGAGTCTGAATTTAAAATTCATTGCACATAATAAATTAGCAAACATATCATTAATATTGTAACTTTTAGTTACTTTTTTAAACATACATAAGGAGCTGTTGAGAGATAAGAAATTGGGAATGTGGGGAAAAATAAGCAAAAAGCACTGATTTTAAACGTTGTCCTGACTTAGCATGCTCTGCCTGCAGCTGAACCATGCATGTGGAATGTCAGTAAAAAAATTCCCAGTTTAAAAACAGCAAAAAAGTGTTATGGATATAACTTAGATTGAGTTTTCTTTGCATTACGTTCAACAGAAAAAGAAACAAATCTAGCTGGTCTAAAACTGTCTTTCCAAAAACTATATGTTATATATTTGTATTGATCCAATGCTTGCTGCTAAGCATAGGTAGTAGGAGGATTTTGTACATTCTAGAAAGCACTGATTTAGAAAAATGCAAATGCCTGATATATAGTGTAAGAAGAGAGTAGTGATAAACAGTCTTTTTCCCTCTTGAGTATAATTCTGGAGGAAATGTGTGGCCTACATATAAGCAAACATTGAGGCTTGGGGTAAATTAAATTTGGAAGATAGCTGCTGGAAAGGCGTAAGTCCCATTTTCCCTTGTAAGTCTGTTAGGAGGAATATGTAGTTATCCTCTAAGGTGCAGAAATTTGCATCAGTGATAGCCACTCTAAAGACAAGGATAACCCCAAGAGATGGAGAGAAGGCAAGGCGTTCAAAATAGGTGAGGTGTGGGGGGAGGGAAAGGAGAAATAGCTGTATTCAAGCTTCTAGTGATGTAGAAGATAAGAGGTCCATTTAAGACAGAGGGATAAATACAGTAATAAAGAAAAAAGCTGGACAAAACTCATTGATTTACAATGCAAGTGTCTGTATAACACACTTGCTGGGAAGTCCTTATTTATATAGATATGAATCCACTCCAAAGTCTTTTGTCCTGTCTTTGGCAAGCTGTTTTCCTGGGGTGACAACCCATATTTTGCATCTTTTGCCATTTTGCTGTAGTAACTTTCAAGAGTAGATTTACTCTTAAGTCACTTTTCACTCTTGAAAACTTCCAGTATTAAAAAAGAAACCTTTAAAGTGACACCAGTTAGTGACTTCAAACATAGCTATCATGTTGTAAAAAAGAACCCAATATTTGTATAATTAATTTTGTTATACATATTTATGTCCAGTTTGACTTGTTACGGTTTCCTTTTTAATTTAAATATCTTTTTTTGTCTGTCACCTTCAGATATTATTTTTTATTAATAGAGCAGATAGTTGTCATTTTTAATGCAACAAAATATTACAGCTAACCTTATGTATGAGCTTTGTAATGTGAAAAAAATGTATACTGGCACTTTTCTAATGGAAGTGATTGCATAATGGCTTCATCTGTGTCTAACTGAGAGAAAAAAAAAAAACCTTTCTAGTGCAGGCATCACATCTTCATCATGAACATATTGTTGCAATATTATAAAAATTTTGGTAGGCAGAGGAAAGAAGTATTATGCAAGTTGTGTTTACAGGCATTGAATATGCAGAATACTAATTAGGATTACTGTGTTATCTGGGATTTCAGGAGGCATGTTAATATTAAACATATGTCTGTGCAGCAATCTGATGTGTCACTCCATTACTGTCACCTACATCACTATCATGTCTTTCCTTTCCACCTTTCTCTTGTGTTGATTTTCCTTATGTAGGTACTTCTAAAGGACTAGGAGGAGAGGGGAGATGAAGCCCAAATGCACACACTCCAGTCCTTCAGAAGGGGCAACATTTTAGAGAGAGCGCCTAGGTCTTTTCACTACAGCTGTTACGTAGCAGACCCACTGCAGCTTTTACGTAGCAGACCAGCAGACCCATCTTTTACTTGTGGCGCAATCTGTAGCCCATCTCATCCTAGGAAATGTTTCTGTGTATGGGATGGATGTACTGGTTTTTATGTGCTGAACTAAAAGAGTCCAAGCTCTCCAGAGAAGTGTCTTTGCCTTGCTGGAGAGCCTGCCAGCCCTCACGGTGCAGCCAGGATGTATGCACCATTGCTCCTCTCCATGCTGCATGCGTAGTTCCTCTGTGGTGATGGGAGATGGAGGTTTCCTTGAACCAATTCTCCTGACTCTTGCAATGGGTCGGATCAGCCTGATTCTCACTGGCTGGCTCATTGCCCAGACAGCTTGTGAAGAGCTCAGAGGGGATGTGCGAATGGTTCCCCTCCCAGTGTGCGGCTCTGTTAAAGAGCCTGCTCCCAGGCAGGTCCCTAATTTTGCTGGTTTAGGATCACACCACTCCAGTAAGACTCTCCTGATACTCTTGAATTTAAAAAAAAAACAAAAAACCAACACATGAGTGTACCTTCATTTAGAAATTCCCAGTGCAGGAAAACCAACGGAACAAAATATTCTGAACACTCTGGCCAGGTGTAGATTTTTTAAAACTGTTTCTAGTTAAATTACTATTAAACGTCTTTTTTTTTTTTCCCTAAGAGGTTTTTCATTTCAGCAGGCAATTATAAAAGTCAAGAAAAATTTCTAACAAAATCAAAATTCTGTGACTAAATAATGAAGAATCTTCAGTCAGTGGCAGCCAATGCACATTTCCACATGGACGTCCAGTCTCCCTACATAGCCATCCCATACATTCCTTGTGCAGATTACTTTTACTTTGTGAATTAAGTACTTGTCTTGAAATGTTCTAGTCATTAGACAATATTTGGTAGGAGGTTTTTTTGTTTGTTTGTTTGTTTTTGAGTTTGTTTGTTAATTGTCCAATTGCTTTACCAGGCAGGGGGACTTTACTGGGGATGGGGGGAGCAGTCTAATGAGGAATCCAGATGCAAAGATCATGCCATGATCAACACAGGTGTTAATTTCGGTTTATCTTCACTTTGGCTGTATACACGTAAAATGGAATTAAAAACTTAAAATTGTCCAGATGAACATACATATACTGTAATGCTGCAGGAAAAGCGTGTGAGTTAACCTGAGGCAGCAATCACACGATGGAGTGGAAAGCACATCAGCCCATCCTGTGTGAACTGTTGGGGAAGGGGGTTGTCCGACAATTGCCGCTTTGATGTTCTGGATCTTTTTATGCCTTCTTATGCTTCTAATACAATTTTCTTGAGACAGACAGATGAGGGTGTTATGAAATAGAATTAATGGTGAAAAATTTACTAAAGACTACTTCAGTGTTTTGCTACTTGATTATGTGAAGCTTTGAAAAGCAATTGTACGATAATAATATGTACAAAGGAAACTGTATGGTGTGCCAACAACGTCAATATGCTTCAAAGATCTCACTGTGAACCTGAAGTATAAATGAAGAATGAGATTCTCCCCTAAGTGTTCACAGTAAATCCATTTATTCAGGAAATATGCCTTCAGTAGGATAGGAAAGGCAGCCTTACACAGTGTTGAGGAAAACCAACACAGTAACCCAGTACAACAGAAAAAAATATCAAAATGAAAATCAAAATGCTTGTGGAAAAAGTCATTTTCAAATTGTGGCTGCTGTAGTTTAGTGTGCAGATTTGGGCTATAGGTTTGATGCTTAAGAATAATGACATTACCTACTTAAAGAAAAATATTTCCCAATATAAGATATGGTGTGAACTCATGCACAAAACAGTGTGTGTTTATGCTTCAAAAACAGTTCAGGATCCCATGGAAAACCTGTTTGAGGGCATGTCTCTGAAACGGAAATAATAATGCAAATTCAGAGGTGGATGGTGATTGATTATTGTGTATGTATATTAAAAAATTTCTTAATTAGAAAGGGTTGAAGCTGTATTCTGGGCAAGGAAGAAAAAATGCAAGCCTGCCATAACAGTTGGAAGCATGTGTTTCAGCCATGGAAAAGAAAGCAGGAGGACAGGGATCACAAGAGGGCTGGGCTTTGTACGAGAAGAAGTAGGTATCCTTCAAGAACAGAATTCTAGAAGTAAATTCTAATAAATTTTAGAAAGTATGGAAAAGTACAAGGTCATGTATTTAAGAACTTAGACAGATTTCTGCTTTAAGCTTATGTTCATCTCTTAAAATGTAAGAGAGAAGCTCAGTGTATCAGTTGCCACATGACTGTGAGCTACCAGTGATACAATATAGATGAGAAAAATGAACATGCAATCCTAAATGAATGTTAAAAGGTGTTTCCAATCAAAATAAGGAACTATTAAGGCCATTTTTGAAGGGTGTCTGTGAGACCTTATCTGGAATAGTGGAAGATACGCAAGCCACCTAATTACTGGTTCTTTGAGAAAAATAATTTAATTATTAATTTAGAAAGATGCTCCATATAGGATGAAAGATTTGAGGTTCAAGTACTGATGCTCTGAATTTCCATGGGGTAATGGTCTCTCATCATTTTGACCGTTGCTGATAGCTTAGCACATTCGCTGTATACCTCCAGTTAAGCTGTGTAAATTCTGTATAAATACTTATGACGTACAAGCTCAAGAAGTTTTTGTACAGACTAGATGCACAGTCTGGAAGATTGCAATTGCTCTGTCTGAATAATCTAATCTTTTTTTGTGGGCCAAGAAGCAAACTTTGGGAAGGAAGAAGCATCTTTTATATTTCTTAAGTACAATTTTAAAGATGAGAACAAATAGCAAAGCTAAGCATGAGTAACCTGTGGGAAAGAAAGTTTTTCTCTGTTCAGATAAGAGTTTCTGAAACACTGCTCTGGTAGAAGTAATGGGAACAAGAGCCACCCCCCCCACAGACACTACCTAACTTAAAGGCAAAGCTTAATCAGCTTAGAAAGGGACTTACATGAGACAAATTACGATAATAAAAAAATCAAAGACTCAGAAAATATCTTCTAGTCCAGTAGTCCAGTGGTTTTTGTTGTTGTTGTTTAGAGAGTCATTGAAACCAATAGCAAAATTCTAGGGAACAGAATAGTATGCTGATTTTTTAATAAGCAAATTACACCAAATCAACAGATTCATTTGAAAAAAGATCTTAAAGCCTCTTGCAGTTAAAGCATATGCATGAATTGCCTTAAAGGACATGACGATTGATTATTTTTTCAAAAGTTAACTTTTTTTCCTGTATATTTGTGGCCTGTTTCATGAACTGAAAGCTCTGATGAGTAGATGGCAAAGGTCATTTGTTAAAATACAGATTACATACACAGTATTTTATCTATTTAAATCCACTTTGAGTACATGAGTGTTTGGGATACTTTAAATCTCACTTGTTAGATCACAACAAAAAATAGTGATTTATACAAGCATATTCTAAGTAGCTGTATCTTTCATGTTATTTTATGTAGTCTAGATTTTTTTCAAGCTATTAGATACAAAAATGTATTAACTTCATAATTATCAGTAAAACATAGAAGATATACCATTGAATTAATAAGTATGGACATCTTTAATTAGAAGGCATTCGTTCTAAAATTAATTTGCTTTTCTCTGTAATAAATACACTGAAGAAAGAGGCACAAGCAAAAAGATTTTTTTTTTCTTCCCAAAATACCTGCTTTCTTAATGTTTTAGAGCATTTACAGTGTTGAGATGATTGTCTCACAGTACCTGAAAATATAGTGGATTAGTCTAACAGCCTACTGATGAGATCATTATTATTGCAACCATTTTAGGGCCTGGCATATAATATGACCCAACAAGTCTCAGAGCCAAGATTAAGAGAGGGGGCTCTTTTCCATGTTGGGAAAGTCATACTAATTTAGCATCTTGCAGAGTAGTTTAGTCTAGGAAAATGTTTGTTTTGGGTGGGGAATACTTTTATAGAGAGTTCTCCGAGTGATTATTTAGTCATTGTAATTTGACTGGGTTGTTAGTTTGTATTGTAATACTCCAGCCATACCCCTAGAAACAAATAGTTATGATTTTGTGTATGACTCTTTAGAATATTTGTAGTTATTGAACGTAAGTGATATTGTGTGAGACTTAATCCTTGTAATAAATAATGTCCTTAAATATATCCAGAGATAATATTGTATCAATAGCTGTTAAGACTAAAATTCATATCTCTCTTGGGTTTCAGTAACATTGTTCAAGATAAAGTAGCAAAACTTGCCAATTGTGTATAATGCTTGGACTGTCAATATAAAATACTTACCATATTTTGTTGTCCTTTACATCCAGTGATTGTTTTGACTATAAGTGTAGTAAGAGGGAAGTTACTGGAAATATTTTTGAAATGCTTGACCACAGTAAAGACATAATCTGTAAAATAAATTTAATAGTTTAGTGTAATGAAAACCCACAAAAAAGATTAGATTATGCTTTTATTACATGTGGAAATGATTAGCTCCTCTTAAGTGAAAACTCAGAATCACAGAATCACAGAATCACAGAATGGTTGAGGTTGGAAGGGACCTCTGGAGGTCACGTGGTCCAATCCCCTGCTCAAGCAGGGAAACCTAGAGCAGGTTGCCCAGGACCATGTCCAGGTGGCTTTTGAAGATCTCCACGGATGGAGACTCCACAACCTCTCTGGGCAACCTGTGCCAGTGCTCAGTCACCCACACAGTAGTTTTTGCTGATATTCAGAGAAAACTTCCTGTGTTTCAGTTTGCGCCCATTGCATTTGTCCTGCTGCTGGGCACAACTGAAAAGAGCACGTCCTGTCTTCCTTGCAGTCTCCCTTCAGGTATTTATACACATTGATAAGATCCCGCCTGAGCCACCTCTTCTTCAGGATGAACCAGCCTTTCCCAGCTCTCAGTCTCTCTTCATAGGAGAGGTGCTGCAGTCCCTTGATCATCTTGGTGGCCCTCTGCTGGGCTGTTTCAAGTATGTCCATGTCTCTCTTGTACTGAGGGGCCCAGAACTGGACACAGTATACCAATTTCTTGAAATTATTTTAGTGGTAGCTGCATTGGACACCTTCTTGTAGGTGAGTTAGGATCTGATGTATCGGAGAAGCTGATGTACTGTATCATTTACACAGAAATGGTTTCTCAGTTAAACCTCTGTGATTGTCTCAGAGTTTAGGAGGAACTCATAAACAGAATCCTATTTCAGGGAAGAATCCTTATTATTCAAATCACTCCTTTTCCCACTGAAACTGTCAACAGGAATTCTAAAAACGTTTTGAAAATGTTTGTTTTACCTGACAGATGTTTCCTATTTTACTTATTTTTCTTTCTTTCTTTTTTTTTTTTTAATTTATTTTTTATTAGACAGTAAACATCATTAGTGTTTAGCCTTTAGAGTGCTGCTGCTACAACAGCGCAGCAAGTAGATCTTTCCATTTTAGTTCTGGAAGATTTAAGTATTGTGATTTTCATTTCATTACATATCAACTTAGTCTTACTACTAATTATTTATTAAAATGTAAATTATATAAGAAGGGTATCTTTTATAGAATCATAAGTGGTATGTTTTCTGTCTTAGAGAAAAAACAGTGAGGAACTGTCAGTTTTGACAAATACTGGTCTAGACAGTTGGCTTGACTAGCAGTCCACAGCCAAAAAAACTCTATTTTTAAACTTAAAATGCATTAGATTATGTGACTATCATCCTCAGTATTGATCTCATTGTTAGGATGAAACTTTGATTCTTCATACTTTTAATATTTTATTATTTTTGCCATTGTAGTTAGACAATTTTCTTTTTTTTTTTTTTTTTTACTGTTGTAGTAGAGCTTTGTGTTAGATATTTGGGTCTTCTTATATTAATAACTGTTCAAAATTTTAATGTGAATCACATTTCCAGAGATTGTACAGTGTATTCTGGCAGTAGTAACAGAGTGCAAGAAGGAAAAAAGAACAGCAGAGACACACACAGACATGCATCATTGACAGACCCATTGAAGTGGGACTGAACAGCAGGCAGCAAGTTTATACTCATACATCTTTGAGTTTATTTCATGCCCAACTGTGTGAGCACAAGGTATAGGCGTACATTATTTATAATTTTCAGAGAATACCAAAATCCATTGGCTCAAGCGTTGAATAATACTGAGTAAAGGAGAAGAAGATATGATCCTTACAGATCCCAAGATATCTACTCTTTTATCATCACTCCAGCTTTTCTAGTCCATCTTTTGTGTTTTATCATTGCAGAGTTACCTTTTAGCTATAGTTACAAGTGCTGATTGTTCATGGGATATAATTTTTCCCTTGCAGTTCAAGGATTAAAAGACATGGACTTAAGCTAAAAGGGTGATGTAACAATATATAGCCAAGCTCTGGAACCCTGTGCTGCACGATGTTGTGGATGCTAAACACATATTGGCTCAAAAAGCAAGTGAAAAAATTAATGAAAGAAAAATCCATTAAAGGGCTGCTAAATATAAAATGCAAATTCCATATTTTCATAGTCTCTAAACCCCAGTATGCTGGGGTGTGGGGATTGTCTGGGAAAGTGTCACTACGTCAGTGTGTCACCGTGTTCTTCTATTCTTCTCTGGACATGGTGTATTGAATACTGTCAGAGGCAGCCCAGTAGGCTAAATGATCATTTGGTCTAATACAGTATGACATTCTACTATCTTTCCAAGCAGCTTCTAGAAACCAGTGTATTTTCCTTTTGAAGACTTTTGCCCATCCAAGTGAACTTGACTTTCCTCCAAGAAAAGGCTGGTTCCACCAGCAAACTTCAAAGTCTACAAATCACAGTTCATAGCATTTACCAGAACTCTTTTCAGTCCTGCTTTGAAGAAGAATACCTCTAAAAGTATCTAACCTTTTCCAGTCCAACCTCTTAGGAAACACTTATTTTTGTGACACAACACTGACATCAGGATAACATAGAATGCATTTCACTAGCCATAATTACTGTGCATTGTGGTGGAAAGATTGGATTAATCTGATTAAGCTTAAGCAAAATAGTTGGATCCTCAAGCGATTTCGAGCTACTTAGCCACTTGCTAACACCACAGAGTCAGTCAGATGCTCAGTGTGTCTGAATCTGAAAGTGATCCAGAAGGGACCTTCCAAATAGGAAAGGATGTATCTGAATTGCATTGGGAGCAGCTAGCTGACTTTCCCACTGCTCTGCAGCTGTATCACTGCTTTGACCATGCAGGTGGTGAAATCAAGATCTATAGATTTCTGTTTACACACACAGGACTGCAACATCTCTCCTACTGTATGGGAAAAGGATCTTTCGAATTTCATGTCTTTAATTCCTGTTCAAATTAAGCCACAGTTAGTAAAAAGGAGAAAAAGAAAGTGAGGCTACTTTCTGTTAAGGAAAACTTGAAGTCCTTTAAGACATATGGGTTGCAAAGTGTTTCTTGATCATAGCTATCTGCCATGAAGGAATATAAAGTTCTTTGTTTACATTTTGTACTCAAACGAATGATTTATACTTGTCATTGTATGCAAAATGTAGTTCTCTCTAACATTAAAGCAAATATTTTTGAAATTTAAAGTAATTTTTCATGAAATTACAACAGACATTCATTTAGGAATAGACATGTAATATACATATAGAAATGTAGTAGACATATTCAGGCTTCCTTATGATGTGGTAAAAATGAACAATCTGAAAATTAGAATAAGTAGAATAGAATAGAATAGAATACTTCAGTTGGAAGGGACCTATCAAGTCTCTCTGCCTGACCACTTCAGGGCTAACCAAAAGTTAAAGTGTATTATAAAGGGTATTATCCAGATGCTTCTTGAACACTGACAGGCATATGAGTTTGCAATTAGCAGAATTTTCATTCATTTTTTGCCTTATTTATATAGGTGAAAGTTTTACAAAAGGCAGTGATACATTTTTCTAATAAAGAAGATTTCATGGAGGAGTGCTTCCTGCAGAAATGTCTGACATTTCATACTTTGTACTTCTGGATGTCTTCTCTGTTCGCTGACATATCAGATGGTTGTCATTTTCCCTCTTCTTTCTTTCAGAGTAAGTTGTACACAGGACCATTGCAAAACTGAAAACCTATATCCTTCCTTCTTTTGGAGGTCATTTTGGAAAGGGCTCACTGTTTTTCGGATCCTCCAGGGATCCATCACTTTCTAATGCGTGTTCAGATATGAAAAATAATGGCAAAACCCCCATAAATCCTGAATAGTTCTATTAAAGTTTGCCTATTAAAGTGCAGTAAAATGATTTCATGTTTGAGAGTATTTGTAATGTTTTAAGGTACAAATAGTCACAACATTAATACCATTTATTATAAAACCAAGCTATATAATCTTGGAAGTTAAGAATTAGATTTAGAAAATTTCAAAACAATTTAGTATACAGAGTTTCTCAAACAGATTTGTTCCTGTAGTAAAATAATGAAAAAAAAAAAAAAAGGAACAGTCATTAAAAATCAGTTTGCACTAGTTTGGGTCTACAAATGCTGGCATATTTTAATATTAATGACATTAACATTTTAAATAAAAAAGTTAATTAACATTAACTTTTAAGTGGTATCTCAGGAGGAAATTTGGGGGGAACAAAGGGTTAAAACAAGAGCTATATCTGTTTTGATGCAATGCAAGCCCCTGCAATCCAAGAAAGTCAGTGAGAACAAGACCAAGGCTTTATTGGCATACTGCCTACATGGGAGATGCTCCTGGGGCTCAGTCAACCTAAGGGACTGTGCTTAACTCCATAAGCAAGAGCACTGGGTACTCATAGTATAGTATTTGTGGCTTAAGTTACACCTCAGAACTTTAATTGTGAGTCAGTGGAGTTTGTTATGGTCAGTACATTGTCCTTGATATTGCATAAACATTTATTTGATCCAGATACTCAATATCTTTCCAGCAGCTTAATGAGGTGTCAATATTTGCACTCAGCTAAGGAATATGAGACTACTTTTAGGTAGAAAACAATGAGATTTCCTAAGACACCAGCAGAACTACCACTCTGGGTTGTCTTCTTTTCTGAAGACTCGGGAGTTTTAGAGGGTGTTGCCTCCTTGATGGGGTGCCTTGCCTACAAGATGGTTATTTGGTTCTGTCTGGATGTCATCCCAGGACAGGAGATGAGATAAGAAATGAAGAAGAAAAACACTTTAGAATCTTTATTATTCATTTCAGTGTGCAGAGCTTTTTTTTGTTGTGGTTAAGATTGTGTGTTTCTGGATATACGGTGTTGCTAATTAAAATACCAGGTATACATTTAAAAAATGATTATTCAATGTAAAAGTAAACATTCCGTATGTTTGAACTCACTGAAAACAATTGTGTACTAGAGAGATACAATACTAGAGACATCTATCCCCCTCTTCCTTTGATAAGAGTGCTTATCATTGTGAAAACTTATGAAGGGAACTGAAGACATCATCAGGAAGAATGGCTGCTTTTATAAACCCAATGCAAAAAAGCATACACAAACTCTACAGCAATTGCTTTCAAGAATGGTCTAAGCTTTAAATGAAATTACAGCTTTGTATTTGGAAAAAGGAAGTGTGAACAAATTGATGGATGTATGATTTTATATCATTTGAGGTATCACATTTTTAGTGTAGTATTAAAAGATTCTCAACATAATGGGCATGTAATCCACCTTCTGCATGTTATATTTTATTGGCAGAATTATTTTTAACTGTGTTTGATGAGATCTTTGTCTTTTATTTTTTATTTTTTCAATTGTTCTTTAGCAGAATCTTGGTCTGTAGTAGTATCTAATATTAGGAGGGTTTTTTTTTGTTCTGAAACTGGGTATGTTTCAGGTGGCACCATCAAGGATGGTACATCAAGGATATATAAACCTTGATTTAATGTGCATGAGCTGTTTTTCTTTGTTATATCTTTTTTTTTTTTTTTTTTAAGTATGTGTTTCATTGATTTACATGGTGTAAGGTATAAATATAGTTGAAATGGTTGGATAGGAATACAGCAAACAGCGGATGCTTATACTTTCTTCTGGTGCATCAGCAGAGAGGAGTGGAGAGTCATTTCACTCCACTTGGGGAATGTTTCTTAGTGTGCTTTCTACCACGGTCAGCAGAGGCTGATGCAGTATCTTATCCAGTCGACCTATAAAGTTCTATTAAAATGCAGAATTTATTTTTCACCTTGAGAGGCTAAATATTTGGTGGTAGGAGGGAACAGGAAGGAATTTCCTAGTCCAGATTCCTGCTAAGTACCTGCTAGGAAGTGATATACATGTGTGTCAAAAGAAGTGATTTCCAAGAGTTACGCAGCGTGGCCTCTGCTTCACATTGCAGAATGTCTTTCTCTTACAACATCTTTTTTATAGTAGAGGAAAATGACAAATTGCAATTAAGTTAAATATACATATTCTAAATATAGAAAAATGTCCAAATTGCTTGGCTTACTCTTTGCCTATGTTCGTTTCTGATGACAGCTTACAGTGGCCCTACCTTTTGTCCAGGCTGGTTGTCATTTTTCTGTCCTGTAGTTCCCTATTTTGCTGATGGTTAAGATCCCCACTTGTCTGTGTTTGCCTAGAACTGCTTGATGAGACTTCAGGCTGATACTGTGCTCTTTGCTACAGTGAAAGAATCATCAGAAAGTACAGTATTACCTCTATTTCCTTTTTATATAAAACCTGTTGTATGGTTTTGGGTAGCTAGTATAGAGGTTGGTGTTTTATGTCCCAAAGCTGCTGTGACTGGACCATGGTTCAGTGATGGGGTGCATGTGGCATTGTTCAAACCTGTTCCTCTCAATTATAACAGGACTTAAGTTTATTCTGCTGTTAAGCATTTTAAGTACAATGCAACATTTGATCACCAGTCCTGGGCCAAAAGGATGTCCAGTCCTAAATCTTTACTCTGAAGCACAGAAACGCCTCCTCTGCTTTTAGAAAAAAACTATTAATTTGAGGTTGTATTCAACACCCTAGACAGCACATGGGCTTTAATAGGTGTTTTTTTTTCTTGTGGAGGTTATGGAAGGAAGAGCCGTGGGTTCTATGTTTGTGCTTCTGATTATTCAGTGAATAAAAATTTAGCATTAGCATTAGAATTTAGCATTTTGCATTTGGCATTATCCTGCATGATCATTACTGTATCAGGCATATGTGATATATTCAGCTGTTTCCCACATGTGCTGTCTTTCCCCTGTCTTTCTCTCAGTTTGAATGAGGTTAACATTACAGAATGGGGCCTAATGACAGCCAGAATGCATAGGAAGAGAGTCAATGTATTAAATTACTCAATTATTTCTTGTTTGTATATCAAAAAAGGACCAGTATACATGTAGCAAGAATGTTTCATTAGTGCGAACTGTCATTTTGAATTTTTCAGTCAACTGTCTTTTTGTTGTTCCTTTTATGCTGCTGGTACAAAACATAGAGTTTTCTAAAAAGTGAAAGCACTGAATTTGAAAGAAAATGAAGTGGTGACCATTTAGTCTTTTTTTTTGCTAACAGCATAGGAATTCCATTTGGCAGTCTTTTATAGTATTGTATGTTAACTGTACATGTGTTTTTAACGTACTTCACAGGAGGCGTATCTAGCGTAATAAGCTGTAAAATGTAGAGTTTCTGTGCATTGCTTATCTAGCTGTGAAAATGAAATTCTCCCTGTTACAAAGTAAAACAACAAGAAGTATTTTAGCCTTTATGTTTTATGTCTGACAAATTTTAGCCTTTATATGTTATCTCTGATGAATGTGAATTGTGTAACCTGAAAGCATATTTTTATGGGTTCATTTAAATTCAAAACAAACATGCAAACAGAACAAAACAAAAACTTGCTGCAAAAGGTTAGTGTATTTACATGACTCTGTGGCATATTCAGATTATGTAGTGTGATTTGTTCTGCAGCTGCTTCAAATTAAGAACAGGTGTAGAAGGCAGATTATGCAAATACTCATATTAATGTAATTGTCAAATTGGTGTGTTTATCATTGTGCCTTTAAAGAGTAGACCATACTCTTATTTTACATGTAAATTAGCTTTATTCTTGAGAGCTACTATTGGATAATGAGCTTATAAATGAGAAATTTCTAGCATATGGTGAAACATTTCTAAAATGTGACATTTTCTTATGTTGCAATTTATTTTATATGTATTGTATAAACATACTAAAATCTGCTTTGTCTCCTTTAGAAAAATATAGCTGTGATTTAGTTTTAAAATATAGCTTGTGGACTAACAAACTCGTATTCCTTTCAGTTTTCATGTTGAATTCATGCAACCATTAGTAGGACAACTTTTGATCTCCTTCAGCCATTTACTACATATTTACAAACCTTCATGGACTTCATGCCTCTTTTGCTATAAAACCAGAAGAAATGCACATTTGAGGGAGAATTACATTCATTTAAAATCGCTATTTTACTCTCTAAAACATACTGTATTTAAGCAACTATAAATTGGGTTTCAGAGTTTAAATATATATTTTTAAACATTATTTACCTCATGTTGCTAGTAGGCATAGATTTATTAGTGATTGACTGAGTTTTGTGATGTTTTTAGATCAGAGAGATTTGATATCAAAGTACTTCCAAAATTAAAAAAGAGTATGGGAACTTTGTATTTATTTTCTTAATTCTAAGAGGTATTTAGTAATATGGACCTAGTTAAGAAGAGTTAGCCATTATAGAAATCCAAGCACTATGTTTCTGTGTGTTGGTGTCTCTTATATCTTTTGCTTGTTACCTTGATTAATAATAATTTTAAATCTGTTAAAAGAAAATACTTTATACTAGTTTTACGTGCATATAAGCATATAAATGCCAAATTTATATATGCTGTTGCTGAGGTAGATTGAATATTTTAACCTGAGCCTTACACACTGTGTGGGAGGCTGGCCTAAACAGTTGGGCAAGTCTGTGCTCCTCAGGAAGCAGAGGCTAAGGGCACTGGCTGCCAACAGCTGGCTACAGGGCAAACAAGATTAGAACAAGGTCTTTCTGCTCTTCTGCTTCATATGGTCATGGCACAGGTGGGCTGTACTATTCATTTTTAAGGACAAAAAGAAAATTGCAGGCAAAGGTGAAAAAGAGCATAGTTATTGGTTTCAGGGTACAAACCAGAGGCATCAGATTTCTTCCTATTCTGTATCCTCGCAATGCAATGTTCTCAACTGATAACTGCATGAGAACAACCTGAAAACGTGAGCAATGGGTTTAAAGGAGATGGGTATTAATTCATTAGAGTTCTTTTCTCTAAATCTTCTTCCTCAAGAAGGAATGAACAGGAACAGCTGTATTTTTCAGGTGATGCTTCTTCCTTTAGCTAAGTATTTAAGATTGTATTGACTTCCGTTGTGCTTATCTTAACTAATAAGTGTTTTCTTTACAGCCCGTTACCTGCCTATGAAATCTTTCATTCAGTTAGTAGCACAGTCTTAATGGAATGAAAACTGTCTATTTAAGAAAGAAGAGGCTGGCAGGAACTTCATGATGTAAGCTGAAGATGATAAATCTTTTCTTTCGGGTTAGCATGACTGTATCATTTTACAGTACAACCATCAACCAGATAAAATTGCAATCTCTTTTTCTAATCAATTTGAATCATATGCATCATTTCAGTAGGATGTTATTGTGGCATTAATTATCTTTGCATTTAGAAAATCTTTTACTTCCACTTGATTACTTGTCATTGGAGATGTTTGCATGCAGAAATGTCAGTCAAAGCTATACAATGTAGGTACTTTCCAGAACCATTTAGAACTCACCCTTGTCAGAAATAATCTAGACACAAGATGGAGGTGGTTGCACAAAGAAGGTGCACTCTCAGTTACTGGAAAACTGGATGATTCCATCACTTTTGATAACACTGTTTTAAATCAGCTAGGAATCTGGCCCAAGCTATCTTGCCTTTATTAAATTTCTCACAGACTTCAATGGGAAGTTTTCTGAGGTTAAAACAAGAAAGGCAGAAGATTGTGCAAATGAAAAGACAAAAAAAATGCCTTCTGGTTATGCTTATGACTGATTCCTTTCTAACACTTTTTGTACTGTGTAATTGATGCTTATTTGCAGTTATTTCATAATTTTTTGTAATTATTTTAGGCTAGGTAATGACTTTTACATTATTTTGTTAAGTATATGGCTCTTCTGACCTCAAGCTTTGGAAAATAATTAAGGAATTTGAACAGATGAGTTTTTAATAGGCCTTTTGATGCCTAGAATAAGAGAATATTTCTCCTCCAGTATCTTGGTCTTCTTCCACAGGCTGTTCCAGGGGTGTACGGATTAGTGCCATAAGCACACCTTTGCACATTAGTTTTGTTGCCCGACCTGCAAGGAACCGGTATGAGGAACCAACCTCACTTCTGCTATTATTGGAGGAGTTAATTAAGTTATTTAAGGAGGACAGGCACAATTCTTCCATTTTTATGTCCCTATTCCTCTCCGTAAGGGCAGCTGTGAATTTGATATTAAACATACTGATTTCAAATAAAAAGATTTTGTTTTACTTTAAAACAATATTTATTTTAAAAGAACTACCTCAGCAGTGTTTATTGTCTTTAATATGCACACATTTAAGGCAGCAATTTGTGGAGTACCAGCAACTTCCTGAGCCATGCAGCAAATCATACAGTAAGTAAAAGTGGGCCTGAGCATGCTTGCATTTCATCTTTACCACAGTAGCCCCCTAAGTCTGGACAGTTGTTGTTTACATGCACAGGCCATGATGCATGGTTTCTCTTTGTTATAAACTTTGGTATGAGGAGTGGAGGAGGATTTCCCTTTTATTGCACCTTTAGAGGTTGGCATTAGCTCAAGACAGGACATCAGCTGAGTTGCACAGATACTGTTAGTTGCATCAGTTTTGCTGTTGCCAGTTGATGTGTCTTGCTCACTCACACAAAATTAAATCAGTCATCGAGCTGGAGCCGGGAAGAATCTGATGCACAGCTTGGCCTGGCAAGGGCCCTTAGGAGTCTCGTGCTTTCCTCTGCAGTAGAAAATAGGCTGTGCACTCACATAATCCAAAACTAGTAAACAGATTCTTTGACATTGCTGAGAATAACCCAGCAAAAGAGACAGTGATAACTTCTTTGATGACTCTTGCAGTCTTGTAGCATATCATAGCAGTGGTCCTTGAAGAAAGTCTACAGATTGTAATTGTTCTTATGAAATCTGAAACAGACATGGATGCATCTGCAGTATAGCTGTATTGCCTTTAATTAGGGAACTAGACCCCATGATACAGCATTAATCTAACAATCTGTATTTGTGTATTTCCTAAAGTGCTAACTATCTGGGAATTAAATTTTCAATGCCTGAAAAATGAGTGGTAGGAACATATAATGGATTAAAATTAAAACAAAAGATGTAGTGCAAAGTCAGACAACTTGTTGTATACTTTTTATTGATAATTCATTATGCTTTATGGAAGTCTGATGGTTATAAGATGCATTGCATCTATGAATGAATGGCATTCATTCATATCCATAGATATATATGAACAGATTTTCTTTCTTTCTGGAATGACAACTGAGTTGTTACTGTTTCCCTTAATGTTATTTTTTTTACTAGTTCAGAGAATAAGACTGGTGATTTTGATTATGCAGGCCACACTATTTTCCTTCAATTCAAGGCTTTTCCTGTGCCTATCAAGATCTCCACTTTGTGTCTTATTAAGGGATCACTATATTGTCATCCTTTTATCTTCTTGGGATAGAGGTATTTGCATTGCTACTCTTTTTCAGTAAAGCAGAAAGGGAAAAAAAAAAAGGCAAAAGCTCTGCCAAAGCTCAGGCCATTGCCACCCCAGGCATTAGTCAGCAAAATAGCTTGGATAGCAAAACTGTTGTACATCTTGTCTTCTTTGCTCAACAGTAGAAGCTCTAAGTCAAGAAATTTGAAGTTGTTATTACAAATCAATGTGCTATGCAACTTTGTCTGCAAATCATTGGCTAAACTGAAGGTTACCTCATAAAGAATATGCTTGGTTACAGTACAAAATGTTGCTATTTTAGGAACTTCAGAGTTCTACATGGAATCACAGATTCATTCTTTAAAACATTCTTTCTCTACCGAAAGCATGTATTTTCTTTGTTCCTTCTTTCCCATTCAAATGTCTAATTTTAGGGCCAGATTTGCTGAAGAGTTGAGCAGCCAGGACTCCACTGACATCAGTGTCAGCTGCAGCTGCTCAGCACCTCTACAAATGAGACTCTTAAGTGTTTAGGAAAATTCAGAGCTTCAAACTAGTCTAAACAAAAGGCATTCTTCTACATAGACTTCATCAATTTTATTCTGATTTGTCAGGCAAAATTTGTCTTTTCCTAGATGAGCAGCTAAGATTTTTTTTTCCTTTTTTTTTTCCATTTATGTTGTATACTGTGAATTAAGTAACAATTTTTGAAGAGGCTGCTGGATAGTTTGCCAAATCATTCTAAAATTGTGTGGCGTGTTTTGATTTTAACCAAAGTTACAGCTGCAGAGCTGTAAAGCAGTCAGTTTCCCTTATTATGACTAGTTCTACAACTTGTACTGTTTTAAATTGCCTGCAATTAGCATATTTCAACCTTATTTTTAGGTTTAAATTGCAGTGTGAGAGTGTACTCTCCTCTTAGCTAATTAGTGCTATCAAGGAACAGTAGGTTACCTCATTAGTACCATGTGCATTTAATTAAAGAAGAGAAAATTGGAGTTAACCTCATAGTTAATATTTTCACAGAGTGCTACAATGCCAACACCTTCAATTGGAGTCACACCCCTGTGTATCTAATTATTCACTGGTGCCAAATAAGGTTAGCGAGGATACCGCCATGCTGTTGACAAAATAATTTAGATGGAAATCTGTTTGCTGGTTTCAGAGATGACATTCCAGTCAGAGCAGATTATTTTTATTTCACTATATTGGGGGTCACAGGATAGTTTTATCATCTTCCCGCCCTCTCTTTTATGTTCACACCAAACCTAGGAAAGGACAAGAATTCATGAGGCAGTTAGTCTCAGATAAGCAATCTGTGGTCTTCATCCTTGCAGGGATCATAGCAATCTGGATATAACCGTTTTAGTTTGGCTACCAGTATTGTAGAAACCAATACGGTTATATTGTACCTGTTGAAAGAATTACAAACCAATAGAACCAGTGTACAGATTTCTTTCCTTGGTAATTGTGCTCGGATTTTCTTATGTCTCGCTTGGCATTAGAATTTTCTTTTCCACCATGAGTGTTGATAGTGGGAGGAAGGCTACTTCGTAAACTTCTGGAGGGCTTGATCTAACGTGGAGATAAGTGCCTTCGGCTCCAGTCTAGGCAGAGTAACTTGTCTGTTTATAGGCAAAATGGTATTCTTGGGATGCATGACATGCAGTGTTTTTAAAAGCAAAACAAAATGAAACAATGCTTTTTGTGGTGCTGGTAGTTGAATGTGCCTTTTCCAGTCTGTAATAATACAAGTTAAATCCCTGTATATGAATTTTATGTTTCGTTTTGTGTTAGAATAGCAGCATGGTGTGCTGGATGCCCAGAACCGAATTCTCGCACAGCATCCATGTAGCATTGGTTTATCAAGCTCTTTAAGATACGCTTAATTTTAAACGTAGGAATATTCCCATAACCGATGTGAAAGGGATTTAAATATGTCCTGGAATGTTTTGTATGATAAAGATCATCCTATTTTTCACCTTGCTTGCCTGGAGCTGAATGGCTCAGCACTCACAGAGTCAGGTACTCTCTAAGGGGATTTAGAATCTTCTGAATGTTGAAGTCCAGTGCTGCTAATATGACAAATAATTTTGATCAAGTCATCTATAAGCTTTGTAACTCAGTTTTCCCATCTGTAAAATGGAAATGCCAATACTTCATACATGAAGGTGATTTGAGTGCAAATGAATTACTTTTTGCACAATACTTGGCTACTTCAGTAGTACAGTACTGCTTTATACTAAAGCGTATTGCTGCCAAATCACATTTGTATGAAGTATATTTAATGATTAGACTGTGGGATGAGAATTGAATGCCTGCAGGAGTTTTTGTTTGTTGTTTGTTTGTTTTTATTTACAGAAGTTTTCATACTAAATCAAACACTTTCTTGTCTGTTCTTTTAGATTACTTTGTTGAGGTGCTTACATTGGCACATGGTGCTTTAAGTAGCCACTTTACAAGCTTGCTTGTAACCAATCACTTTGACATTTAGCACTGCTGTTCAAATGAAAATAATGGCTGACCTTTTTAATTTTTTTTCTGTTTTGTTTTACACTGAAGTAGAAAAGAGGCTCTTCAAACACTATATCTTTCCCATATTAGCTTTCCAAACTGCTGATGCTTCAGGATCTATTGTAAGTTTAAAGGGATCGGTTGGATAGAATGATGGGGTGGAAATCTGATGTCAGTCAATTTAACAGTAGGATAAAATCTCCCTGTGAAAATAAATGACCTCCGCATTCACTTCCTAAACCATTACTTGTGTTTTGTGTATAGCTGCTGTTAAAATGTGGAATTGTAAATAGGTCCACTTACCATTTTTTTTATTTTGAGTAGAAGTGTTTTTTTATATGATATCCTCTTTAACTATAAAGGTGCATTTGAAAAGAAATTAAGCAACTTTCATTGTTTTCTAAGTTAGCACCTGTAAGGGAGACTTCAGATACAACAAAAAAAATTGTAAAAATAAAAGATGAATGACTTTTTTGGTCCTCCACATTTGCTTGAATAAAATTACGTGAAAACATGCAATCTGTGCAAGCCTATGGCCTGACTTCAGCCTCTTTCTTTGTGTAAAGGAACATGAAACAGGGACTGGTTTTGTTTGTGCTGCAGACAGAACCACAGCTCAGATTACCGCTCTTTGTGGTATCATTGTCACGTCTGAAAGATCTCACCCAGCTCTATCAAGAACAACCAGGTAATAAAGACACACAGTGAAGAGGCAATGATTTGGTTTTGGTTTGGTTTCAGTACTTTGAATCTCAGCAAGTCTAGTGGCTGGACCTTATAAACATGCATACAAATACATGGAGCACACATCAAACTAAGGAGTATATCGTTTGATACACTCATTTCCAAAGTCTGGGTCTACATAAAAACATCTTAAGCAGAACTGTCAGGTGGACAGCTTTACAGAGAGTCTAGATCATTTATTGTAGCATCTTTGACAGACTGCTACTGCTGTTTGGTGTTCCCTATCTGTGAAAATACTTTATAGAGTTAGGATTTTTATGGGTTTGTCATCACATTTAAGTGAAAAAAGATACTTCAAGCAAATTTTCTGTATGCAATGCAATTTCATGTAAATTCATTGTCTAATGTTGCTATTAATTACAATTAATTGCTATATTTTTAAGATATTGCCTATACTTGTGATCCTTCTTATCTTTTCAGTGCTCCCTAATGAACACAGGTGGTGGGATTGCACTTTTTTTTTTTTTTAATTCTTGTAACTCCCATTATTCAAATTCATTTTTAGGGTTGTGGTATTCCACGTAATGTATTTTATTCATTTTACTGGACCTAGTCACTTTGGCTTAGTTTTAATTGACCGAATACAAAGCAAACAGATTGTATTTTTCCAGGAAAAATATAAGCAGGAGGAAAAACATTTATTTATGATTCACTCAATATTCTTCATTGATGTGTTAAAGAGATGAGAAAGTAGCATTACAAGACAAAAATAACACAAGCTTTATGTTTATATAAATATACTACTGTATGTTAACTTGGATGAGGAAACTACATATGATGTAACCATAAAATTGTCATTTATTTGGTGTATTTTGTTCTGCCTACAGAACTGTAGATGTAGATCAAAACTGAAGAACTCTCTTCCTCTTGAATTTTCTTTGCTGTCTTAAGTTTCTTAAAAGGAAATAGATATATATTTTTAAATCACTCTCCACTTTTACAAAATTTAATTTACAATTGCATAAAGAAAATTGCTGTAGTTTAGGCAGCCAAGCATTTCAGCAGATTCCTAGAAATGTAAAAAGGAAAGAATGATTATCACTCCTGAATTGTGGATTAAGAGAATCACACTACACAGAGTACAGTCTAAAAGTAACAATTTAATATAAAGTGTGGATGCTCATATGAAGAATGTCTCTGAGGTTAAAGATAGCATTTAAAATATGTAAGAGTTTGAGGTTTTTTTTTTTTTTTTTTTTTTGCTTACTATATGGTAAAAGATTTGCCTAGAGATGTTTATGTCATTAGTATTTTTATTAAATGTTAAAAGCAGCTTCATTAGGAGTTTTAGAGACGTTTTCTTAAGCACAGGCTTGTTTGTTTTTGTTAATTTTATTTGAAAGGGGACTTCTATTATAGAACGGAAATTCTAGTTGTGCATCACAGAAAATGTTTTTAAAATGTGTACTAGCTTCCTTCAATGTGTACAAAGCATAAATAAGCTGTAATTCAGAAAATGCTATTTCGTATATTTAAAGGTAAGGTTATAAAAATAACAAAGTAATTGGTAAGTAATTCTGAGGTTCTGAAATACGTTCTTCATATACAATCTCTTGTGCCTTTTTTTCTCTACAGAACAGCACTGCTTTTTAAGTCTTGTAGAGAGGAGAGTGACTTCTTTGAAGTCTACAACTAAAAGTTGCAATATGACATGGAGAGACATCTTTCAACAACCTGCAGTGTGTGTTCTTGTCCTGTAAATTTAGGTAATACTTTTGCAGAAGACCCTCAAGCAAACCTTTTACCAAACAAAATCAGCACAGATTTTCTGTAATTCTGCCATTTTGAACACAGGGAAGACCTACTTCAATATTTCAAATGTCACCTCTCTGTTAGCTCAGTTGTGAAAGTGAAGATAGAGTATCGCACTTTGTGCACAATAATTTTTAGTATTTTATTTTGTACAGTACAGTATTTGAAAATAGTTGCCCTGAACAGCCAGCTCCAGCACAGCACAGACTGCAACAGTGACAAATTCAAAGTAGTGCTTTTCCAGAGGCTTTCTCCTTCCAACTGCAAATAAACTAAATTGTCACTTGATGGCAAAGTGATTTCTTTTCTCCCAAAATGCACTTTATTGTCAGCAACATAACTTGCATCAAGCAAGCAGTGAGTTTCATCAGTTTATAACATCTGAGGATAATGTCTGTATCTAGTAGGAAAAAAATACAGTTTTGGTCTTTGTATACAGCTAAGTCAAGCTAATTATTAGAATCTTAGCTAAAAATATCTTTCGCTAAATCACAGTTTTTCTATTTTTTTTCCCCCTTTTTCCAAATTGTGATATATGGCTGGATATCTGGTCAGTGACTCCTTTTTCTCATTAATGTCTTGGGAAACTAATGAAAGAATAGAACTTGATTAAGGATGAGCATTTGATAGATTATTGATAAGGGAGATATCTGTAGACTACCCGCTGCCTATTCTCGTATAAATTAACCTTCTTTCTTTGCCTAACAATATCAGCTATAAACAGGAATCTGTAGCCACTTTTATAAGTATCTAAGAAATAGTCTTCGATTTTGCAGGATATAATAAGAAACATTTTAAACTAGAAGTGTAGAATAACATAAATTTTATCTATAGCTATATCATGGGCAGTTTTTGCTTACACCATGGCAGCCCTAGGTTTTCCCCAGCAGCGACCTCCCTGGAAGCAGGCAGGCCACCTCCGGTGCGACCACGGAGCAGGGCTGGGGTGGCTGCTTACCCCTGGCTTCTGCTGTCCGTCAGGGGAGTAATGTCTTGCTGTTGTGCTGGACTAGGTGCTGTGGGGTACAAACTCGGCAAGTGAGCTCCACACCTTCGTCTTACCAGTCACAGAACACTAATTCATAAAACAAAAGCATTGTCCGATATAAAGTGAAAACAGCACATGGAAGATGGCTGTTCTAAAGTTTTAAGATAGTCATAAGGGTTTTTACCTTCCTAAAAAATGAAGACGTAATTTGTACTATAATGCCGTTTTTCATGAATGTTACGTCTGCTTTTTTATAGCTTTTCTGGGTGAAACTCAACAGTTTGTTTTGCTTTGTTTCAAGATAAGACAAATCAGTATTTTAAACTGATAAAACAATAATTTATGCCCTTTGCTTAGTTAATATTCAGTTTTGTGTTTACTTAAAATCATATGGTTGAACAGGGTGATAGCTAATAAGATATACATAGGAGAATGTGTAAAGTCATCTACCTTCTGTGGGCTTTGATGGGCTTTTTATCATTGTATCTCCATTTAGTACTTTGAAGGTGTTCTCCATAGTGTTAAGAAAGACTTTCAGTTATTTAGGTGAAGTTAGACTGTAAACATAAATAATTTTCTAACTGCTGGTTTAAAATGCCTAATGTTTTAATTACAAAATAAAAGGTGATTATTATAATAAAGTGTCTATTAACATCCTCAGATGACCTAAATCTGGAGCTACTTTTTGATAAATTATGCTCAGTTGCACCAACCAAAGATCTTATTATTTAAGTTCAAAACGTAATGCTAAATTTGTAAGATTAAGTAAAACCAGGATTAATTGGAGAAATGTCTATCGCAGTTTTGACTGATCTTGTGTTATCTCTGTGCCACCAAACTTGTGTATCTCAGTAGTGATGTCCTTTTAACTTGTACCTCTACTGAAAGGAGAGGATGTTACCTTCCCCTAATGTTTTCTTATAACGCAATTCTTTTCTTATAGGTTTTGGACATTATGGCTTTGTTGCAAGTGATCAGTATCTAAAGCATCTAAATTTCAAATTTAAAAAGAAAAACAACTATGTAGAACTCATTATTTTACCTAGTTATTATACAAATGATATATTCTTTAACATCTTCAGCACCTATTTTAATTGCAGAAAATTGTACTGTCTTTTAAGTTTAGGCAGAAAGCATAGAAGTAAGGTTTTAGTATTAATCCTCCTTTTTGTCAGTGGGCTTTTGCTCATTCTTGGGAAGTTTTAGAGCCATTTCAGTTTTTATTTACAGTTTACTCTGAAATTAGCTTTGCTCTTCTATACAGATGCATCTTACTTTAACTCTTTAATTTATGCTTAACATTCTTCATTAACTTTACTATGTGCTTAATTAAGTCTTGACTTATCATTTGGTCTGTTTTTTTTTTTTTTTATGCTATTTGGGACACATTTCTACACTTACTAGCTGATTCTTAATTGTCTGAGTACAATACAACAGTCACAAATGAAAAATACCATGCTAAAAATCTACCAAAATATGAGAGAGTTACTACATACCATACTCCCACATTTTATTTTAGCTGCATTAGAATTGCTTTGGTGTAGTGCTAGCAAATATCAGGCAAGCAAAGTGGTTGATACCTAAAGCAGTTGCATATCCTCAGATGTCACTGGAAAAAAAATAGATATGTACTGCCCTAGACTCTCCAAAAAATGGTAATTCATTTCCCAATCTTAACTATTTCTGTATTTCTCGACCACTAAACAGGATGCTAATAATGTGTTTGATAGGTATTTATATGAGTGTTTACACAAAAGTGAGTCTGTGTTGTTAGGTTGCATCAAACAATGTGTCAGTTCCGTAATCACACCAGTATATATGCTGCAGATCAGTGTCTGCTCTGGGGACATTTAAATGGCATTTCTTGCAGAAAGTGTTAGTTCTTCTGTAATTGCAGAAGGGAACTTTAGCTTCAAGGATCGCTGGCAACTTCCTTCTGTTGTCTGCTGAGAAAATAACACTTCATACTGAACAATCTGCAAGAAGAAAACTCATTGTCTTTCTTCATACATGATCTGTACAAAAATTGTAACTGAAGGTGACTTTTCACAGCAAGTGTTTAAGGATAGGCTCGTGGATATAGCAGGTCCTCTCACTTCTCATCAGCCACCTCTTGGGCTGAGCTAACTGCCATGAATAGCAACAGATTTTGCCGACTATATGCTTATGTTGGATTTTTTTTATTTTCAAAAAAATTTAAATGACTTCTGCCATGAGAAGGGAATTGATGAAAAAAGCTACATGAGAAAATAAAATTGATTTTATGATCGAAACTGACAAATTTGATAAGAAGTTCATACTTGAAGCTGCCACTTTCTTTCATTGACTTCTTTTGTTCAGCCATTGACTTCATCTACCTATAGCCAATTTGTAAGCTCAGTAGGTATACTTTCCTCAATAATTGTATGGAGTTTCTCTTCTCCCCATTCCATCATACACTTTCTTGGTTTTCTTTATATCCTTCTAATTCAGAAAATCTTTATTGTAGTTCGTCTAAATGAGAAATTTAATCATCATCTTTGTGATTTGTACTCCAGATACCATATCTCCTATTAAAAAAGAACAAATAAAAGTCATCCCATCTGTCTAATATCAACCTTTGGCTGCTTAGACATCAGCTTAAAGACCAACAGGAATTATCTTTCCTCTCTGACTTTCTTTCTCCATCACTGTCACCTATATCACTGTGTTGGTTGTCTCTTAAGCTTGGAGCATAAAAAACCCAAATCTCAAATCTGGGTATCATTCCTAGTCCTCATATCCGTACTAAGGTACAGCTTTTTAAGTGATGTGCAGAGCTGAAACTCTCATGCAGGTTCTCCACATTTCAGTCACTACAGCTGGCCTCTTTTCAGCACATGACAAATGTCATCTTGTCTCATTGCTGCCACTGTTCTGCACAGATTATTTCCCTAACATCTCTCTCTGTGCCTTTCCCCAGTTCCCCTTCAAAGCATCCAATACAGGCAGTTTGTTTTCAGTTTTATAATCCTTCACAGACTGACTTCATGATACCTATTATTCCTCATAAAGTAGAAAAAAAAATGAGCCATTAATTTCCTACTTTTAGATTTTCAGATAAGCCCTATTGTACTTTCTCCTGTGCTGTCTGTAATGATTGCAAGGTACCTCATTATCCTCTTCCAAGTCAGTCATTCAGACTTTTCCAGTTTATGTATAGAAAGCTTAGCCACATATATTGCCTGCTATCTTGACAGGTATTTCCTATCAGTCTGTCACTGTCATCGCTTGTCTTACACAGGACAATCATTTTACTCTGTGTTTACGCAGTGCCCACAGTTTGTTCCTGGTCAGCTACATTGGAGCCTTTGCACAGCTGTAGTACTGCCTATGCTGCTACCGCTGCTACTGCTTCAGAGTCTTTCATCAGCCTGCGTGACTTACCATGCGCATTCAAGTGCTGCATTCTAACAGGATAAAATAAGGCCTTATAATTAATTTTTCTGCATTACTGATTCGGCTGGAAGTTTTTGGTACTGTGACCTTTCTGGGAGACAAATCGTGGTCGTCTTCTCTGGCCTCAAAGTTTACTGGATTTTCAGAACACACACATCTCTACTGCATGTATTAAGAGAATTCCGGTGTTTTAAATCTACAAGAAATATTTGTGTCTCCAAAACAAATTTATTTTTAAAGTAATACCAAGGCATATGATTCACAAGGACATTCAAAAAGCCTGAGACACAGTCCTTTACAAGATGTTATTAAGAAAACTGAATAGTTCTGGGTGAAAGTTAAAGTTCTGTTTTAAGTTGGAAACACGCTAAGAGACAGAAGATAGAGTAGGAATAAATTGTCAATTTGCAGAGTGGCAAAAGGTTAACATTTCTATCTGCCACTGACCTGCACGTTAAACGGCATTGTTTAATACATTTATTAATGATCTGGAAAAAGGGCTGAAGTATATGGTATATGTCAAAATTTGAAGTTGACCCGAAAACTTATTTAGCCTTCTCAAGATTTGAGGTGACTTTGTGGCCCTCCAGAGGAATGTAGATTGATAAGTAGTGAATGCCATGGTGTAGAAGAAAGACAGTATTGATTAATATGATACATATTGAAGGAGTAATTTAACTGCTTAGGCTGATCATTTAGCTGTTTGCACTGATTGTTAAAAATTAAGTATAATCACAGATTGTGAGAGGAAACATGTTGTATCTTCTCATGAACAGACACTAAAATCCTTCCTCACTATACAGTAAAATTGAAACAAGGAAGCATAATCCTAGATTTATGAAAATTGAGAAGTGTGGTGACAAAAATATTATAATACCATTTTTAGTATGAAGTATGATCTCATGAAATTATGCTGAATTTGGGAAGTTTCATTTTAATATAAGAATACCATTCAGTAGCCTGAAGAAGGATCATTTCTTTTTTTCTGTCTCTCCACAGATACTTATATTACGCAGTCCAGCTATTTCAGACCGTACGTTGTAGTAAAGCTGTACTTTGAGAACCACAGGGGAATGTGGTTTTATCCCCATTCATATATATCTTTGCGAGAGTCTGCTATATATAATAGTTTTTTTCAGCAAGCTATTATTTCAAAACCAGGGTAATTGTTTTTCTATATAAAATATGTTCTAATTACAAATGTTATTTAGGTTATTTCTAAAAAATATTAGCAGAAATTCTAATAATAATAAAGTTAGTAATAATTTCTTAGTTGAGGAAAAAAAGTTTCCTTATAATGTTTGTGAAATTTCTTTGCTCCCTAAATCTTGAGCAGATAGAACAAACTTGTTATTTGAAAAACTCATGGAACTTTGGTTCCTAAAGACCATGATAGCCAGTTATTTACCCAAATCAGTTACCTAAACTATACTAAAACAGTCTTTATAGAGATGAGTTATCTTTTTAATATATGCTTATATATGTGGACATTCTTGTGAATTATCCGTAGAGACTTCTCCATGTTTTGCTTACTTGCATAGTGCTTTGTTCTGCTTTAGACTTGATCTCTCAATCCTTTCCTTTTTATGAGTTTTATGATTCTAGACTTTATTAGGAATAAAACATACCACAGCATCTTCATTATTCTGGTATTTCTGGAGCACTGTATTACTTGCCATCTCTGTATTACTGCATAGAAAACTCTTACATTTTATGAACTGAGTCTCTTCTTTGATCAGGTACTATGGTGTCTGCACAATTCCTGCCAAAAAGGTGATCCTGATTCAGTTGCCTAAATGGAGGCTTTCTTCTGAATTGTACAACATAGGCAAGCATGAGACTTCCAGTCATACTCCATTCTTCCCATTCGGTCTCTCTAGGCTTAGACTATATGCCTGTGAAGAATACTTGTTGATTATCCTGTTTAACTGTACAGTCATATCACAGACTCTCCAAATACTGATTCTCTGCTTCCTTCCCCTTCCCCTTCCCACAGTAGCCTATGTTCATACATAAACTGGATTTTTACTCCACAGAAGGTCTTCTGTTCCTGTCTAAAGAATGTGTAAATATCATCGGACTAATTGCAGATAGGTTAGGTCAGGACCCTGAAAGATGAATGCCAAGATCTGTTGGATACAGTCCATAGCAACCCTGTAATGGTCAGATCAAGAGGGACATTAAGTATAAAGATTAAAACTCCAGTCTCCAAATCCCTCGTCGATGTCCTGTTCTTTAAGAAAGGCACAACATTGCTTTCCGATTTCCATGGATAACCTATCATTTTCATGACAATATAGCATTTTTTGTAAGACCTTGACATGAAGTCTTACTGATATTTCTTCATCCAGCTCCTTTCCTTGGCCTGCTCTTCTTTTTAGGATGTCATATATTTTAAAACTGAGAGACTTCCTTCTTCAAAGAAATTGTATTTAGCTACACAAATCTCCTAAGACAGCTAAGCACCTGACTGTTATCCTCAGGAACACCCTTTAAAGGTGTCCTGTAGATCATTGGACCATTCACCCTGCCATGCTCTAGAAGTTGTGACTAACCCTGCACTTCTTAACAGAGGTTGTTAAGAAATCTGCAGGTGAGAAACTCACCAACTATCAACAGAGTGAAGAATTTAGCAGAAGATGCAAATACAGACATGTGCAAACACACAAAGGCAGGATGTCTGGAAAATCAATCCAAAATGTTGAATTATAGCATTCATGGTTTCCATTTCACTTATTACTTATTGTGCAAGAAGAGTCCTGTTTTACTTACTGAAAGAAGTTTCTTTTCTAAGTATGAATGCAAAGAGTGCCAGTACCATTCCGTGAATCGAAACTACACCAAACTCCAAGCTGAGCACGCTGTGGTGTCTCTGCTTGTAGCCAGTGGTGCGCATTTTCAGTTGGACTTTGTCATCTTGTATACTGTAATCTGAAACCATGAAACTACAGGTGATGATTCATGTTTAGAGTAGTGGGCCCTTTCCTAATGTGTGTGCCTAGCATAAGCTGCCAAGTACTTCAGGAAAAAAGCCATGTTTTAAAAGTGCATAATTAATTGCAAAGAAGATTAAGAGAAAGTGGGAAAGCAAAATAAAAACAAGATGTTAATTTTTGAAAGAAGTCATAGTCTTTCCAGATTTCAGCTGTTTTAAAAGCCTGTTTAGTTGAATATTTATACATATGAGAATAATTCCAGTTATATATATATGGTCCTTTAGGACTTAAAATATTCAATGTGTCTAGAGTGTGTCATTGACTTAATTTCTCTATGAATCAGTGGTTTCCTTGTTTCTGTTGAATCCTTCTGCCACAGAAATAAACAAAGAGGGCTGCAATGGCAACTATGTAAATGTATGTGGAAAGTTACAATTTGTCATTGATCATTTCCTGCATTTATAATTGCGTAACAGCTGTAGGTGCTGGTAAGGCCACTTCCTGTATTAAGCAATGCCTGCAATATATGTTGTTTTTTGAAGTATTTGTCATGCAACCCTCAGGGGGGAAAAAAGGACATATGATAAAGAGAAATTATTTATTGCTAATTTTATTTATTTATGATATTCATCTTTTTGTCATCTTTTCCCCACCTCACTTTAATGTAGGACATTCTGATCTTTTTTAAGATGAAATTTTTAAGTTGAAACTTATCCATTTTTACAAGGAGGGTTAAACAGTATCCAGCAGTGTCAATAAAGCTAGGAACGATGCCATTGCTGGAAGGATGGGGAGTGTCCTGCACAGCATTTTTCACACTTCCAAGCAGTATCCTCTTGACCTTCACTTTAACTGTGAGATAGTCACTCTTATCCAAGAGATGATCATTTTAACAGAGTGGTCACATCTTTAGGAAACAAGATAAGTACCCCAGAATGGCTGAGGATTGACTTCAAAGCCTTTTGTGCTTTACCAGCTTGCTAGGTTCCTTTATATTTGGAAAAGCTGAAGAAACAAATGGTGTCTGCAGGACCTTGCATGTGAGGGCTTTTAAGGAAAAAATAAGTGATTAGCCACAAGTTCTCTGGATGCTTTGCTGGGCAGGACAGCTTGGAGGCACTTAAAGCATCATTTATTGCTGCTATGACGTGCAGACAGCAGGAACCCCATGTGGCTGAATGCGCTGTTCTCTCTGAAGGTTCATAAGACTGCAGTGACTGCGTCTGCACTGGGGACCTTATTTCCGTGCTTTCACCAAAGCTTTTACAGATATTCTTAGGCTGTTTGTAAAATCAGGTTGCACATTATGCAAAACAGTAAATAACTATATATTAGTATAGGGGAAATACAGAAGTGCTTTTGGAGTGTTTCTGACCCAGGCTTTGGAATATTAATAGTATGAACATAAAACTGATTTTTAAAAAAGTGAATATGCCATACAGAGAAAAGTGCAACATTGGAAACAGTTACCATAGGTACCAAAAGGAGAAAGGAATGTGTAAAGCAGGCCTCTGTGATTAAATGTTTGGAAAATAAATAATTTTCTGTTTTTAGAGTGCCAGTGTTTTTTTTTTCTGCTTCTGTATGGAAATATGTAATGTGCAACTGAAAGCGTTCAGTAGCACCACAGACCAGAAGGTAAGAGTCTTCTTTAGGCAGATTCTATAGACATGAGTTCATTTGCACTTCCTTGTAAAAGCGGTAAGCTACATAAAGCTGCAGCAAGTAATGCATGCATCCTCTGAGATGTCACATATCGTTGCATGTGATGTCAACACGAAATTCAGGCTTCTAGATACATTAAGTCCTGAGGAGTACGAGAGCAGGTGAGCAGTACTGAGCCAGCTCCTGCTACCCAGTCTGTGCAAGTGCCCACTCTAGGCGCGTTACGAAGGGTAGGTAGGGTGGTAGGTTAAGACAGGACAAAAACTTGAGATCCCTCCCTTTTCCATTCTCCAAGCAGTGGGAGGCTCAAGAACACTTTGTGTTCAAAAGCTTGAAATAGATTTTTTCATCCATGAATTTGTATAGTTTACTTTTAAAACCATGTAAACTTTTTTCTTGCCTATTCTGTCAAAACTTTACTTCTTTCTTGAATGTACTTATATCCTGTTTCCGGGCATTCAGAGAAAATTAAGAGAGAGAACAATGTCAACATTCCTATCACAGGATCAGACTTCTCAGATCCAGCTAATGCTCTTTGACTGTGCTTCAGGAGCTGGAGATCGACTTCTTCAGCAACTGAAACCTTGCAGATTTAAAGTAGATTTATAACATTATTTAGTTACAGTGAAATCATTAAAGTCCCATATCATAATTATGAGTGATTTCACATACCAGCAAGTCTCTGCACAAAAGCTGGCAGGACGTGACTGTGATATCTCTCTGTAGTTGCCTTCTCTCTCTCTCTCTCTCATTCAGTCTGTTGCCCTTTTTGCTGGTCACTCACCTGATGATTTTGGAAGTGAGGACAGTTCTTTATTTTCATGATCTTGTCTGCCACTTAGTCTGATTCTTACAGATGAGACGTGTATAAATTTCCCCTTCAAGCAGGCATGCTTGTTTCTGTAATTGACTGGGAACTATCCTGATGACAGCTCTCTGTTTATTTCATATGCATATGCCAAAAAACATAAATACCTTTTCTCTCATAAATGTTCTGCTTTATGGTATTGAATTATAAAAAATAATAATAGGATGTATAAGGCTTGTATACATCAGTATCTGTAAACTGAGTATCACTGATCAGGTGTATGATATTTGAAAGGCAAGGCTGCTTCTTCCCTACTTTGCTGAAGTTCATTTTTCTGAAGAGCAAAGAATTCTCATACAGAGTTTCAACAGTTTGCCTCCTCAAAACATTTGTTTGTAGGAGTAATAATTCAGATTTATTTGATGCATTTTAATTCTTCCTAAGAAACAGTTTGAAAGTGTTGTTAAAGGTAATCAGTGCTGTATAGCTGATAGAGAACTGTCTGTGATTTTACCCTGGAAAGCTTTTGAAGAATGAAGTTTCTGGCTGCCTTGGAAGCTTAGTAAGAAGAGTTTATCTTGGACATTGCTTACAAGGATCCAAACAATGAAATCGCCTAACTTTATTTGTTCTGAGTAAAAAGACAAGGAAAAAAGAGCCTTCATAGAAGGATTAATTTTAGTACCATTTACTTCTCTGTGCATACTTGATGTTTAGATGCCATTTATAAATATCTTATTATCGTTGTTAAATTTTATGACAACTTATACCATGTCTGATGACTGTAATTCATGCATTAAACATGCACACGTATTTTAACAATATTTGCATCTTATAATATGCTTTGAAACGGCTTGTCATAGAATCATCGGTTAAACATTTATTTTGCAAATGCATTTTGTAATATGCTGTGGTAATAAACTATAAAAAAAAGTTGTCCCACCTTGTAATATTTTCAGATGGATGAATAATGCATAACAAATTCTACCTTCATTTAAAATATGACCTCTATTCTGATGAAATCTGATACATTGTCTGGATTTATGGTGATCACCGAGTTGCGTGAGGTGCTTTCAGTCTGCTTTTTGATTAATTTCCATAGTTGGTAAATTTGAATTAATCTGTAAATATTTACAAAATAACACAGTTTATTTTTTTAAAATTGTATCTTATTTTATTTTTACCCAACTAATTCATTTCAACCACCATACCAACCCCCATCATGCTGTGAGCTAATTTTCATTCAAATCATTTCTGGAAATTCAATTCAATTCTGAAATTGATTATCAAAACGGTGATTGTTACCTTGCTGGCTGGCTAAGTTTGTCATATGTATCTCTAAAGAGGCCAGTGCTACTGTCACATCTAATCTTATGATCTGTGTAAATCTGAAGGGAATATAATATTTGAAAAGTTTGCACTGAGGTAGTGCACAATAAAAAGTATAAAGTTACTATTTACAGTTTTTAGCTTTGGCTACATCAGCTTATATATATATATATTTTTTACTTATGGAGCTATATTCAAAACAAATTTTTTTTTTTACATAGGTATGGCCATTAGAGTCAGTCTGTTGAGTATCTGACTTCCTGAAATATCATGCTGATTTTTTCAATAGTTTTTTTTTTTTAATATGCACGTTAGTACATAAAACTCCTTGTCTGATTCCCGTTTTTGCTTGTGTGTGTGTGTGTGTGCATGCGATCATGTGTAGATTGTAACATTTTCATTCATTTTGTTCCACAGAGAGAATTTTTCTTTAAAACTGAAGGGAAGGAGGGAGTTTGAGGGTTGGTTGGTTTGTTAGGTAGGATATAGAGTGTTTGGCTGGTTTGTGTATACGTCCTGTGATAGAATGACATGATTGAGGCTTTCAGCAGTGTTCTTCATTCATACCTGAATGAAAACTAAAGTGAATGCTATTTTTACTTCTGCTGTTCATCTGGAGTAAGTTTTTGGGCATTGCATCTATCTGATGCTGGCTGAATTTATGAAGTCAATACAGATTATTCTGGTTTTATGTCTATTTAACAGTAGATACAGGTGACTGCTTGGAGTGCATTCTAATGGGAAGTCAAAGTTAGTTAACTGGTGCGTTGGAAGGGGGATCTATTTCACAAGACAATAGATGGTTACGCCTTGTCTCAGCCATTCACCTTAACAATTTAGGCTGGAGAGCTTTGTCACCATTCATAGTCAAGACACTTCTAGTCAACACATTGTTGTCAATGCAGAGTCAAAACACTTTTAAGAGACAGTTTATCTGATCTGATTTGGACATCTAATTAGAATTTAATAAATTGTGTGACAGAAATGCCTGTTTTTCTCCTTCGGTTATACAGGTAACCTCAAATGACTAACTCAGATGTAGGTGTCTATAGCATAGACTTTCTGCATTTGGTATAGTGATTTCCCCCCATTCTCACTTTTTTTTTTCCCCTTTCCTTCTAAGTAAATTACTGCTTATGAAATGAGCTGAGCTCTTTGTCATTAGAGCTTTGCTTCTTAACACATTGAGCATATTGGACTACATTCTACATAGTCAAACAAACTGTTTAGATTGAATAAATTCTGTTAGACCATTCATGGAGAGAATAATTAATTCAATTTCAGTTTGTTATTTTTTTGTTAGTGTTTCTCATTAGGTGAAGGAGAGAAACTAGTTCCAGACGGGTTACGGTGTTCTGGTGATGTGGTATCTATCCTGTAGCATCAAGACTAGGAAATAGGCATTCTATGCGGACTTAGAATGTGAAGCATTCTGTGTGAATGCTTATTCATGAAACTTCAGACTAGTTGTCAGATCTAAGTACTGAAACTGATTTGGTAAAGGTGAATTATTTAGTGTTGTATCACAAAGACTTTAGCCACCACTTCTCCCATTTTGTTAAGATAGTCTTGTAATTTGAACATTTGCTGTCTTTTTCTATTAAAAAAAAATGTGCAGGAGTCTGTTTTTTTGGTAGGAAAGTTTTACCTATTTTTTCCCCAATGGCCATTTTTGTTAGAATCATGTAATTTTCTTTACTAATCTTTCAGATGATATGTTTGACTGCCTTGTTTGGTAGGATTCTGATGGCTTCTAGAATTAATTTTATAAAAATGTCTATGGCATGTAACAGTTTCACTGGATTTCTTAATTTTGCACACTTTCTTTGAATATGACAAAGTGGTACAGTATCCTGATAGTTTCTTAGTTCTCATCTATTACATTCTCATCTATCAGAAATCATGTTACGGTCGCACAGGAAATTAAGTAAACATCTGTATGATGTGATGGGAATTCCTTTTTTTGAGTTTGCTCAGAAAGCACAGAGATTCCACCCTTCACTGTACTTTTAGCAACTTGTAATGCCCTGGTCTGTATAAGATATATGTGCTTTTGCCGTTATTTATCTGCTTCAGAATTTTTGTAGTTCAGATTTCATTGCATTCGTTGTGCTCTTGGAGTTACTTTCCTTTGTTTCAGGTATAGAAATGCCTACAAGACACAGTCTAAAAATCTGTGTTTGCGTGTTGCATGTGTCTGTTTATACATGCATATATACAGAGTCTCTCTTTTCACAAGGAGCCACATGGAGAAGGCAAGGGGCAACAAGTACCATTGCACTGGGAGAGATTTTTGTCTTGATATAAAAAAGAAATTTTTTACAGTGAGAACAATCATTCCTGGGAACAGCCTCCCCAAGGATGTGGTAGAATTCCCATCACTGGAGGTTTTCAAGATGTGCTTGGACAGGGTGCTAGATAATCTCATCTAGGCTCACTTTTCCTGTGAAAGGTTAGACCTGGTGGTCTTCTGAGATGCCTTCCAACCTGGGCTGTTCTATGATTCTGTGATTCTAAGTATATATTTACATTAGTAGATATCATATGCAATACAAGTACAGGTACTAAACTGCAGAATTGTTTATAATGCACTTTTCTTAGCTGAACTTTACTAGTCTGTTTCTTTCTGTTGTTCCACATCTCTGCTGTTAACGCTAACAATAATTTCCCAGGGTATTGTTTTCTGTTTTCTCCTATTTTTTTCTTCTTTTTTTTTTAGCTTTTGCATGTCAGTTCTTTTCCCAAAAGCATGGTGACACGTGAGCCAGAAGAGGGAACATTCAATCCAAAATTAGTGACAAATTCAGCATCATGCCACTTACTGAAGCCAACAATAGGATCTTTATATCACAGGTTAAGAGAAGATTCCAGCTGCATAGTAGATCGCACAC